>JAVIAB010000046.1:36964067-37404067 GCA_032433765.1 Megaustenia siamemsis | reverse complement strand
GTTACTCGTTCAAGTTCTGGTCTTCTGGTGTCTAGGAAGTTACTCGGTTCAAGTTCTTGTCCTTCTGGTGTCCAGGAAGTTACTCGGTTCAAGTTCTTGTTCTTCTGGTGTCTAGGAGTTACTCGGTTCAAGTTCCAGTCCTTCTGGTGTCTAGGAAGTTACTCGGTCAAGTTCTTGTACTCTGGTGTCTAGGAAGTCACTCGGTTCAAGTTCCAGTCATTCTGGTGTCTAGGAAGTACTCGTTCAAGTTCTGTACTCTGGTGTCTAGGAAGTTACTCGGTTCAAGTTCAGTCCTTCTGGTGTCTAGGAAGTTACTCGGTTCAAGTTATGGTCTTCTGGTGTCTAGGAAGTTACTCGCTTCAAATTCTTGTCCTTCTGATGTCCAGGACGTTACACGGTTCTAGTTCTTGTCCCTCTGGCAGTACGACAGGTATTTTAGCTTCTATAACTATTTAATGGCGATATCTCTGTTGGTTTTTACTGATGCTATTTGAACCGAATAATTTCAACGTTTCAGAGCGTGTGAAAAAAATGTGTACACTACTTGTATGTTATTGAATTATTTGTGGGTCATCATCATTGCTTTCCGAACATGCATCTAGGTGCTCTGATCCCCTCCTCAGCAAGTCCTGCAGTGTCTACGTGTGTACGTCTGTGTATGTGTGTGTGTGTGTGCGTGCGTGTGTGCATGTGTGTGTGTGTGTGTGTGTGTGTGTGTGTGGTATTAAGCAGCTGAATTTCAGGAAAGACGAGACCAACTACAACGTTTCAGCAAAAGCCTTCATCGGGGATACTATAAATACAACAACAAACACTCGTAGAAGGCAAGTATTTTTAAAAGGGCCATGTGTATAATCAAAATAGGAAGTGGACAGGACCAAAGCTTCTATATAGCTATTTCTTCAATATTCAGGAAACACTGAAATCATTGTACACGCTTAGTCACGTCGAGGTAAGCTTTTCCGCATTCATTACATGAATTAAATACATTCATCATCATCAAGTACCGGGCCTGCTGGCGTAGGTGATCATATCTCTCCACAACTTTCGATCTGGACAGTTATTTATCATTTCTGTTGTTGACCTTCTGCCAAGCCATTCTCTTAAGCTGTCTGGTTTTTTTTCTCCTTGCTTCCCTCTATCTCTTCGTCCCTCGATTTTTCCAGTTGTTACAATGTATTCCAGTTGTTCTCTTCTCATTACATGACCCAAAAATGATGATTGTTTCTTCCTAATATTAGAAATTAGCTCTCTTTTTGCTTTGACCTCTTCAGAACAATTTCATTACTCTTCTTAGCTGTCCATGGTATTCTCAACATTCTTCTGTAAAACCACATTTCTACAGACTCCAGTGAGAGGCAGATATTAATAACATTAATCACCTCTAATATTGTTCATTCCCTTGTGCGTTTATTAAATTAATGTAAATTTATTTACTTTATTTCGTTTATTGAAAGTTTAAATTAATGCATTTTTCTTTACTCCACTGATTATGTGAGGCGATTAAACTAATAACATTTCGTTTACATCTTTTTGTTATGTTCGATCGATTAAATTAATGAAATGTTATTTACTTCATTATGCGGTTCGATTAATATAGTTATATAGCATTAACTTCATTGTTTACGTTCTTGTTGCCACAAATTATATTGACGTAACGTGTTGATGATGCCGTGAAAGAAAAATAATATTTTAGGAGCATGATAACCAAATATAGCAAAAACATAATAATAATAATAATAATAATAATCATGATAATCCTAATATCGTATTTTGAGATTTAAGAACACACTTACTTATAAATGATCGTATACATTTCTATTTCTGAACGGTTATTTGTCACTGATAAATTAATTGCTATTATCACCTTCCAGAAAATATACTACATGCTTATGTAGATGGGGGAGCCGAGATAGCTCAGTGGTTAGTTAAATTGGACTACAAAGGACAAGAGGTAGGGTTCGATCCCAAACGACGGCTTCCGGTTCAACCAGCCTTTAATGGGAACCGGAATTTTTTTCTCTGGGAAAGTAAAACGGCAAGGGCGTAACATCGACCACATTACCCCAAAAATCATGTGCCGAAGGTTTGTAAAATTTATGGTCACTAACACCATATTCCCTATACGCCACTTGGCGTGACGGGGGTACTTTAATTTTGTTATATCCTGATGGCTATTTACGTTTATTAGATGTTACAGCTCCTAGTATATTAGATGTTACACTTCTAGCATATTAGATGTTACAACTTTAGCATATTAGATGTTACAGCTTCTAGTATATTAGATGTTACAGTTTCAAGTATATTAGATGTTTCAGCTTCTGGTATATTAGATGTTTCATCAGCTTCTAGTATATTAGATGTTTCAGCTTATGGTTATTAGATTTCATCAGCTTCTAGTATATTAGATGTTTCAGCTTATGGTTTATTAGATGTTTCATCAGCTTCTAGTAAATTAGATGTTTCAGCTTATGGTTTATTAGATGTTTCATCAGCTTCTAGTATATTAGATGTTTCAGCTTATGGTTTATTAGATGTTTCATCAGCTTCTAGTATATTAGATGTTTCAGCTTCTGGTATATTAGATGCTCATCAGCTTCTAGTATATTAGATGTGTCAGCTTATGGTTTATTAGATGTTTCATCAGCTTCTAGTATATTAGATGTTTCAGCTTCTAGTATATTAGATGTTTCAGCTTCTAGTATATTAGATGTTTCAGCTTCTAGTATATTAGATGTTTCAGCTTCTAGTATATTAGATGTTTCAGCTTCTAGTATATTAGATGTTTCAGCTTCTAGTGGACAAGCGGTACTATAAGTTCCCCTAACCCACCCACTCCCGCCTGACCCAGAAATGAGAAAATTCTATAATGAGCATCTCATTGTGTGCCTTCTCCACAACTAAGGTTGGCTACCATGGATCGCCATTCTACTCTGTTTCTTGCTTTGATGGTGCAGTCTGTCATAGATTAACTTGTCCATCTTTTGATGTTACTCGTCCATGTTAGTCTTGGTCTGCCTCTGCCTCTTTTATCTTGTATTTTTCCTTCCAATATTACTTTTAGTAGGCTGTTGTGTCTTTTAACATGCCCCAAAAATTCCATTTGTCTTGTCTTAATTGTATTTAGTAGTTCTCTTTTTATTTTCAGTTGTTTTAAAACTTTATCGTTTGTTATCTTTTGTTTCCATCCAATTCTACCTATACTTCTATAAAATATATATATATATATATATATATATATATATATATATATATATATATTATATATATATGTAATGATAGTTCTTTGTATAGTTGTATGGCAAAGGCTTCTGGGGAATACGTGTCCAATTACCTAAACTAATTGGCAGAACTATTGATATATTTTTTTTTCGCGCTCAACAGCTTTTACCTCTCACAAGTCCCTAGAGACTAGGAACTGAATGTTGCGTGTTAATCCGTTTTTTCTTGGCAGCTGTGTGCACTGGGGTCCCTCGCAGTACAGGCACATAGATAACTCCGTCTTCAGAGGTACTCATATTTTTTTATGTCCATGAACAATTGACGTTTCAGAGCTGGGCCTCGCTGCTGAGATCAGAGGTGATTGCCGCAGAGAGAAATCATAAATAAAAATCCCAACTGGTGTTGCCGGGATTTGAACCCCCAACCTCTCCGTCCCAAGGCCGACGTCTTGCCTCCACACCAAATAGTCCCCACGACATCATCATCATTGAGTGCCGTCTCCGCGTAGAAGGTGGCAACCATGGAGCGCCTTTCCACTCAGTCTCTTGCTTTGATGGTGCAGATTGTCATTGGTTGACTTGTCCATCTGTTGATGTTACTCGTCCATGTTAGTCTTGGTCTGCCTCTGCCTCTTTTACCTTGTATTTTCCTTTCCAGTATTACTTTTATTAGGCTCTTTTGTCTTTTAACATGCCCCAAAAATTGCATTTTCTTGTTCTAATTGTGTTTAGTAGTTCTCTTTTCATTTTTGGTTGTTTGAAAACTTCGTACTTTGTTTCTTGTCTTTCCATCCAATTCTACATATTCTTCTATAAATCCACATTTCAAAGGCTTCAATTTTATGTTCTGTTTTCTGGTCTAATGTCCATGTTTCTGCACCATACAGGAATATTGAAAAGATGTAACATTTTGCTATTTTTATTTTTAGCCCTGGTGTTATTTGTTTTGATGTTAGTATTTTTCTCATGGCATTAAAATTACTTTTTGCCATATCTATTCTTTTGTTTATTTCAGTTGTATATTTTCCATCACTGGTTATAGTGTGTCCCAGGTGGTTGTAGCTCTGAACTGTCTCCAGATGTATTCCTTTAACTTTGATATTTAATTGTAGGTCTTGAGAATTTTCGTTATGATCATAGTTTTAGTCGTTTTGATATTCATATCTAGTCCATATATTGTGCTTGTCATGTTTATTACATTCAGTAATTGTTGTAGATCTTTATTACCCCCCCCCCCCACCCCCCACGACCAATAGATATTAATCTTATACATACAGCCACAGCAGAGAGCACTGAGGAAACCTTTTGATAGAGATTTGGAACAACTTGATAAGACACAGGACAGCGCGTACCACACGTGACCACCATTGTTCTAGAATCGAGAAGTTTACAAGGCAAAAGATGAGAAGTTTACAAGGCAAAAGATGAGAAGTTTACAAGGCAAAAGATGAGAAGTTTACAAGGCAAAAGATGAGAAGTTTACAAGGCAAAAGATGAGAAGTTTACACGGCAAAAGATGAGAAGTTTACAAGGCAAAAGATGAGAAGTTTACACGGCAAAAGATGAGAAGTTTACAAGGCAAAAGATGAGAAGTTTACAAGGCAAAAGATGAGAAGTTTACAAGGCAAAAGATGAGAAGTTTACAAGGCAAAAGATGAGAAGTTTACAAGGCAAAAGATGAGAAGTTTACAAGGCAAAAGATGAGAAGTTTACAAGGTAAAGGATGATAAGTTTACAAGGCAAAAGATGAGAAGTTTACAAGGTAAAGGATGAGAAGTTTACAAGGCAAAAGATGAGAAGTTTACAAGGCAAAAGATGAGAAGTTTGCAAGGGAAAAGATGAGAAGTTTACAAGGCAAAAGATGAGAAATTTACAAGGCAAAAGATGAAAAGTTTACAAGGCAAAAGATGAGAAGTTTACAAGGCAAAAGAAGAGAAGTTTACAAGGCAAAAGATGAGAAGTTTACAAGGTAAAGGATGAGAAGTTTACAAGGAAAAAGATGAGAACGAATGTATTGAAGGCATATTTGACACTTATGGTATGGTGACATCCAATTGGTGTATACAGTTATGCCATTTAACAATTCTCTGTCTAAGGTGTATCGTATTAATTCACCAAGCTATCCCCTCTCTTTGTCGTCCGCGATATCTCTTTCCTTGTATTTTGCCAGTTGTAACCAAGTATTCAAACTTTACTCGTCCGTCTTATGATGTTCTGAACATGTCTATTTTTTTTTATGCTTTTAAGAGATCACTTTTTGTATTGCTCTCATTAAGAATGTCCTCGTTGGTCACTTAAGCTGTTCGGAAATGGCCAGAAATGGTTCCGTATATTACAGATGGATACTCTTTCTCACTCATATTGGCATTGAGACAAATAATAATAAATTAATTTAACTATCATCATCATGTGCCATACCGGTTGGCGTAGGTGATCATGTCCCTCCACAATCTTCTATCTACAGTGCATCGTATCAGTTCTGTTGTTGACTGTTTTCCATGCCATCACACCAAGCTATCCAGTATTTTCTCTCTTTGTCGTCCGCGATCTCTCTTTCCTTTTAATTTGCCAGTTGTAACCAAGTATTCCAACTTTCCTCTTCTCATGATGTGCCCGAAAAATGTTGATTGCTTCTTTCTGATGTTTTTTAAGAGCTCCCTTTTTGTGTTGACTTCTTTGAGAACTTCATCATTGGTCTTTTTAGCTGTCCAGGGAATTTTCACCATTTTTCTGAGAAATCCCATCTCTGTGGCCTCTAATTATCTTTTCATTTGTTTGTCTACTGTCAATGATTCGCTTCCATAGGTCGGAATTGGTTCTATATAGCACCGATGTACTCTCTTTCTCATTTTTTTTTACATAGATTTGTAATTTAACTATAGAGGGATACTATTGACATAGACATGTTCAACAAGATATTTTTTTTCATTTTCTGAAATGCAGCTTTCATTTCTGCTATTCTGTTTTTTTTTTTTAACATTTATATCTGGCAATGAAGTAAGACAAAAATATACCAAATAAAATTGCTATTTTAAATAATTTTTACAAATGAAAGTCCCCACACTCATTTGTTATTATCCTAGTGTGTTATACTTTACAGTCTTGCGAATCGTTCGGTCTGGTCACAATACTTGTCCTATCAGACTCCAACCATTTCGTAACTTTCCTGTATCTGCGACAGTACTTGAAGCTGTGTTGGACCAGCGATTGGAGATCAGAGCTACTAACAAGAAGAAGGAGGCGGGTTCGATCCTGAGAGACGGCGTCTTGGTTCACCCAGCCTTACATAAGTGTTGAGGTTTATTCTTGGAAGGAGGTACGGTACAGGCGTAATGCTGTACACATTGATTACAAAAATGAGCGGATGTTGGGGAAAGACACGTACAGGAACATAATATTTCATAGACGGAACGGGACACGGATTGATTTACCTTCTTTTTATCCTTGTTTTTACTCCAGTTCTTATTCTTGGTCTTATTATTGCTCTTATTGTTGTTATTAATCTTGTTCCATTCCTTGTTATTATTCTTGTTCCATTCCCTATTATTATTCTTGTTCCATTCCATGTTATTATTCTTGTTCCATTCATTGTTATTATTCTTGTTCCATTCCCTGTTAATATTCTTGTTCCATTCCGTGTTATTATTCTTGTTCCATTCCCTGTTATTATTCTTGTTCCATTCCTTGTTATTATTCTTGTTCCATTCCTTGTTATTATTCTTGTTCCATTCCCTGTTATTATTTTGTTCCATTCCTTGTTATTATTCCTGTTCCATTCCTTGTTATTATTCATGTTCCATTCCCTGTTATTATTCTTGTTCCATTCCCTGTTATTATTGTTGTTCCATTCCTATTATTATTCTTGTTCCATTCCCTATTATTATTCTTGTTCCATTCCATGTTATTATTCTTGCTCCATTCATTGTTATTATTCTTGTTCCATTCCCTGTTAATATTCTTGTTCCATTCCGTGTTATTATTCTTGTTCCATTCCCTGTTATTATTCTTGTTCCATTCCCTGTTATTATTCTTGTTCCATTCCTTGTTATTATTACTGTTCCATTCCTTGTTATTATTTTTGTTCCATTCCTTGTTATTATTCTTGTTACATTCATTGTTATTATTATTGTTCCATTCCTATTATTATTCTTGTTTCATCCCCTGTTATTATTCTTGTTCCATTCCCTGTTATTATTTGTGTTCCATTCCGTGTTATTATTCTTGTTCCATTCCTTGTTATTATTCTTGTTCCATTCCTTGTTATTATTATTGTTCAATTCCTATTATTATTCTTGTTCCATTCCCTATTATTATTCTTGTTCCATTCCATGTTATTATTCTTGTTCCATTCATTGTTATTATTCTTGTTCCATTCCCTGTTATTATTCTTGTTCCATTCCTTGTTATTATTCTTGTTCCATTCCTTGTTATTATTCTTGTTCCATTCCCTGTTATTATTCTTGTTCCATTCCTTGTTATTATTCCTGTTCCATTCCTTGTTATTATTCCTGTTCCATTCCTTGTTATTATTCTTGTTCCATTCCCTGTTATTATTCTTGTTCCTTCCCTGTTATTATTCTTGTTCCATTCCTTGTTATTATTCCTGTTCCATTCCTTGTTATTATTCTTGTTCCATTCCCTGTTATTATTCTTGTTCCATTCCTTGTTATTATTCCTGTTCCATTCCAAAACACGTGAAATGAGGGAATTAAATCAATTAACACCGAGCTCAACCAGATTCAATCGTTAAATGTTAGCTATTGTTTGTATTTAGTCATCGATGAGAACAGTTTAATGGATAATATTGTTGAGTTGAAAGAATGGTATGGTTGAAAGGTACCCAGAATATGAAAAGTAGAGAAACCTCTAGCAACGTCATCGGTGTATATATCGGTGTATTATAAGGTACATAGACTGTACTGTGAGATGTGAAGCCTTATGCTAAAATATTTTTATTTTCTTTGAACTTCATTCGGGATGGTTTCTATAGTACAACAAAGTTATGGGGGAAAAAGAAGAAAAACATAAAGAAAGTAAAAAAAAATGAAAACATAATTAATGTGCATACGTAAGTAAAGTAGAGTACCTCCGTCACACCAAGTCACGTAAGTAATGTACGTGCATAGTAAGTAAAGTAGAGTACTTCCGTCACACCAAGTCACGTAAGTAAAGTACGTGCATAGTAAGTAAAGTAGAGTACCTCCGTCACACCAAGTCACGTAAGTAATGTACGTGCATAGTAAGTAAGTAAAGTAAAGTACCTTCGTCACACCAAGTCACGTAAGTAATGTACGTGCATAGTAAGTAAGTAAAGTAAAGTACATCCGTCCCACAAGTGGCGTATAGAGAATATGGTGTTAGTGACCATAAATTTTACAGACCTTCAGTACATGATTTTGGGGTAATGTGGTCGGTATTAAGCCCGTGCTGCTTTAGTTTCCTAGAAAAAAATCCGTTACCCATTAAGGCTGGGTGAAACGGAAGCCGTCGGTTGGGAGGGAACTCTACCTCTTGTCCTTTGTAGTCCAGTTCACTAACCACTGAGCTATCGCATGTACATGTTCCAGTTAAATTAACTACAGAAGTGAAAGTCAAATTGTAAAGTTAGTGAAAGTATTTTCATGACGAATTAAACCGTTTATTTTTTAAACCTTACTTATTGGGAATGTTTCATCTAAATGAAATAAGGTGTTAGGCAAGGTTGTGTGCTGTCAACAGATTTATTTAATATGTATAGTGAGATTATTTTAAGATCCATAAGGGGCATGCCTGGAATTGGAGGTCACAATATAAATGATCTATGGTATTATGATGGCAGTCTTAATCGCTAAGAGTGAAAACAAGTTACAAAAAATATTAGACATGAAAGTGAAGGAAAGCAAAAATATAGAACACAATAATAAAAAGACAGAACTAATTGTAGCAACAAAGAAAAAAACATCACGGCAATACAATATATAGAGAAAAGTGGAACATATTAAAACAGGTAAATGGATTTAAATATCCGGGAAGAATGTTAACCTCAGATGGTAGATGTACAACAGCTATGAGTTGTTCAGGCAAAGCAGCTTTCCAAAAAAATGAGGACGATAATGTGCAATTCATTTTTGACAATAGAAACAATAAAAAGAGTTATTAAATGTTATTTAGAGCCAGTCTTAACATATGGATGTTAATCACGGACAATAGGACAGCAGACAAGAAAATCACTGAAGTCTGTAGAAACGCGGTTTTACAGAAGAATGTTGAGAATACCATGGACAGTTAAGAAGAGTAATGAAAACGTTATTAAAGAGGCCAAAGCAACGATAGAGCTAATTTTCAATATTAGGTAGAAACAATCATTTTATGGTCATGTAATGAGAGGGAAACAGCTGCAATATATTGTAACAACTGGAAAAATTGAGAGACGAAGAGATAGTGGGAAGCAAAGAGAAAAGATACCAGACAGCTTAAGAGAATAGCTTGGCGGAAAGTCGACAACAGAAATGATAAATAACTGTCGTGATCGAAAGTTGTGGAGAGACATGATCACCTTCGCCAGCAGGCATGAAACTTGAGGATAATGATGGTTTCTATTTAATGTTGTAGTTTTAATTCATGTATTCATTATATTTCTTTCTTTCGCACGTTACCTCATCATATATCTATTTTAATTGTTTACAAATATATCTCTTTAAAGAATACATTTCTTTATTTACCTCTTAAATTTTCCGGAACCCACGACGAAGACCTGGAATGAAAGAAAAAAAAAGAAAAAAATTAAAATATTGATCATGGATTCAAATTAAAAAAATTTAAAAAAGGGGGAAAACAAATAAAAACTGGATTTTAAAAAATGCATTAGGAGTAAACAAAAGAACATCAGACGAAAGGGAGATAAAAATAGAGGTTATAATTAAATATGAATTGGTTAAAAGTTAGTGAAGTCCAACTTCAGATGCATTTAACGAAATATTCTCTGCCAGACTCCAGGCTTTAAGTGATAATTAATCACTCACACCAAAGACAACAACTGTAAAGGGGAAAGTGGATGAAACATTCTTAAATAGATCAAAGGATGCAATCATAACTCAATGCCTGATGACAGACTGAGATAAGAGCAGCCTGATTCCTTCCCTGCAGAAGCCCGTACGATGTTTGAACAATTTACTGCCTGGGAGTGTGTCCACAAAATTCTTGCCGCCAAATAAATCCGTAAGCAGAAAAGAGCTGAAATTGTCGGAATGTACTCTCTCGCTCTGATCCGAGCAAAGCGAGACCGCCGGAGTGTCGATGTGTCCTCACTGCCAGCTGATGGAGCCAAGAGATGTCTACAACTGGCCTGGAACAGGCATGTATACTTGTTGTCTGTCTTCATTTTGTGACCCGGGACGAGAACTTACAAGTCTGGGCAGACATCAGAAGTAACAGAATGGTAAAAATATGTTCGTTTGAGGCATTTCTGTAGCGGCTTGTTTCTTTTACATATATATATATTAATTCCACGTTAATAAAGTAGTTAAATAACATTGACAGATACATGAAGCTGTGCTGGGGTAGTGTCACAAACTTAAAATCAAACAACAAATAAAATGATGCATTAATAAAAAATGCATTAATAAAAATGATGCTTTATTCGAATTATGTATTATAAAAAATGATGCATTAATCACAAAGATAAAAGAAAAAAAGTAAAGTGCCCCGTCTCGCCAAGTGGCGTATAGGGAATATGGTGTTAGTGACCATAAATTTTACAGACCTTCGGCGCATGATTTTTTTGAGTAATGTGGTCGGTATTACGCCCGTGCCGCTTTACTTTCCCAGAAAAAAAAATTCGGTACCCATTAAAGGCTGGGTGAACCCGGAAGCCGTCGGCTGGGATCGAACACTACCTTGATAGATAGATAATGTGTAGTCCAGTTCACTAACCCCTGAGCTATTGCGGCTCCCAATAATAATGATGCATTAATGAAAACATCGCAGAGATGCCAGGCCTACAAATTAATGGAAAGATAATCAATAACCTAAGATATGCTGACGATACTGTACTACTAGCAGAAAATCGTAACGATCTACAACAATTACTTAATGAAATAAACATGACAAGCAAAAAATATGGACTAGATATGAATATCAAAAAAACTAAAACTATGATCATAAACGAAGAAAATACTCAAAACACAAGTGGATATCAAAATTGAAGGAATAGACCTGGAGACAGTTCAGAACTACAACTACATTGGACATACTATAACCAGTCATGGAAATGTACAACTGAAAAAAACAAAAGAATATGAATGCAAAAAGTAATTTTAATGTCATGAAGAACATACTAACATCAAAATAAATAACACAGGGCTAAAACTAAGAATAGCAAAATGTTATGTCTTTTCAACATTCCCATATGGTGCAGAAATATGAACTTTAGACAAGAAAACAGAACAGAGAATTAAAGCCTTTGAAATGTGGATACACAGAAGAATAGGTAGAATTGGATGGAAGGACAAGAAAACAAACGATGAAGTTTTAAAACAACTAAAAATGAAAAGGGAACTACTAAACACAATTCAAACAAGACAAATGTGATTTTTGGGGCATGTTAAAAGACACAAAAGCCTACTAAAAGTAATCCTGGAGGGGAAAATACAAGGTAAAGGAGGCAGAGGCAGACCAAGACTAACATGGACGAGTAACATCAAAAGATGGACAAACCAGCCTATGAGAACCTGCACCATCAAAGCAAGAGACAGAACAGAATGGCGCTCCATGGCAGCCAACCATCGTTGCAGAGATGGCACTCGATGATGATGATGATGCTGATTAATCAAAATGATGCTTTATTTTTAAAAATGATTGATTAATACAGATTATTCATTAATAAAAATTGACGCAATAATAAATATGAAGCATTAATTAAAATGGATCCATTTACACGTCACATCGCTTAAAACAAAAATAAATTTAATCCCTCAACGTTAAATAAAACAGTCTAGCCACAGCCACTACGCTACAGTTTAAGAAAGTGAAATTATTTGCCTCAAGTATAATGAAAAATTAGCCGCGATAGCTCAGTGGTTAGTGAACAGGACTACAAATGACAAGAGGTAGGGTTTGATCCCAACCGACGGCTTCCGGTTCGCCCAGCCTTTAATGGGTACCGGAATTTTTTTTCTATGAAAGTAAAGTGGCACGGCTGTGATACCGACCACATTACCCCAAAAATCATGTGCCGAAGGTGTGTAAAAAAATTATGGTCACTAACAGCACATTCCGCATACGCCACTTGGTGTGACCGGGGGGTGGGGGGTTCTTTACTTTAATGAAAAATAGTGGCTTTATAGTGAGGAATAGTAATCTGATTGACCTCAGCATAATACACACAAAAATAGAAAGAAAGAATGAAGGAAAGAAGGAAACATAGAGTGAAAGAAAGAATGAAAGAAAGAAAGAAAGGAAGAAAGAAAGAAGAAAGAAAGAGCGAAAGAAAGAAAGAAAGAGTTAAAGAAAGAAAGAAAGAAAGAAAGCGTGAAAGAGTGAAAGAAAGAAAGAAAAAAAGAGTTGAAAGAAAGAAAGAAAGAAGAAAGAAAGAAAGAAAGAAAGAAAGAAAGAAAGAAAGAAAGAAAGAAAGAAAGAGTGAAAGAAATAAATAAAGAAAGAAAGAGTGAAAGAAAGAAAGAAATAAAGAAATAAAAAAAGAAAGAAAGAAAGGAAAAAAGAAAGAAAGAAAGAAAGAAAGAAAGAAAGAAAGAAAGAAAGAAAGAAAGAAGAAAGAAAGAAAGAAAGAAAGAAAGAAAGAAAGAAAGAAGAAAGAAAAAAGAAAGAAAGAAAGAAAGAAAGAAAGAAAGAAAGAAAGAAGAAAGAAAGTTTTTTACAGTTGACGGGATATGCCGAAAAGACCAAAACAGAAACAGACAGAAGTGATCCAAACATCACAAAACGGAATTAATCTATGCACTAGGTAAAGGCTTACTAAAGTAACTTAAACATTAAGGACACAAAGAAGAATTAAATAACACGATCAGTTTCAGCATATGCAACTGTAAACGCAAAGAGCTGCTGGACATGAACTAAGCATCAAATAAGTTGAAAATAACCTAAAGACAAGAAAGCTGAAACCATGGGTATGTCACAAAAGAACGACAGCTACACAGGCAGAAAGATATACAGAACAAAATATTATCAATGACGAGCACCAAGACAAGCATAAAGATAAAAAGGTAGATGGTGGGCAGACAGGCCACAGATACAGAAACAAACAGTCGGATTGGGTAGGTATATAGATAGACGGACCGATAGACTTGATAGATTACGACAGACATATATATGTATCGATAGAGATGAACAGACGGAAAGGATGGATGGATGAATGAATGGATGGACGGACGGATGAATGGATGGGTGGACAGATGGATGGATGAATGGATGGATGGATGGATGGATGGATGGATGGATGGATGGATGGATGGATGGATGGATGGACACGAATGATGGGTGGACAGATGGATGGATGAATGGATGGATGGATGAATGGATGGGTGGACAGATGGATGGATGAATGGATGGACGGACGGATGAATGGATGGACGGACGGACGAATGGATGGGTGGACAGGTGGATGGATGAATGGATGGATGGATGAATGGATGGGTGGATGAATGGATGGATGGATGAATGGATGGGTGGACAGATGGATGGATGGACGGACGGACGGACGGACGGACGGACGGACGGACAGACAGACGGATAGACAGACGGACGGACGGACGGACGGACGGACGGACGATAGACAGATAGATAGACAGATAGATAGATAGATAGATAGATAGATAGATAGATAGATAGATAGATAGATAGATAGATAGATAGATAGATAGATAGATAGATAGATAGATAGATAGATAGATAGATAGATAGATAGATAGATAGATAGATAGATAGATAGATAGATAGATAGATAGATAGATAGATAGATAGATAGATAGATAGATAGATAGATAGATAGATAGATAGATAGATAGATACAATAATTAACTTTATGATATCAATTTTGAAGAAAGTCGGCAAAAGAAAACTACTACCTGAACTTGCAGCTGTCATAATTCATCATTACTACGGCCTGACAACCAGACACATAATGCTGATGAATTGCGCACAATGTAGCATATAATACTTATATGTCTGCATCTACCTTGAACGACTTGTCCATTTAAATAAATGCTTAATTATATTAAACCCGTCCATTGTTTGTGACATTTGTATCTTTATACTCCGACAATAAATCCTCTATGGAGCCATAAAGACAACAAAATAACTGGCACCTACCCTTAGACTTCGCGACCGTCGACGGCGGTCGACAATATTACCTTTGCTTGCGACTGTTTCTTTCACATTTTATGCCAATATTACAACGGGGTGATGCGCCATTTACAGCCGACAACGCTGTGAGAATGGGCTGTAAAGAGACTGTAAAGTCCGCTGTACCAAACTGATATGATTATCTACCCTGTGGACAAAGTTCATACAGCGTTTCTTTGTTCTAAACTATACGAGAAAGAATAGTTTATACAGCTTATTATACAAAAGTGGCAGCATTTAATGCAATTTGTTATACAGAAATACGGGAGGAAAGAACGCCCGACAGCACCTTGGCTAAAAGAAATCAACGACCCATATCTAACAGTTTTTGACAGTATCAGCGACATCTACTGGTAAAGACTGTACTAAGCTTTCCCGAGGTGAATTTGGAAACAGACTAATAAGTCTGGCCAATATAATAAGGATTGAAGAGGAAAGGTAAACCCGTATCCAAAAAATTCTTTAGTGATGTCGGATGTCTTGGGCCGAAATACGCTGACTATTCCTGGGAATAATATTTCATCTTCATCATCATCGAGTGCCGTCTCCGCAACGAAGGTTGGCTACCATGGAGCGCCATTCCATTCTGTCTCTTGCTTTGATTGTGCAGGTTGTCATAGGCTGGTTTGTTCATCTTTTGATGTTACTCGTCCAAGTTAGTCTTGGTTTGCCTCTGCCTCTTTTACCTTGTATTTTCCCCTCCAGGATTACTTTTAGTAGGCTATTGTGTCTTTTAACATGGCCCAAAAATCGCATTTGTCTTGTTTGAATTGTGTTTAGTAGTTCTCTTTTCATTTTTAGTTGTTTTAAGACTTCATCGTTTGTTTTCTTGTCCTTCAATCCAATTCTACCTATTCTTCTATATATCCACATTTCAAAGGCTTCAATTCTCTGTTCTGTTTTCTTGGGAATAACATTTTGTAAACTTAAAGAGTGAGCATGGGCTAACACCAAATTAGCACTCGGGAATAAGATTCCAATTTACCAAAATCGTGTGCTTTGTACACTTCTATAAGGTCAGAAACTTGGACTACCTATGCAGGGCAGGAGAAAAGGTTAAACAGCTTTCATGTGTCTTGCCTTCGAAAGATTATGAACATCAAATTGCAGGACAAAGTAACTAACTCTAATGTCTTACAACGAGCCAAACTCCCATCCATCATGGCAACACTTAGGAGTCGTAGACTAAGGTGGCTGGGTCATGTAAGAAGAATGGCAAACAATCGTGTTACTAAATAAATAATGTGTGGCGAATGTAAGTACTGAAAGAGAAGAAAAGGCAAACCATTGCTGAGATATAAAGATGTTTGCAGGACTTCCTTGAGTGAAGTCTCTATCAGTGAAAGAAACTGCGACAGTCTGGCTGCAGATCGTAGCACATGGAGAACAAAAGTAACAAGCGGATCAGCTGCTTCCATAAAGGTAAAGCTAAAGTTAACTAATAAAGTTAGCTAAAAGTTACCTAAGTGGCAGTGTTCCCTAGCGTTTGGCTTTTCGTGGCAAGGCGCTGTGCCACTGAGTACGGGTTCGATCCTGCCTTGGTCCATATTTTTTTTCTGTTGTTGATTATTTGTCATTTTTCCGAGTGCTGTAAACATACCTCTTCCTCTGAATAGATTCACTGATTATCGCCTCGGAAGTTTCCCTTTATAATAATATTTATTTATTATTATTTGTCTAATGGTAAAGTACGAGACTTGAACCGGCGTCTTAGCACGCGAGTTTCCACCCATATGTGCTCGGCCGCCTATCCAGAAATGTTCGGAGATTTCTGGATAGTGTCGCTTCAAGCATCGAAACTCACGATGCGAGGCGACATTCCTCACCTTCCCAGGGTAATACCCTGATACCCATTTCTGCCAACGGTGGGTCGACCGTGGGGGCATTTTTTTTTCCAACCACGAGTACAACTCACACTGCTCCCAGCGGGAATCGAACACGGGTTGTCTGAACGTCGGTAGTCCAGTCGGGTGGTTTTCCCAACTAGGCTACCGATGCCACCATCCTTCCGAGGCCGTACTAATATCAAACTCAGAATACAAAAGGCGTAGGAGAAAGGAGACGAAAGCAGACACCATTAAAACATCTTGTTAGTTTTGCTGATCGATCCAGTATTTGCAGATTCAGCCACGAGAGAAGTTGTTCAACAAGACAGCTTCAAGTATAAGACACTTTTGCTTCACCAAACTACTGACTTAACGTGATTGCTTGCTACCAACCGCCTGTCAATACGCCAAAGGCAAAGGCCATATTATTATTTCTGGGCACGACATCGAAACTCAATTAACGTGGAAGAGGAAAGAGGGTAGTTTTGTGGGCAACACAAGTAAAGAAGATACAGGATTGCCAACTATGTGTTCATCTTACTGTACACGAATCATCATCATCCAGTGCCATCTCCGCTTCCAAGGTTGGCTACCAATTCTACCTATTCTTCTATATATCCACATTTCAAAGGCTTCAATTCTCTGTTCTGTTTTCTTGTCTAATGTCCATGTTTCTGCAACACATAGGAATGTTGAGAAAACATAACATTTTGCTATTCTTTGTTTTAGCCCTTGTGTTATTTGTTTTGATGTTAGTATGTTCTTCATGACATTCAAATTACTTGTTGCCATTCCTATTCTTTTCTTTCTTTAGTTGTACATTTTCCATCACTGGTTACTGTATGTCCAAGGTAGTTGTAGTTTGTACACGAATACCACCATGTTATACAACTTAATATATGTGAAAACTAATATCTTATACAACTTAATATATGTGAAAACTAATATCTTATACAACTTAATATATGTGAAAACTAATATATTATACAACTTGTACTTGTCCATTATCTATGAACTTATAAAAAGCCACGTCACGTCAAGTGGTGTATAGGGAATATGGTGTTAGTGACCATACATTTTACATACCCTCAGCATATTCATTAGTGGGGCAATGTGGTCGATATTACGTCCGAGCCGCTTTACTTCCCCCCCCCCCCAAAAAAAAAAAAAATCCGGCACCCATTTAAGGCTTGGTGAACTCGGCAGCCTACCTCTTGTTCTTTGTAGTCCAGTTCACTAACCAGTGAGCTAACGCGGCTCTCTAATATCAATAAAGATACAAATAAGTACGAGACTTAAAGCGGCGTCTTGGCACGCGGGTTTTTACCCATATGTGCTAAGCTGTTTATCTAGAAATGTTCGGAGAATCCTGTCTAGTGTCGCCTCAAGCATCGTAATTCACGAGCGAGCCGCCGTTCCTCACCTACCCAGAGTGCTACATTGGTACCCATTTCTCCCAGCGGCTTCGTCGACCGCGATTTTTTTGCAACCACGAGTACAATTCACACCGCTTCCTGCGGGAATCGAACACGGGCTGTCTGAACGACGATAGCTAGCAGGGTGGTAGCAGGGTGGTAGCAAGGTGGTAGCAGAGTGGTAGCAAGGTGGTAGCAAGGTGGTAGCAGAGTGGTAGCAAGGTGGTAGCAGAGTGGTAGCAGGGTGGTAGCAGGGTGGTAGCAAGGTGGTAGCAGGGTGGTAGCAAGGTGGTAGCAGGGTGGTAGCAGGGTGGTAGCAAGGTGGTAGCAAGGTGGTAGCAGGGTGGTAGCAGGGTGGTAGCAGGGTGGTAGCAGGGTGGTAGCAAGGTGGTAGCAGGGTGGTAGCAGGGTGGTAGCAAGGTGGTAGCAGGGTGGTAGCAGGGTGGTAGCAGGTGGTAGCAGGGTGGTAGCAAGGCGGTAGCAAGGTGGTAGCAGGGTGGTAGCAGGGTGGTAGCAGGGTGGTAGCAGGGTGGTAGCAGGGTGGTAGCAAGGTGGTAGCAAGGTGGTAGCAGGGTGGTAGCAGGGTGGTAGCAGAGTGGTAGCAGAGTGGTAGCAGGGTGGTAGCAAGGTGGTAGCAGGGTGGTAGCAAGGTGGTAGCAGAGTGGTAGCAAGGTGGTAGCAGAGTGGTAGCAAGGTGGTAGCAGAGTGGTAGCAGGGTGGTAGCAGGGTGGTAGCAAGGTGGTAGCAGGGTGGTAGCAGGGTGGTAGCAGGGTGGTAGCAGAGTGGTAGCAGGGTGGTAGCAGGGTGGTAGCAGGGTGGTAGCAGGGTGGTAGCAGAGTGGTAGCAAGGTGGTAGCAGAGTGGTAGCAGGGTGGTAGCAAGGTGGTAGCAGAGTGGTTTTCTCAACCAGTCTACTGAGACCCCATACCAATATTTTATAAAACTTGTACACGAATACCAGGATTTTATACACTTTGTTTATGAATACCACAATTTCATTCAACTGGTACACGAATACCAGTATTTTAATACAAACTGCTATACACACTAATAGTTTCACCCACAAATGCTGCCACAGATCTTAGACTGTAACTAAAATACCACTTGTAGGTGGAAACAACCAGCTGTAAAAGTCAATGAATGAACATATCAGCAAGTGGAAAGAGTGGAAGGAGCATCAACAAATGCATGATAAACTCTTTCAACAAATATATATTGTTGCTACTTATACGGGGAAATCAGTACAGTTTCTCAAACTCACAAAATATCTTCTTCTTCTTCTTTCCTTTCTCATCTGCCTTTCAGCGTCGAGGGGAGATATAATTTGCGGTCTTTTGCTCTTCTGTTCGCCTCTGCTGCTGTTGTTATCTCTAATATTCCATCGATCCATCTTTTTCGTGGTCGACCCTTGGGTCTGGTATTCTCACGTTTGTTTCAGGCTCGTTGTGTTGTGTTTTAATTGTTCTGCCTTTGCACGCGGTCAAACCATTTTATCTGTTGTTTCCTTATACATTCTATGGCGGTGGCTCTTCCTAGCTTTTTTCTCAGTTCTTCATTTCTGATCTTATCTCTCAGACTGTTTCCTGTCATTCGTCTAACACATTTCATCTCTGTAGAGGTTATTTTTTCCTTCTTGTTCTTGCATCTAGGGTCCAGGTCTGGCATTGGTAGCACAACGTTGGGATGAAGATTGTATAGTGCTCGTTTTGCCTCAGAGTTATTTCCTTGTTGGACAATAGTGGTGATAACTGTCCGATGATTTGACAAGCTTTGATACATCCTGATCTCACAAAATATGCATCATAAAAACCATTTTAGCAGAAAACATAACTGCATTTCCATTTTAGCAGAATGCATAACTGACTCTCCAATTAGCAGAATGCATAACTGACTCTCCATTTAGCAGAAAACATAACTGACTCTCCATTTTAGCAGAATACATAATTGACTCTCCATTTTAGCAGAATACATAACTGGCTCTCTCCATTTTAGCAGAATATATAATTGACTCTCCATTTTAGCAGAATACATAACTGGCTCTCCATTTTAGCAGAATACATAACTGACTCTCTATTTTAGCAGAATACATAACTGACTCTCCATTTTAGCAGAATACATAACTGACTCTCCATTTTAGCAGAATACATAACTGACTCTCCATTTTATCAGAATACATAACTGACTCTCCATTTTAGCAGAATACATAACTGACTCTCCGTTTTAGCAGAATACATAACTGACTCTCCATTTTAGCAGAATACATAACTGACTCTCCATTTAGCAGAATACATAACTGACTCTCCGTTTTAGCAGAATACATAACTGACTCTCCATTTTAGCAGAATACATAACTGTAGAGTCCTTTATGGGGATCACTACTGACGTAACTCGGGACAATAAAATGTGTGCACATCTGCTTGTCACTGATACAATAGTTTAGTTGTGTTTTATATGCTCGGAATTGGATTTTAAAAAGTTGTCATAACATCATCAAAGCTCTATACATTAAAAACATATGACGATCAGCATTTTCAGGAGGACGTGAACTTCCGGTCAATATGGTGGATAGGCGGCAGGAACCATTGAAGGCCGTGTATGAAAGTGTTCCTTGTTGCAGTTTGCTTATATTCCAAGTCCGGCTTGGTGCAGGAGCTACTTGGGTGCTCTGTGCACGCCGTGAATTGTGTGTTTCATCCGTTTGGATAATGTTTCGATATTCCAATTGTTTACGATGAAAGATGATATTGTACGACAGGGAACAGTTGGCTGTGTTCACTTTCTGTGTGGCTTAGCCTCATGTCTTTTGGCGTGTGCTGTTTTTTTTTTTGACTGTTGACATTAGTCCACTAAGATATCATCAACTTCTGCATTAAGTAAACAAGAAAATAATCAGACTGTCTGTGTGCATTGTTTCATTTTTTTTTCTTTCTACTTTTCCGTCTTTCTGGCGTAGTGCTGGTCATATGACCTAGTAAGATACATTTCCTACAGGACATACTCAGAGAATGATGGGTGTTATCTATGTGTCTCTTTTAATGGAGTTATTGTCTGCGATGTTACAGACCACGATATCACATAACAAATAGTAAACAGGAAAGAACGAAAGAAGGAAAAAAAGAAAGAAAGAAAGAAAGAAATAGTAGGAACCACTGATGAATGTGTCTGTGGCACAAACAAAATGACAGCTGAACATCTGCTACAATCATGTCCAACATATGATGGACAGAGAAGGCTTTTGTGGATATCAATATCATCATCATGTGCCATACCGGTTGGCGTAGGCGATCATGTCCTTCCAATCTTCTATCTGCAGTGCATCGTATCAATTATGTTGTTGCCCGTTTTCCATGCCATGATACTAAGCTATCCAGTATCTTCTCTCTTTGTCGTCAGCGATCTCTCTTTTCTTTTATTTTGCAAGTTGTAACTAAGTATTCTAACTTTCCTCTTCTCATGATGTGCCCAAAAATGTTGATTAAATATTTCTGATGTTTTTTTAGTAGCTCTCTTTTAGTGTTGGCCTCTTTGAGAATTCCTCATTGGTCTTTTTAGCTGTCCAGGTAACTTTCAACATTCTTCTGAGAAATCCCATCTCTGTGGCCTCTAATCGTATTTTCATTTGTTTGTCTACTGTCCGTGATTCGCTTCCATAGGTCAGAACGGGTTCTATATAGCGCCGATGAACTCTCTTCTATTGTGGATATCACTGGTATCATGCCAGGGCAAGCTGTATGGGGATGTCACCAGCCTTGAGATGAGGAGCTCTTTCTTCGAACTTATGAACATTGACGTCTAGAGGTGCACAATGGGGAAGAAGAGGACAGAGCAGGCGGGGCCGTGGGAGGAGGAGGAGGAGGAGGAGGAGGAGGAGGAGGAGGAGGAGGAGGAGGAGGAGGAGGAGGAGGAAGAAGTAGTAAAAAAATAAGAAAAAAGAAGAAGAGAAAATGTTGCCAATTCTTTGAAATGCAGTCTGGCATATTCAACACATGCAAGCAAGTCAGCTAATTAACCAACCAATCAATCAATCAACCAACCAAACAAAACAGTCAACTAATCAATCAGTCAACTAATCAGTCAGTCAACTAATCAATCAATGAACCATCAAATCAATCAATTAATCAATCAACCAACCAATCAATCAATCAACCAACCAAACAGACAACTAATCAGTCAGACAACTAATCAATCAACGAACCATCAAATCAATCAATTAATCAATCAACCAACCAATCAATCAATCAACCAACCAATCAGTCAACTAATCAATCAGTCAACTAATCAATCAATCAACCAACCAAACAGTCAACTAATCAATCAGTCAACTAATGAATCAATGAACCATCAAATCAATCAATTAATAAATCAACCAACCAATCAATCAAAAAACCAACCAATCAGTCAACTAATCAATCACTCAACCAACCAAACAGTCAACTAATCAATCAGTCAACTAATCAATCAATAACCATCAATCAATCAATCAATCAATCAACCAACCAATAATCAGATGAGATACACTAAAATGAAACATATCGTCAGTATATAAACCAAACACAAAAGTTACAACACAAATCGATTCGTTGAGACGAGAACTTCAAACTAAAGACGCGACAGCTTCCTAGACACAAAAGTTCTAGAAGGAGTAGGGGTGGGCAAGCGATAGCTAAACACGCGTGCTTTGCTCTCCTGGAACTAAGCACACGCTCCGTCCTCGGTTGCTGCAACACATTGTGCTCTCTCGTGAATGAGCTGGTAGCATGCAGGTGAATGCACTCTCAAGTTACAACTCTCCCACAAGTTCATTATCATTAAACTGTCGACTCCTCGTGGAGTACAGGTCTCTAATAACTGTATTTGCTTTCTGTATGCGGTCAGCTTCTTTAAACTTGATCTGCATCGCTACAAACACACAAACAGCACCTCTGTATTTCTAAACTGTGATATCTCTAACCGGAGGTGCGCGTGGCAGTGCGGCTAAAACCCACTGTTCCGCTGGCTGGAAAGCTGACGTACGGTGTTCGAAGCCCGCGGTAGACAGAAAGGATTTTTTTCTATCGGGGGTGAAATAAAAAATCCTGAGTCGCACACGTTGTGGCGACTGCTTGACCAAGCGGCCTTTATCCCTCTGGTTCTATCGTTGCCCCCCGACATACACCAGCAATGGTACTGTGTGTCGTGAAGATAGACAGAACAGTAGATAGATATCTCTAACCGTTCAACTACCATTTTTATTATTGTTTTTCGTTCTCATTCTTTGAGAGCCGCGATAGCTCAGTGGTTAGTGAACTGGACTACAAAGAACAAGAAGTAGGGTTCGATCCCAACCGACGCCTTCCGGGTGCACCCAGCCTTAAATGGGTAGCGGGATTTTTTCTGGAAAAGTAAAGCGGCACTGGCGTAATACCGACCACATTACCCCAAAAATCATGTGCTGAAGGTCTGCAAAATTTATGGTCACTAACACCATATTCTCTATACACCACTTGGCGTGACGGGGGTACTTTACTTTTTACTTAATCTCATTCTTTGCTTCAATCGTTTTCTTGATTATTTGACGGCGTTTTCTTAACTTTCAAATAATACAAAGAATACAGATGGAACCTTAACTCGAAGACTAGGGGGATTTGGTAGGCTTATTGGGGAAAACCACTCGACTGGGGTACTGACGTTCGGACAACCCGCGTTCAATTAGCGATGGAAGCAGTGTGAGCATTACTCGTGGCGGGGGGGGGGGGGACCCGCCGTCGACCGAGCCGCTGGCTTAATGGGTACCAGGGTAGTACTCGAGGAAGGTGAGGAATGCCGCCTCGCATCGTGAATTTCGATGCTTGAAGCGACACCATCCAGAAGACTCCGAAACTTCTGGATAGGCGGCAGAGTACATATAGGTGAAAACTCACGTGTTAAGACGCCGATTCAAGTCTCGTGTTTTACCTTTACCTTCAGGATGAGCAGAATCTTTAGTGAAAAATAACACCTGCATTTCGATACAGGAGAAAACGTAAATGTTAACACAGGTAAGACAAGAACACAGTTATAGTTGAATTCATGGACACAAATTTGAAAAAAAGTAAACTTTTGAATAAGTTAGTTGAGCCAGGAAACAAAGTAAACTTTTGAATAAGTTAGTTGAGCCAGGAAAACAAAGTAAACTTTTGAATAAGTTAGTTGAGCCAGGAAAACAAAGTAAACTTTGAATAAGTTAGTTGAGCCAGGAAAACAAAGTAAACTTTTGAATAAGTTAGTTGAGCCAGGAAAACAAGTAAACTTTTGAATAAGTTAGTTGAGCCAGGAAAACAAAGTAAACTTTTGAATAAGTTAGTTGAGCCAGGAAAACAAAAAAGAATTGAGAGAGTTATATGAAAAATATGAGCAACACATGACATCCTAAATAAACTCAGAAAACATGAGCAGACCAAGATATTCATATTCAGAGCAGATCACTGTGATCTCAGAGCACACAAGATAGGACTTGATGACTTTGTTTCATGAAACTGTGGTACGTCTAGACAAACTCCAGAGCATATCTTACAGCCCACTCAATACCCTAAGAACAAATATATGCCCACATAATCAAGCCTACATTACAGGTTATGGGGAACCGTCGAAGACCTCAGACGTACAGTCTTGTTCGTGACCCAAGCTGGTCTAAATGACTAAATGCATAGCAATAGCTGACCGCTAAAGAAGAATAACTTAACCGCTAACAAACAACAAACAGTTTACAAAGAAAATAAAATTAAGACAGAACATAATCGCCAATAAAACACAACAAATTCACAAAATCTGGCAAAGGATATGTCTCACAACAAAGCTTAGATATCTCATAGAATATTTTCCCAGATAAATGTATGGCAATCAATCATCGACAATAAATAGCTCTACTAAAGAAATAACAAACGTTTATGAATGCAGGTGTTAGAGAAGAACACTCGGAATACCGTGGACAGAGAAAAGAACAAACATGTTGCTTTTGCAACAACGTAATATTTGTGTTTCAATGGATTCCTTGGTAAGAGACATCAACACAAAGGAAATATGTTATTTTGTACCAGTAAATCGACGAGATGGTCTAGAGAAGATCATTACATGTACAATTAACCGATACAATTAAAGAGACAAGAAGAAGGCATGTGCACATCTTTATACACGAACTGGGAATAACTACATGAGATGCAGGGCAGATCGTCCGGACAGGGTTCATTTCGAATTATATTACACACTAGCAAAGTTTCAACACAGATAACATTGCCGATGAAGATGATGATGGAGGAAGCCCCAGACCACTAAAAAAAATCAGAGTCCAGTTGTATCGGAGAAGGATGATAACACGTAAGTATCGTGTAAAATTACGCGATACCAATCAAAACAAAAAGCGATAGACTATCTACCAAACGCCTAGAAATAGTTTAAGTAATGAAACTGTTGTGTCGTACTATATATGGCCCTTTTCGTCTTGTCAGACGGTCTAGATGAGGCTATTGTGTATATGGCCCTTTTCGTCTTGTCAGACGGTCTAGATGAGGCTATTGTGTATATGGCTTTTCGTCTTGTCAGACGGTCTAGATGAGGCTATTGTGTATATGGCCCTTTCGTCTTGTCAGACGGTCTAGATGAGGCTATTGTGTATATGGCCCTTTTCGTCTTGTCAGACGGTCTAGATGAGGCTATTGGGTATATGGCCCTTTTCGTCTTGTCAGACGGTCTAGATGAGCCTATTGTGTATATGGCCCTTTTCGTCTTGTCAGACGGTCTAGATGAGGCTATTGTGTATATGGCCCTTTTCGTCTTGTCAGACGGTCTAGATGAGCTATTGTGTATTTTTGTTAGGTTTGGTTTTTGTCGAACAGCTTCTCTCGTGGCTAATTCTACCAATGTTTGACGAACACAAACGGTCACAGAATGAACAAGTCAGGTCCACTGATCCACAGGGTTTTCCATCCTTTTTCATTTCATGAGTCTTTTCTCTTCTAAGTTTTGCCTTAGCACAGTCTCAAATGATGTTATACCATTCCTTATAAATCTTCTCCATGATGTGCGATCACTTGCCAGATGTTCCCAGTCATTTTCACAGATGGAGAAGTCATTCAGAGTTGATTTACAGATATCTCTATATCGTAGTTTAGGTCTGCCGATTTGTCTTTTTCCGTGTGTTAGTTCACCATATAGTATTTGCCTGGGGATGCGTTTTTCTTCCATTCGCTGGACGTGCCCCAGCCATCTTAGTCTTCGACATTTGAGCACCGACACGACTATTGGGATCTTAGCACGTTGCAGGACAGTTAAGTTGGTTATTTTTGTCCTGCCATTTGATGTGCATTATTCTGCGGAAACATCGCATGTGGAAGATATTTAGCCTCTTTTCATGATTTCAGTATTCTGTCCAGGTTTCAGATCCATATAATAGCGTGCTAAGCACACAAGTTTGATATACCTCTCTGCGATCAGGACTCAATCAGAATATGATTAGAAGTTTGGTCCTCAGTGTTAGTTTCGTGTTCCAGGCCTTTTCTTTGAGTTTGCCGAAAGTCGTAGCTGCCTTACCAATTCGGCTGTTTATTTCGTCATCAAGAGATGTGGTTTGTGTAATTGTGGATTATCTTACTGAAGATGGCTAAAAGAAGGAATGAATAGTCCTCTCCCGTATCCGCCTTTAAAAAGACGTTAACGCGGTGTAGATGTGCTGTTGGTTTATCTGCGCTTTTTTTCCCGAAACTTCGCCACTGGGAGCAGAATGTTAATCAGTTCTGCTGTTCATCGATCCTGACACATACACTAAGCTGTGGGTCGCTGATCGCACTCAACTCTGATGTTCATCATGACATGTACAGTCAACTGTGGGTCGCTGATTGCACTCAACTCTGATGTTCATCATGACATGTACAGTCAACTGTGGATTGCTGATCGCACTCAACTCTCATGTTCATCATGACATGTACAGTCAACTTTGGGTCGCTGATCGCACTCAACTCTCATGTTCATCATGACATGTACAGTCAACTTTGGGTCGCTGATCGCACTCAACTCTCATGTTCATCATGACATGTACAGTCAACTGTGGGTCACTGATCGCACTCAACTCTCATGTTCATCATGACATGTACAGTCAACTGTGGGTCGCTGATCGCACTCAACTCTCATGTTCATCATGACATGTACAGTCAACTGCGGGTAGCTGATCGCACTCAACTCTCATGTTCATCATGACATGTACAGTCAACTGTGGGTCGCTGACCGCACGCATCTCAGCTACTGGACTGGCATAGGTCCCCATGATCTCACTATTAATGTAAAGATGTTAATGATTAATTAAAACAATAATTAATGACTCTCTTTTATGCTAAGGAGAACGTATATTGTACCAAAAGCGTTCTAAATGGCGAAAAGAGAGATGCAAGTTCTAAAGACCACAACCCGCTTACAAATGTATTTACAAAAATTTCAATAATATCACAGGAACTCTGCCGTTGGTGCTGCGGTGTTCGTGCTCCATGCTGAGAACTTTCTATGTGATCAATAAAAAGACTGGAGTTGTAAAGACCACTGTTCACGTACGACAACGATTATGGTTCTATTTATGGCAATATAACAACATTACCCCAGCGACTCCTCGTCGGCGTAACTGAGTTCGTCGCACTTTGATGAGGTCATCCTCTATCATCATCAAAGAGAGCGCGGCTCTATAGGCACTGTCCATATACAATGATAATGGTTTTATACAGAAGAATGCAATAAATATCGATTCACACAAGTCTGTATTTTTTTTATGTGATTATTGTTAATTTTCATTTTCCCTGTGCGATATAACAGCACCGATTTAACCTTTTAAATTGACAATCTGTATCTGTGTGTTGGATCGAAATTTCTTTTTATTTCATTTATGCCAAACAAATATAGTTATGCTTGCTTCAGATATGTGTGTATACTTTAATTATCAGCGTTTGTACCTTCTTTATCTTGGTCCAAAAGTGGTCAATGACACTATATCCTCTACTGATGTTTTTTTTAAATTTTTTATTTTATTGAGATTTGATATTTATTGATTGTGATTAATCTTCTATTATTATGCCTTTTTAAATGTATATATATATTTTAAATTTCTGCTTATTCACATGTGTTTGATTCTGTTCAAAATTTGAGTGGTTTTCATCATTTGGAGCCATTTAGCTCAGTGGCTAGTGAACTGTCTACAACGGACAAGAGGAATTTTTCGACCCCAACCAACGGCTGCCGGGTTCACCCAGTCTTAAATGGGTACCGGATTTTTTTCTGGGAAAGTAAAGCGGCACGGGCGTAATACATTACCCCAAAAATCATGTGCTGAAGGTCTATAAAATGTATGGTCACTAACACCATATTCCCTATACGTCACTTGGCGTGACGGGAGCTCTTTACTGTCCATATTAATGAATTCCGTTGACAAACTAGTCATCCTCTGTAGCTGCTTGGTCCACTAATAGGGAAGAGCTGATATTGCAGTAATTCTAAGTAATACGTTCCAACTTCTACCAGAAAAACCCACGAATTCAAGAAAGTCATACAAACACCTCAAACTTGTGGCACTAGAAGACCGACAGACCGCCCAACAACAAGCTAGTTACACATTCTGTCCTCACCAACAGTTTTAGAACTTTCTGCTTTTTTATCTTCATTAGCAGAGCGATCATTCCACAACAAGTCAAAGTTATCATTATATCATGTAAACCAATGAAATCATTTTATTTTGTCACCGATCTATTATTTCAAGCTAATTGCAAGAATTCGCACAACCTCCTCTTCAAAATAATGTTAGATGAATCACTTCAAACACAACCTCTACTTATCATTAATTCGAGACATGTTCAAAGAGACAACCTGACTCAACTAATTGAAATAATTTTTATTAAACTGTGGGCTGCCAAAAAATAATGCCTGAACATTATCGTCATCATCATGTACCATAGGGAGCCGCGATAGCACAGTGGTTAGTGAACTGGACTACAAAAAACAAGGGGTAGGGTTCGATCCCAATCGACGGCTTTCGGGTTCACCCAGTCTTAAATGGGTACCAGATTTTTTTCTGGGAAAGTAAAGCAGCACGGGCGTAATACAGACCACATCACCCTAAAAATCATGTGCTGAAGGTCTGTAAAATATAGGGTCACTAACACCTAATTTCCCTATACGCCACTTGGCGTGACGGGGTACTTTATTTATTATTTTTTTAATCATGTGCCATACAGGTTGACATAGGCGATCATGTCCTTCCACATTCCTCTATCCACAGTGCATCGTATCAGTTCTGTTGTTGACTACTGTCCATGCCATGACACCAAGCTACCCAGTATTTTCTCTCTTTGTCGTCTGCGATCTCTCTTTCTTTTATTTTGCCAGTTGTAACCAAGTATTCCAACTTTCCTCTTCTCATGATGTGCCCCAAAAATGTTGATTATTTCTTTCTGATGTTTTTAGGAGCTCCCTTTTTGTGTTGGTCTTTTTGAGCATTTCCTCATTGGTCATTTTAGCTGTCCAGGGAAATTTCAACATTCTTCTGAGAAATCCCATCTCTGTGGTCTCTAATTGTCTTTTAATTTATGAGCATTATAGAGGCATTTAAAAGCGAACGACAAATAGAAACAAACATTTGCCGATTTAAGTGGATAAAGAGATACAGCGAAGATGATGGTGCTGGATAGGACACACAATGCGGAAGCCAACAGGCCCTT
The DNA here is from genome assembly GCA_032433765.1 of Megaustenia siamemsis. Classification (NCBI taxonomy): domain Eukaryota; kingdom Metazoa; phylum Mollusca; class Gastropoda; order Stylommatophora; family Ariophantidae; genus Megaustenia; species Megaustenia siamemsis. Next base: position 37,374,564 of record JAVIAB010000046.1, on the reverse strand, counting down.
TTTTGGAATCCCCAATGGAAAAGACAAAGAGGAAGATAAAGAATTCTTGGAGAAGACAGATAGAAACAGAGATGAAGATGATGGGGAGGCATGGGATGATCTTAAAAGAATGGCAAGAAACAGAACGACTTGGAAAGTGTTTGTTGAAGACCTATGCTCCACAGGGAGCTGAAAGGTAGAAGAATAAGAATTTGCCGATTTAAATAATTCTATATAGAAACATAAATACCGTCCTAGAGAAGAAGGTGGTTGTATGTCGGCCATATGACGAGAAAAGACAACAAGGAATCTTAACACAAGCCCTAAATGGGAACCAGTAAGACAAAAGATTGCCGAAGTAGAGAAACACAAAAATAAACATTTGAGGCGAGAGGCAATTACAGCATGCCTCAGCTCTCTTACCAATTGAGAGGCTCGCCCAGAAAAGGGGTGTATGACGGGATACAATGCAGTTCCTGTGCAAGGTCCGACACTCGATAACAAAGATGGTACGACAGAACTTCTGCTTTATGTGCCGTCTTCGGATCGAAAAGAAAAAGGGTAGATAGCTGTAGAAGTATGGTTAATGTAGTATATCATAGCAGTTATTAGCAATATCGCTGGGCTGTGAGGTTGGGAACGGCTCAAAGATCAAACAGATACGCTTAACATATCTCTCTCTCTCTCTCTCTCTCTCTGCGATCAGGACTCAATCAGAGTATGACGTCCAGACTCTCATACGAAGACAGCTGTCTGTTTAAGCCTGTTAGATCCACTCCGATTGAGTACCCGTTAAAACGTTGCACTGTGTTCTGCGCCAGTGGCCCAGTGCATCCGATTTCAGCCAGCATTTTTTCAGGTTTGCTTTCCTTAGCCTTTGATTGTCCCCAATCTTCCTGCAAGGCAGCAGTTGATCTTTTCTGTCGGGGGATTCTGCCCTTAGATGGTCGGCCTTCCCAGGTTTACGAGCACCATCTTCCCGAGTCACTAGAGGTGACTAAATAGAACACCGATTACAAGACAGTCTTGTGGACAGTCTTGTGGACAGTCTTGTGGACAGTCTTGTGGACAGTCTGTGGACAGTCTTGTGGACAGTCTTAACTATGCGGATTACCTGGTTTTTGTAAACTTTGTAAACATTGAAATTCAGAACAAAATAACCTGAACCATTTCGCAAGAATGAAAGAACCAACATAAGAGTGTTTAAACCACAAAAACAAGATACAAGAATCTTTGAACTAAAGAAAAATCTAAGTGAAAAAATGCACCTATCATGGAAATAATTTTTCTTTTATCCTAGAGTTCACTGCTCGGATGCTAAAGGAATGTATAACACTCTTCTTCATCTGTCATTAAAGATAAAGTTAAAGTACGAGACTTGAATTGGCGTCTTAGTACGCGAGTTTTAACCCATATGTGCTAGGCCGCCAATCTAGAAGTGTTCGGAGACTTCTGGATAGCGTCGCTTGAAGTACCGAAACAGCCGTCATTAATATGATGTAAAGTGGGCGTTATTTGTCAGGTGGGGTAATTTTACCTGCTACTGTATGCAGTAAACAGTACAACCTGTGGCTGCCCTGCTGCCATGCAGGTTTGCTCGGGAGAGTAAAAGGCTAAAGGAGGGTACCCCGAAGTAAAACAACCCACTGCCTTGTGGGTGAGGCTTTTTAGTCAAAGGCTAGCGGAGCCAACCGTAAACAAACCGCCGGTAGGCAACAGAAAACCACCGTAGTAATTTCTTTGTACAATCATGAATCGCCACAATAATAGAAGCTTAAGAGAATAGCTTGGCAGAAGGTCAACAACAGAATTTATAAACAATTGTCGTGATCGAAAGTTGTGGAGAGACACGATCACCTACGCCAGCAGGCCTGGTACTTGATGATGATGATGAAAGTGGCGTAGACGTGTTATATTGTGGTTTACTTCCGCCTTTCGATACAGTAAATAATTCTTCAGCACGGAATTTGTGAGTACCACCTTCCCTCTTCGATTCATACTCTCTAGGTCAGACTAGACTAGTTAGTCTGGTTCTAGAGGCACTGCAAAGAGGTGTGCTTTGGCCTGAATGGTCCTTGTTTACCTATCACAACGCAAGCCATTAGCCATGGGTCGCTTCCGGCTTGTTTCTGGGTAGTGAGATCTGATGTCTAGCCCTTTCTGGGTAGCGAGATCCGATGTCTAGCCCTTTCTGGGTAGCGAGATCCAATGTCTAGCGCTTTCTGGGTAGTGAGATCTGAATTCTGGCCCTATCTTGGTAGTGAGATCTGAAGTCTGGCCCTATCTGGGTAGTGAGATTCGATATCTAGCACGCTCTGGCTTGTGAGATCCGACGTCTAGCCTTCTCTGGGTAGTGAGATCCGTCGACTAGCCCTCTCTGGGTAGTGAGATCCGACGACTAGCCCTCTCTGGGTAGTGAGATCCGACGACTAGCCCTCTCTGGGTTGTGAGATCCGACGACTAGCCCTCGCTGGGTAGTGAGATCTGACGACTAGTCCTCTCTGGGTAGTGAGATCCGACGACTAGCCCTCACTGGATAGTGAGATCCGAAGTCTAGTCCTCTCTGGGTAGTGAGATCCGACGTCTAGTCCTCTCTGGGTAGTGAGATCCAACGTCTAGCCCTCTCTGGATAGTGAGATCCGAAGTCTATTCCTCTCTGGGCAGTGAGATCCGAAGTATATTCCTCTCTGGGTAGTGAGATCCGAAGTCTAGTCCTCTCTGGGTAGTGAGATCCGACGTCTAGCCCTCTCTGGGTAGTGAGATCCGACGTCCAGCCCGCTCTGGGTAGTGAAATCCGACGTCTAGCCCTCTCTGGGTAGTGAGATCCGACGTCTAGGCCTCTGTGGGTAGTGAGATCCGACGTCTAGCCCTCTCTGGGTAGTGAGATCCGACGTCTAGCCCTCTCTGGGTAGTGAGATCCGAAGTATAGCCCTCTCTGGGTAGTGAGATCCGACGTCCAGCCCTCTCTGGGTAGTGAGATCCGACGTCTAGCCCTCTCTGGGTAGTGAGATCCGACGTCCAACTCTCTCTGGGTAGTGAGATCCGATGTCTAGCCCTTTCTGGGTAGTGAGATCCGACGTCCAACTCTCTCTGGGTAGTGAGATCCGACGTCCAGCCCTCTCTGGGTAGTGAGATCCGACGTCTAGCCTTCTCGGAAAACAGAGTGAAACAACCGAGCCCATGCACATTGACGCGTGTTATAAAAGCCTTGATGGTTACAAGTCTAAAAGAGTATGCGAAAAAGATCGCTCGCCGGGCAAAAATAGACAAGCTATCTACCAATGTAGAAGACGGATGTGTCTTGCCAAAAGATACACAATTGGTTATTGGTTATGGAAGGCCTCGGTATCACAGCAAACTAATTAAAATCCATAATTGCTCAACCGCCCGTGCCAGTGGAATCATCCGAATTACTAACATATCTCCCAAACAAAGAAAGGTAACTGTAGTCCCCATCGTAGCAGTCTCAGCACACGCCAAAAGACATAAGGCGAAACCGCGCAGAAAGTGACCACAGCCAACTGTTCCCTGTCATACGATATTATCATTCATCGTAAACAAGCGGGATATTGAAACAGGATCAAAACGGATGAGACACACAGCTCACGGTGTGCACAGAGCACTTAACTCAGTAGCTCCTGCAACAAGCCGGACTTGGAATATGAGGAAACTGCAAGAAGGAACACTTTTCAGACATAGCCTTCAATGGTTCCTGCCGCCTATCCACCATATACCATGGAAGTTCGCGTCCTCCCGAAAATGATGATCGTCGTAGCAAGCTACGTACAAGAAAGGTACACAATATTGTGTCTTAACCGAAAAATATCGACACAATACATCCACGCTCGCTTATCACGTGATTTCTATGAAAACAAAACTGGCATTAGAGTTCACTTGTGATCTTCCCAGACAGAAGATGTACAAAAGAGGTGAGATGCAGAATGGTTCAGCAAAAGCAGCTTTCCAAAAAATAAGGAAGATAATATGCAATCCATTTTTGACAATAGAAACAAGAAAAAGAGTTCTTAAAGGTTATGTAGAGACAGTCTTAACACATGGATGTGAATCATGGACAATAGGACAACCGACAAGAAAATCACTGGAGCCTGTAGTATTGGGGTTTTACAGAAGAATGTTGAGAATACCATGGACAGCTAAAAAGAGTAATGAAAATGTTCTGAAAGAGGTCAAAGCAAAAAGAGAGTTAATTTCCAATATTAGGAAGAAACAATCATCATTGTTTGGCCATGTAATGAGAAGAGAACAGCTGGAATATATTGTAACAACTGGAAAAATTGAGGGACGAAGAGATAGAGGGGAGCAAAGAGAAAAATATCAGACAGCTTAAGAGAATAGCTTGGCAGAAGGTCAACAACAGAAATGATAAATAACTGTTGAGATCGAAAATTGTGGAGAGACATGATCACCTACGCCAGAAGGCCCGGTACTTGATGATGATGATGTGATCTTCCGTTGACTGATAGTTTCTGTTTCATTATAGTTGAAGTAGATAGTGTTTTTGCCTTTTTTAAGTTTGTGCACTGGGGCAGTCTTCAAGATGTATGTTCTGCTTGTATGTCTGCTAGGACGTAGAGGCACACACTCATGCTACCTACCTGGAGTTTGGAGTGCATGTGGTGCCTCATCCCGCTGCGGTTATTGCGATGGTAACGTGGTCTTTCCTCAACAGTGGACAAGACCAGTACGATAATATCAATACCGCTTTGTAATTTTTTAAAATGTGTTTTGAATCGTGCACGACATTTCGAAGGTAATCCTCTTCTTTGAGCTCTTCGGCAGGACGTCTAAATATACCAGTAGCAGTAACAGCAAGAGAAAACACGAAGATGAAGAAAGAAAGAAAGAAAGGAAATAGGAAGAAGAAATAGAGGATGAAGAAGATAATAAGAAAAGAACAAAAGGAGGAAGAAGAAAAGGAGGATGAATAAGAGAAAGAATAAAAAGTAGAGTAGGGTAAAGAAGATTAAAAGAGGAAGAATAAGAGGAGGAGAAGAAAGACGAAGTAGAAGAAAAGAAGAAATAAGAAAAATAAAAGGCAGAAGAAATTTTCATTCATCTTTTTATTTCTTCATTTCTTTTTAATTAATTTCATCCCCCCTACTATCAATCCCCACTCCACTCGGCTAACAAGTTTGCAACTAATTAAAGCAATCTAGTAATTCTCATATTCAGAACGCATTTGCTAATATCCCGTCTTAATTTGCCTGATATGTGCATTTAATCGATTACCTGCATATATAGGGTTGAGCTTTATCTTTTAATCGGTAAGCATCCAAGCTTTTGGAGGTCTGCACACGTTTTGCCCCGGTCGTTAGGGACGCCAAACGGGTGGCTAACGGCTTCAGCATGGGTAAGAGGTATCTCTTGCTCCCTCGTCTCTCGGCACCAGGGTAGAGAATTCGATTCTGTGTCGACTGATGGAAAACTAACTGCTCAAACTGACAGCACCAGGTGCGGACTTCTATCAAACAACGGATTTTTGACGAGGTGTGTGTTAGGAAAGCCTGGTGGTGATTTACCTTAGGAAGGCCTGGTGGTGATTTACCTTAGGAAAGCCTGGTGGTGATTTACCTTAGGAAAGTCTGGTGGTGATTTACCTTAGGAAAGCCTGGCGGTGATTTACCTTAGGAAAGCCTGGTGGTGATTTACCTTAGGAAAGCCTGGTGGTGATTTACCTTAGGAAAGCCTGGTGGTGATTTACCTTAGGAAAGCCTGGTGGTGATTTACCTTAACTAAGCCATCGCTTCCTCTTCTTCCTCTTCTCCTCTTCTTCCTCTTCGATTTCTTCGATTTTCTGCTTCTTCTTCTCCTCCTATTTCTCCTCCTTCTTTTTCGTCTTTTTTTCTCTTCTCCTTTTCTTCTCCTTCTCCCTCCTTCTTCTTCTTCTCTCTCCTTCTCCTCTCTTCTTCTTCTTCTTCTTCTCCTTCTCCTTCTGTTTCTTCTTCTTATTACATGTATTACTGTTTTTCCTCCTCTTCTTCATCTTCTTCTACTCCTTCTTCTCTCTCCCACTTCTCCTCCTCATTCTACTCCTCCTTCTTCCTCTCTTTTCCTCTTCTTCTACTTCTCTGCTGTTATATATTCATCTTCTTTTCCTCTTTTTTCTTTTTATTTATCTTCGCCTTCTCCTTCTTTTATTTTTGTTCTGCTTCATCGCCTTCATTTTCTTCGTCTGTTTCTCCTTCTTCTCTTCTTCTTCTTATTATTATTATTATTTTTTTTTTATTCTTCATTTATTCTTATTTTCTTCCCCTTCTCTTCCTCTTTTTTCTTCTTTTTCTGCTACTTCCACTTTTATTAATTTGATTTCTCTTTCATTTTTTTCTTCCAGCCTTTCACCGTCGAGGGAAGATATATTTTGCTATCACCTGCTCGTCTGTTGTCTTCGCCTAATGTTATGCTCCTTAGTGTTCTTATATTCCATCAATCCATCTTTTTCGTAGTCAACATTTCAGTCTGGTGTTCTCATAAAGTTATAAACAAATTGTTGTGTTGCATTCCCATCTTTCTGTTTAATCATTTTGTTAAACTATTTTATCTGTTGTTTCTATATGTAGCATGTAACGAGAACTGTCTCCAGTTTCTCAGTTCTTAATTTCTTATTTTATCTCTCAGGCTGTTTCGTGTTTTGTGTCTAACACATTTAATTTTTCCCTGATAATTTTTCTAATTGTTTTGTATTGCAACGTCGAGGTCTAGCATTTGTAGCGTAACATTAACCCCACATGTTTTGAGACAAACCTACCTCACAAACAACCATATCCAGTGATACGGATCTTTATATAAAACTCTTGTAGAACAAATTACTCTGCAGAAAGTCATAACTGCTTCCAAATCAAGACGGCACCAGGCTAGCGTCCAGCCAGCCTCACCTTCCTGACAGCTTTACTGGTTTATCTACTCGCTAATTACAAAACGCTCTGCACGATTCCCCTTGACTCAATACATTCATCCATTCGTACACTTTGATCTTCACCTTTCTCTCTTCTTTTCTTTCAATCTTTCTCAACACCCTACACACTTATCGCTCCTTCATTCACTATTACAGACACTAACAAGTAATCATATGCATTAAAGTTGCAGGCCATGATACTCTGAACCCGACCTCAAAGTGTTATGTCCCTTCTGTTTTAGCTCTTAATTTCCTATGATGAACCATTCAAGGGGCAGTAAATCCAGTTCTTTACATCCCGAAAGCGAGCGATGACGATGGTCAGCACATTGCAAAAGGTAATACAAAAATATAATGCCCAGATCTGAAGAAAGTTCGAACAATGCAGACCTTATCAAGACAGCCACAAGGGGGGAAGAAATCTGCCGGATCACACGAGGAAGAACTATTTAAATGAATTTTACTTCTTGCTGATTTCCCGAATCAAAGAAGAGAAGCAGACAAAAGACCAAAGATAGCTTCATAGCGTATAATGTCAATGAGATGTGGAATATTTCAACAGGAAAGTAATAAACGCAGCGGTTGATAGGGAGAGAGGGAATTTGTTATTACGTTAACTGTGTGGTGCTTATTTCTACAGCTAGGTCGACTGCCGCGCGTCTGCCGTTACCACCACTTTTCAGTCTCAAATGTAAAATAGGCCTAAGACGTTTAATTAGCATCTGGGCTAAAGTGATCAGTGAGAAACTCGGAGCTATCAGCTTGATTTTGGATCGCTGAACTATAATAGATCAAGACCAAACTTATTTTATCTTCTACAGGGAATACAAATAAGCTAACTCGTCTGTGAGTGAGCGAGGAACGACGAAAAGACACACTGAGTAAAAAAAATACTGACATTGAATGTGCTTGATTAAAAGACGCAGATATTGTAAAGGTAAAGTACGAGACTTGAACCGGCGTCTTAGCACGCAAGTTTTCACCCATATGTACTCGACCACCTATCCAGAAGTGTTCGGAGACTTCTGGATAGTGTCGCTTCAAGCATTGAAAATGACGATGCGAGGCGGCATTCTTTATCTTCCCAGAGTAATACCCTGGTATCCATTTATGTCAGCGGCTGGGTCGACCGCGGGGGTATTTTTCTTTTCAACCACGAGTACAACACACTGCTTCCACCAGGAATCGAACACGGGTTGTCCGAAAGTCGGTAGCCCAGTCGAGTGGTTTTCCCCATAAGGCTGCCGAGACATCCGCAAATATTGAAACTTGCATATAACCCACTTAACTTCTTTCAATTGCAGACGGCGAAAAGGATTTATCAGGCGAACGCAACAGATGATGATTACACCAGGAGATAGATATAATATTGTATAAGGCAGCTTCACTAAAAGGAAGATATTACAAAGTAAACGTTTCGGCCACAGGTCTTACTCGGTATGACAAGCAAACAAAGAAAAATGAAAGACGGCTTCATATATATTTGCGGGCCTCGGTGGCCTAGTTGGGAAAACCACCCGACCTGGCTACTGAAGTTCGGACAACCCGTGTTCGATTCTCGCTGGAAGAAGTGTGAGTTTGTTCTCTTGGTTGGAAAAAAAACACGCCTGCGGTCGAACCAGCCGCTGGCAGAAATGGGTACCAGTGTATAGTACTCTGGGATGGTGCGGAATATCGCCTCGCATCATGTGTTTCCTTGCTTGAGACTACACTATTTAGCAGTCTCCGAACACTTCTTGATAGTCGGTCGCGCACATATGGGTGAAGATTTGGTCGCTAAGACGCTGATTCATGTCTCATGCGTTACCTTACCTTTAGATCACATTCATCATGTACCTTGCGGCTGGCGTAGGCGAGCATGTCCCTCCACAATCTTCTATCTACAGTGCATCGTATCAGTTCTGTTGTTGACTGTTTTCCATGCCATGACACCAAGCTATCCAGTATTGTCTCTCTTTGTCGTCCGCAATCTCTCTTTCCTTTTATTTTGCCAGTTGTAACCAAGTATTCCAAATTTCCTCTTCTCATGATGTGCCCGAAAAATGTTGATTGCTTCTTTCTGATGTTTTTAAGAGATCCCTTTTTGTGTTGGCCTCTTTGAGAACTTCCTCATTGGTCTTTTTATCTGTCCAGGGAACTTTCAACATTCTTCTGAGAAATCCCATCTCTGTGGCCTCTAATCGTCTTTTCATTTGTTTGTCTACTGTCCATGATTCGCTTCCATAGGTTAGAATTGGTTCTATATAGCACCGATGAACTCTCTTTCTCATTTTTATTGACATAGATTTGTTGCATAAGATATTTTTCATTTTCTGAAATGCTATTTTGGCCTGAGCTATTCTGCTTTTTATTTAGATCTAATATACGAAAAAAATACAAATCGGCAGACCTAAACTACGATATAGAGATATATGTAAATCATCTCTGAATGACGTCTCCATATGTGAAAATGACTGGGAACATCTGCCATCTGCCATTGATCGTACATCATGGAGAGCTGGTATAACATCTTTTGAGACTGTGCTTAGACAACACTTAGAAGAGAAAAGACTCATGATAAAGGATGGAAAACCCTGTGGATCAGTGGGCCTGACTTGTTCATTCTGTGGCGGTGTGTGTTTGTCAAACATTGGTAGAATTAGCCACGAGAGAAGCTGTTCGACAAAAACAAAACCTCAAAAAATATACACAATAGTCTCAACTAGACCGTTGACAATACGAAAAGGCCCAAACATCCCTTCAGATATATTTCTATATGACCCTGCCGGACATTAATCTAATGGAATTATGTGACCACATCTCCGTTAAATAGTTGTTCTGAGCGCCTGTCGCTATGTCCACGCTCAACTTTAGCGTGGCGTCTAAAAGTGCGATGTTACATGCTCTTTAAACAAATTAAAGGAAATCAATACTTGATTACTGATCTACAAACAACCATTGTTTCATTAACTCTTTAGACAAACATGCGGCCAGGAAATAACATTGCAGGCGCTGTTATTCAAAACTAGAAACACGATAATTTAAATATGTGGTCCTGTTTTATTTTAAAACATTTTCATTCTGGTCGATCTATTAACGTGCTTGTCGATGACGTGGAAGAACAAGAAACATGAGGACGGATAAAACAAAAACAAAAATAATATAATGGTAATGATTAAAATAACATCTTTAAAAAACGTATAATTAAGCTCCTCTAAGGAGAAATAAAAAAAATATACATATAGAAATAAATGGTATGGTCAAAGTTCACGTAACAAGTGGATACCACAAATCAGAACGACGTTTCGGAGCAAAAGCCTTCAACAGGTGCAAACATGCACCACACGTACAAATATGTATTTACAATTTTTAAAAAAAATCATTTAAAAATTGAACTAGAAAGAGAAATGAAAAGTAAAGGAGAATAAAATGTTAATGAAAAGTAAAGGAGAATAAAATGTTGATGAAAAGTAAAGGAGAATAAAATGTTAATGAAAAGTAAAGGAGAATAAAATGTTAATGAAAAGTAAAGGAGAATAAAATGTTAATGAAAAGTAAAGGAGAATAAAATGTTAATGAAAAGTAAAGGAGAATTAAATGTTCATGAAAAGTAAAGGAGAATTAAATGTTCATGAAAAGTAAAGGAGAATAAATGTTCATGAAAAGTAAAGGAGAATAAAATGTTCATGAAAAGTAAAGGAGAATAAAATGTTCATGAAAAGTAAAGGAGAATAAAATGTTCATGAAAAGTTCCCTGTCAGATCTAAGAAGAATCGTTCTTATGAAATAACGGAAGTGCGTACGAGATGCATATTTGTACGTATGTTGTATGTTTGCTCCTGTTGAAGGTCTTTGAGCCGAAACGTCGTTCTGATTTGTGGTGCCCACTTGTTACGTGAAGATTTAACCATACCATTTCTTTCTATATACTTTTTCATATCTTCTCACTGTTAGCTTTACAGCAGGTTCACATTTTGATGCATTTATGTGCATTTCTTTGTCTTGACCCTACTAAACTCCTCTAATTTGTTTAATCTTCTTTCTTTCTGGCGTTTACCTAACGGCTACTTAATGAATAAATAATCTTCTTTCTTTCTGGCGGGTACCTAACGGCTACTTAATGAATAAATAATCTTCTTTCTTTCTGGCGTTTACCTAATGTCTACTTAATGAATAAGTAATCTTCTTTCTTTCTGGCGGGTACCTAATGTCTACTTAATGAATAAATAATCTTCTTTCTTTCTGGCGGGTACCTAACGGCAACTTAATGAATAAATAATCTTCTTTCTTTCTGGCGTTTACCTAACGTCTACTTAATGAACAAATAATCTTCTTTCTTTCTGGCGTTTACCTAACGTCTACTTAATGAATAAATAATCTTCTTTCTTTCTGGCGTTTACCTAACGGCAACTTAATGAATAAATAATCGTCTTTCTTTCTGGCGTTTACCTAACGGCAACTTAATGATAAATAATCTTCTTTCTTTCTGGCGGGTACCTAACGGCTACTTAATGAATAAATAATCTTCTTTCTTTCTGGCGTTTACCTAACGGCTACTTAATGAATAAATAATCTGCTTTCTTTCTGGCGGGTACCTAACGGCTACTTAATGAATAAATAATCTTCTTTCTTTCTGGCGTTTACCTAATGTCTACTTAATGAATAAGTAATCTTCTTTCTTTCTGGCGGGTACCTAATGTCTACTTAATGAATAAATAATCTTCTTTCTTTCTGGCGGGTACCTAACGGCAACTTAATGAATAAATAATCTTCTTTCTTTCTGGCGTTTACCTAACGTCTACTTAATGAACAAATAATCTTCTTTCTTTCTGGCGTTTACCTAACGTCTACTTAATGAATAAATAATCGTCTTTCCTTCTGGCGTTTACCTAACGGCAACTTAATGAATAAATAATCTGCTTCTTTCTGGCGGGTACCTAACGGCTACTTAATGAATAAATAATCTTCTTTCTTTCTGGCGTTTACCTAATGTCTACTTAATGAATAAGTAATCTTCTTTCTTTCTGGCGGGTACCTAATGTCTACTTAATGAATAAATAATCTTCTTTCTTTCTGGCGGGTACCTAACGGCAACTTAATGAATAAATAATCTTCTTTCTTTCTGGCGTTTACCTAACGTCTACTTAATGAACAAATAATCTTCTTTCTTTCTGGCGTTTACCTAACGGCAACTAAATGAATACATAATCTTCTTTCTTTCTGGCGTTTACCTAACGTCTACTTAATGAACAAATAATCTTCTTTCTTTCTGGCGTTTACCTAACGGCAACTTAATGAATAAATAATCTTCTTTCTTTCTGGCGTTTACCTAACGGCAACTTAATGAATAAATAATCGTCTTTCTTTCTGGCGTTTACCTAACGGCAACTTAATGAATAAATAATCTTCTTTCTAGCTGGCGGGTAATGTGAAAGTTTCAGTTGTTTTAAAACTTCATCGTTTGTTTTTTCGTTTTCTTTTATCCACACTATATGGCAACATAATTCTAGAATTCAGATATGCTGATGGCACAGTTCTCCTCTCAAATAGCGCAGAAGGGTTAAATAAAACAAAAGAGTGTGTTTATAAAAAACAGTAACAAGCAAAACTTCTATCTAAACATACCTAAGATAATTCTATTCTATTGACCTTTCGAGCCGTAACCGGCCCATAGGGCGTAGACCAAGATACACCTTCTCCTATATGAATTTTTGTTCTAGCAGTTTTCTTTTAAAGATATTTTATCAAATCTCGCCATCTGTCTCTGTTCTGTGCAAGCAGTTCTATCTCATTGAGGGAGCCGATTCCTGCTGCTCTTGCCTCTCTCATCAATGTTCTTCTCAGTGTCTCCCTGGGTCTTCCTCTTTTTCTTTTACCTGTTGTTTCCCATATGAGGGCTTGCTTTGCTATTCGATTATTATCTCTTCTCATCACATGTCAACGTATGACCATCGTCTTTTCTTTATTACTGAAGATATTAGTGGTTGATTGGCGATTTCTCTAATTTCCTCGTTTGTTTTGAATTCGTTCCATTCTATACAAGTATTTTCCTTAGACATTATTTCGAATGCGTTCAACTTTGTTTCTATATCTCTTGTTGTTTTCAGCTTTCACACGCATATGTAAGGGTTGATAGTACATTTGATTTGAATAGCCTAAGTTTTGTGTTTGTGCTAATGAGTTTTGATTTCCACAACTTTCAAGGCTTCTGAAAGACATTGCTGCTTTAGCCAGTCTGATTCTAATTTCTTTGCTCGTATCCCCTCTCGATCAATGGCTTCTAAGATAATACACATTGACAAAACAAAAAACCAACACAAAATCATCATCAACCGTGAATAACTTGAAATTGTAGCGTAAGTCTGAATATCTGGAACCAGTAGTAACTAACAATGTTGTCAGAAAGAGATCATGGCTCATATCTTTTTTGTGTTTCTGTCCTAGCCATGGCTCATATCTTAGCTTGTGTGTGCTGGCCATGGCTCATATCTTGGTGTATGTCATGTTAGTCATATCTCATATCTCGATGTGTCCGTGCTAATCATGTCTCATATCTTTATATGTGTCTGTGTTTAGTCATATCTCATATCTATTAGTGTGTACCAGTGTTAGTCATATGTCATATCTTTGTGTGTGCATGTCTGGGTTAGTGATATCTCATATCTTTTGTGCATGTTTATGTTAGTCATATCTCATATCTTTGTGTGTGCATGTCTGTGTTTGTCACATCTCATATCCTTGTGTGTGCATGGCTATGTTAGTCCCATCTCATATTTGTGTGTGCATATCTATGTTAGTCATATCTCTTATCTTTGTGTGCATGTCTATGTTAGGCATGTGTCATATCTTTGTGTGTGCATGTCAATGTCATTTATATTCAATCTTTTATGTGCATGTTTATGTTAGTCATGTGTCATATATCTTGATGTGTGTCAGTGTTAGTCATGCCTCGTATCGCTGTGTGCATGTCTGTATTAGTCACATCTCATATCTTTGTGTGTGCATGTCTGTGTTAGACACATCTCACATCTTTGTGTGTGTGTATGTCTGTGTTAGTCACATCTCACATCTTTGTGTGTCCGTGTCTGTGTTAGTCACCTCTAGTGACTCGGGCAGATGGTGCTCGTAAACCTGGGAGGGCCTACCATCTAAGGCAGAATCCCCCTACAGAAAAGATCATCTGCTGCCTTGCAGGAAGATTGGGGACAATCAAAGGCTAGGGAAAGCAAACCCGAATAAAATGCTGGCTGAAATCGGATGCACTGGGCCACTGGCGCATAACACAGTGCAACGTATTAACGGGTGTTCAATCAGAGTGGATCTGACACACTCTAATTGTGATGTTCTGTCTGTGGGGGCGATCAACACACTTAGCTGACAGCTGACTTCATGTGAGAGTCTGGGATCCTACTCTGATTGAGTCCTGAACGCAGAGAGAGAGAGAGAGAGAAAGAGATCAACAGAATATTAGCAATTGCAACATAACAATTCAAAACTTTGAAGAACATGTGGCACAATACCAGCAAGCAGCAAGACAGTAACATTTAAATTACTAAGGACATGTATCATCCTGATCGCAACATATGGCCGTGAATCATGGATAATCTCGTAAAGAGCAAGAAAGAGTATCAATTCATTTGAACCAAGATGGTACAGAAAAATCTTTAAGATATCTTGGATAAAGAAAATAGCAATGAAGACATATTACAATTGAACTGGACTACAAAGGACAAGAGGTAGGTTTCGATACCAACCGACGGCTGCCAGTTCACCCAGCCTTTAATGGGTACGGATTTGTTTCTGGGAAAGTAAAGAGGCACGGGCGTAATACCGACCACATTACCCCAAAAAATCATGTGCTGAAGGTCTGTAAAATGTATGGTCACTAACACCATATTCCCTATACGCCACTTGGCGTGACGGGGGTACTTTACTTTTTACTTACATATTACAAGATTGAAACATTAACATACTTGATTTGTAAACAACAATCTACAGAGGAAAGTAAAATACTATCTTCATCATCATCATCGAGTACCGTCTCCGCAAAGAAGGTTGGCTACCGTGGAGCGCCATTCTGCTCTGTCTCTTGCTTTGATGGTGCAGATTGTCATTGGCTGATTTGTCCATCTTTTGATGATACTCGTCCATGCTAGTCTTGGTCTGCCTCTGCCTCTTTTACCTTGTATTTTGCCCTCCAGTGTTACTTTTAGTATGCTGTTGTGTCTTTTAACATGGCTCAAAAATCGC
The DNA here is from genome assembly GCA_032433765.1 of Megaustenia siamemsis. NCBI lineage: Eukaryota > Metazoa > Mollusca > Gastropoda > Stylommatophora > Ariophantidae > Megaustenia > Megaustenia siamemsis. Next base: position 37,359,443 of record JAVIAB010000046.1, on the reverse strand, counting down.
ATTTGTCTTGTTTGAATTGTGTTTAGCAGTCCTCTTTTATTTTTAGTTGATTTTAAGATTTCGTCGTTTGTTTGTTTTCTTTTCATTTCATCCAATTCTACCTATTCTTCTATATATCCACATTTCAAAGGCTTCAATTCTCTGTCAAGAAGAAGGTTGTTTTAAAAACATCAAGAATATCTTGAACATGACAACAGACACAAAAGTGGGAGTTCTAACTATCTAGCCAGAGATTCTTTCAGAAGGGCTATGGTAAACGTAACGTTTTTACAAAGGACTTGAGACCTGATGATGATGGAGATATATAATTCGCGGAATGGAATACGTAAAGAAACAATAGATACAATAATTTAGTCATGTGATAAGACAGAAAGATCAAAACACAAAACAACGAGTCTTTAACAAACGCTACGACAGCACCAGCCAAAGTGCCGACCACGAAAAAAAGGATTGCTAGAATATTGGAAACACAAGGAAACATAACAGCAGCAGAGACCAACAGAAGAGCAAAAGGCAGCAAATATATATCCCCTTGACGCTGAAAGGAAAATGAGGAAGTTAAAGAAGAAGAAATTGAGATTTTGCAGTAAAGTATATACGTTCCATAATTGTTGTAGAATAGATACGAAACTAAAAATGTAACTCCATATAAAAACATAGAAATAAATAAATATTTATAATTCGTTACACTCATTCAACTTTCATTTTATTTGTACTTTTTCATTACTAATCTTTACAATTTTTTTTTTTTTTTAACTATTACTGTTTAATTTCCTGTCTTTCTAATAACTACACTTTTGACTAATTATACATGAATTATCAATACATAGTGTATAACTTACGAAATGATCCATACACATCTTACCGGCTTAAATTGCAAGACAATGTCCCTGAGTCTAAAATCAAATCCAGCCTATGTTTCATCTGCTATAGCACTTGCAGGAACCCATACGGGAAAGCTCGTACATTTTTGGATCAAAGACCGAGGTGGAGAGATTAACGAGGGCTAACGCTAAAATAACTCAACACGCAAAGGGTTAATTTCCTTCTTTGAAAGCCCTCCATTTCGCCTCGAGACATGACCGTGTAATTTGAAGGAAAATCAGAATTCTTGACTTCGTTATCAGATGAGAATCCGTTTTGGTTAGAGAGAGAGAGAGAGAGAGAGAGAGAGAGAGAGAGAGAGAGAGAGAGATAAAGAGATAGAGAGTAAGAGAGAGAGAAGGAGAGAGAGAGGAAGGAGAATCGGTACTAAAATAAAACATAGGACACAACTGTTTGTAGTGATACTTTAGTAGCTTTATCGTATTATTGATTTTAGAAATGTACTGGTTAATTCAAATTATAATTTGTGTTAGTTTATGTTTTCCGACCCTCGTTTGAGAGTTCAAACGCAACTTGCACGCTCTCCTGTTGATGCAGCTGATACAGGAATGGGTACCTGACTTATAGAGTTGGGGAACAATTAGTAACAGCGAGGAGGTGCACGCGCCCCCTCATCTCCAAATGTTGTGGACTCATATAATACATTTTCCATCCCCCCCCCCCCCCCACTTACCAAAATTGTTAAGAATCTGCTTATTTGTTTTGATTATTTAATTAGATTATTTGATTTTAGAAATTATTTAGATTATTTGATTTGATAATTTATTTAGAATAATTTTAGAAATTATTTAGATTATTTGATTTGATAATTTATTTAGATTAATTTTAGAGATTATTTAGATTATTTGATTTGATAATTTATTTAGATTACTTTTAGAAATTATTTAGATTATTTGATTTGATAATTTATTTAGATTAATTTTAGAAATTATTTAGATTATTTGATTTGATAATTTATTTAGATTAATTTTAGAAATTATTTAGATTATTTGATTTGATAATGTATTTAGATTAATTTTAGAAACTATTTAGATTATTTGACTAGACAAGTTATATAGATTATTTTTAGCAATTATTTAGATTATTTGATTTGATAATTTATTTAGATTAAATTTAGAAATTATTTAGATTATTTGACTAGACAAGTTATATAGATTATTTGATTTGCTACACAATTTAGATTTGTTTGATTTGTTACATCATTTAGATTATTTAATATATTAATTTATTTTAAATGATTTGAATTATTAAGCCATTTAGAATATTAGCTTTTGTTACATTATTTAGATAAGAGTTAAAAAAATAAAAGACCGAATGACAAAAAAATAAGGATGAAGAACTAAATAAACTATCTACCACCAACAAGAACAACAAAAACATAAGAAAGAAACAATCAACATTTTTTGGGGCACATCATGAGAAGAGGCAAGTTGGAATACTTGGTTACAACTGGCAAAATTCAAGGAAAGAGAGATCGCGGACGACATAGAGGGAAAATAATAGATAGCTTGGTGTCTTGGCATGGAAAACAGTCAACGACAGAACTGGTATGATGCACAGTGGGTAGAAGATTGTGGAAAGACATGATCGCCTACGCCAAAGGGTATGGCACATTATAATGATGACCACTAATAATATATCGCTACATTAGATACCTGTACAAAATGATATAGTAGATAATATTGTAAATAAAAATATAGAAGTAAATAGACAACAAAGAGAAGCAATTCATATCCGCTTCATTCTATCGACAAGTGAAGAGAGAACAACAAACCACAATCCTTTCAGAACAAGTCAATATTCACAAACTTGCAAGCTACCCATAGAAGGTCGGTCTTCAGGTTACAGAACGAGCCCATCAAACAAGTGAATCCTACAGAGAGTTAAGTACTACAGAACGGACCCCTCAAACAAGAGAATCCTACAGAGAGTTAAGTACTACAGAACGGGCCCCTCAAACAAGAGAATCCTACAGAGAGTTAAGTACTACAGAACGGGCCCCTCAAACAAGTGAATCCTACAGAGAGTTAAGTACTACAGAACGGGCCCCTCAAACAAGTGAATCCTACAGAGAGTTAAGTACTACAGAACGGGCCCTCAAACAAGTGAATCCTACAGAGAGTTAAGTACTACAGAACGGGCCCCTCAAACAAGTGAATCTTACAGAGAGTTAAGTACTACAGAACGGGCCCCTCAAACAAGAGAATCCTACAGAGAGTTAAGTACTACAGAACGGGCCCCTCAAACAAGTGAATCCTACAGAGAGTTAAGTACTACAGAACGGGCCCCTCAAACAAGTGAATCCTACAGAGAGTTAAGTACTACAGAACGGGCCCATCAAACAAGTGAATCCTACAGAGAGTTAAATACTACAGAACGGGACCCTCAAACAAGTGAATCCTACAGAGAGTTAAATACTACAGAACGAGCCTCTCAAACAAGTGAATCCTACAGAGAGTTAAATACTACAGAACGAGCCTCTCAAACAAGTGAATCCTACAGAGAGTTAAGTACTATGGAACGGGTCCCTCAAATAAGTGAATCCTACAGAGAGTTAAGTACTAGAGAACGGGGCCCTCAAATAAGTGAATCCTACAGAGAGTTAAGTACTACAGAACGGGCCCATTAAACAAGTAAATCCTACAGAGAGTTAAGTACTACAGAACGGGCCCCTCAAATAAGTGAATCCTACAGAGAGTTCAGTACTACAGAACGGGCCCCTCAAATAAGTGAATCCTACAGAGAGTTAAGTACTACAGAACGGGCCCCTCAAATAAGTGAATCCTACAGAGAGTTAAGTACTACAGAACGGGCCCATTTAACAAGTAAATCCTACAGAGAGTTAAGTACTACAGAACGGGCCCCTCAAATAAGTGAATCCTACAGAGAGTTAAGTACTACAGAACGGGCCCATTAAACAAGTAAATCCTACAGAGAGTTAAGTACTACAGAACGGGCCCCTCAAATAAGTGAATCCTACAGAGAGTTAAGTACTACAGAACGGGCCCATTAAACAAGTAAATCCTACAGAGAGTTAAGTACTACAGAACGGGCCCCTCAAACAAGTGAATCCTACAGAGAGTTAAGTACTACAGAACGGGTCCCTCAAACAAGTGAATCCTACAGAGAGTTAAGTACTACAGAACGAGCCCATCAAACAAGTGAATCCTACAGAGAGTTAAGTACTAGAGAACGGGCCCCTCAAACAAGTGAATCCTACAGAGAGTTAAGTACTACAGAACGTGCACCTGAACAAGTGAATCATACAAAGTTAAGTACTACAGAACGTGCTTATCAAACAAGTGAATCCTACAGAGAGTTAAGTACTACAGAACGAGCCCATCAAACAAGTGAATCCTACAGAGAGTTAAGTACTACAGACGGGCTCCTCAAACAAGTGAATCCTACAGAGAGTTAAGTACTACAGAACGAGCCCATCAAACAAGTGAATCCTACAGAGAGTTAAGTACTACAGAACGGGCCCATCAAATTTTTGATAATCTTTCAATTGTTACTTAAGCTGTAGATTTCTGCCCTCTTTGCCCTCGACAACTGTAATAACGAAATAGCCGCCTGACCATATTTGTTCTCGATTAATTTGGTGATGGAGTTGTTACCAGGCAACCGATCAAATTCCTATAATAATTGTTACATGTTTTATTTCACAAACAAGCTAAATTGTAGACTTCATGCATCAACAATTGATATTTCTTGCTCGTTTATCAAAATTCATATTAATTATTTTTAAGACTGCAGACCCCTGGTAAAAGCTGCTATTTTTTTTTTTTTAGCGAATCAATTCAGAGGAAGAGGTATGTTTACAGCACTCTGAAAAAGTGACAAATAATCAACAACAGAAAAAAATCAAAGAACAATATATGGTCCTAAGCAGGATCAAACCCGTACTCCTTGGAAGATGACATTTTTCCGAGTGCTGTAAACATACCTCTTTCTCTGAATTGATTCGCTGATTATCGCCTCCAAAGTTTTCCTCTATAATAATATTCATTTATTATTATTTGTCTCCTATTTTTTTTTTTCTAAGGGTGAAAAAAAGAACTACTAAACACAATTAGAGCCAGACAAATGACATTTTTTGGTCATGTTAAAAGACATAACAGTCTAATAAAAGTAATATTAGAGGGGAAAATACAAGGTAAAAGAGGCAGAGGCAGACCAAGACTAACATGGACGAGTAACATAAAAAGATGGACAAGTCAGCCTATGACAATCTGCACCATCAAAGCAAGAGACAGAGTGCAATGGCGCTCCATGGTAGCCAACCTTCGATGCGGAGAAGGCACCTAATGATGATTATGATTTTTTTTTCTTAGCCAGCTTTTGCCTCTGGCGAAGTCGCTAGAGACTAGGAACTGAAATTTGCGCGTTAATCCGTTTTTTCTCTGGCAGTCGTGTGCATAGTAGTCCCTCGTCGAACAGGCAGATAATTCTAAGTTCGCAAGTATTCATATTTTGTCCTGTCGATGAGTAATTGACGTTTCAAGTCGGGCCTCGCTTCTGAGGCCAGGGGTGGTTGCCGCAGAGAGAAATCACAAGTAATAATCCCAACTGGTTCAGACGGGATCTGAACTCACAATCTCTCTGTTTTGAGATCGTCCTCTTGCCTCGCTACCATTCAGTCCCCTAAACTGTCATTTTCATAAACTTGCATTATGGAATGTGACAGAATTTTTAATTTTAATGTTAAAGAAGGAATGGGGAAATAAGAAAGTTGCATGCCCTGCAGTGTCCAGCATCGCGTCATGCGTAGGGGGTTAATGTTAGTTCCAATATAGCTCTATTATTGGCACTTTTGTTTGTGGTGATTTGGTTAGTAATACGTAAGGGATACCTTCCTTTCGAAGAAAATAACTTTGTTACAAACTTAAGACTGGAGAATTAATTTGGCAACGGCGCCAACGAGTTGTGTGGGATGTTGTACCAACGAGCATTGTGGGATGTTGTACCAACGAGCTTTGTGGGATGTTGTACCAACGAGCATTGTGGGAGGTTGTACCAACGAACATTGTGGGAGGTTGTACCAACGAGTTTTGTTGGATGTTGTCCCAGAGTTTGTGGGATGTTGTACTAACGAGCTTTGTGGGATGTTGTACCAACGAGATTTGTGGGATGTTGTACCAACGAGCTCTGTGGGATGTTGTACCAACGAGCTTCGTGAGATCTTGTACCAACGAGCTTCGTGAGATCTTGTATCAACGAGCTCTATGAGATGTTGTACCAACGAGCTTTGTGTGATAGAAAACGACAAAAATGATACTGGGCCAGTAGATCGTTCCCTTAAAATAATTCAAATCCTCAATAACATTTACTGGATATTTTGCCGAACTACTTATTTCGTTGACCGTGTGGCTACCTGGACATTGACAATGGCCAGAATAGGAAAGAAAAAGCTAATGTCTCCTGCCATGCAAGTTCTAGGAGTAGACGAAAACAAGTGAATGAAAAAATTGCGTTTCCTCTTCATTATCTTCACTGGGTGCTGTCTCTAGTCTTGATAGTGCACGTTGTCATAGATTCTCCTGACCACGTTTTGATGTTATCTGTTTACTTTAGTCTTGGTTTGCCTCTGCCTCGTCTACTTTGTATCTTCCCTTCCAAGATGACAGTTAGTAGTAGTGCGTGACTTTTCAAATGTCCTTAAATTGCTAGTTGTCTTTTCGAATTGTGTTTAGTTTTTCTTTCTGTTTTTCTGTTTTTTTTTGTTTTTTTTTCGTTTTCGGTTGATTTAGAACTCCGTTGTTTGTTGTCTTTTTCCGAAGACGATAATTAATATGAACGTTGATAACCGAGCGCTTGAACGCTGGAAATATGAAACTATATTGTATTTTTTTTTTATCTTCAGGACACAAACAGACCACATTTACAAGAAAAATAAAAGATTCCCCGATTCCCAGTCAAGGTTCGGTTAACCGAGAAGCCGATTGGAGGAGAGAATAACGTGTCTCTTGTCGTCAGTAGACCAGCTCACACAAGCAACACTCGGTGCGTCTTATGAGACGATTTGTAAGCACGCCAGGAAATTTAATAAATTAGTGTGGGATTGTGTGTGTGTGTGTGTGTGTGCGCTTTGGTTGTGTCAGCTTTGTGACTTCAAAGGCACGAGTATTGAGATTCTAAGCACGGATAATGAAAACATCCACTGCACGTCATTGGCAATGCGGGACAAAAGGAAGGGGGATGATGACACTGTTGCCTTTAGAATGGAAAAAAAGTGGGGGGGGGGGAATATATTAACCTTGAGGTGAAGGTAAAATTGTTGCGCGGAGAGAGTTATTTGATGCAACCTCTTCGTTGTTGTCTGCTGAGTTCAACAGAACACCTATTGGTATGAACATTTCTGGATAGGCGGCCGAGCACATATGGGTATATACTCGCGTGCTAAGACGCCGGTTCAAGTCTCGTACTTTACCTTTACCTTACCTATTGGTATGTTGAAAGTAAAAAGTAAAGTACCCCTGTCACGCCAAGTGACGTATAGGGAATATGGTGTTAGTGACCATAAATTTTGCAGACCTTCAGCACATGATTTTTGGGGTACTGTGGTCGGTATTACGCCCGTGCCGCTTGTCTTTCCCAGAAAAAAATCAGGTACCCATTTAAGGCTGGGCGAATCCTCAAGCAGTCGATGAGGATCGAGCTCGACTCTTGTTCTTTGTAGTCCAGTTCACTAACCACTGAGCTATATAGAAAAATAATATTTTTTTTTTATTCTAAAGAAAAAGCTGGTCAAAATTATATCGTCCCTTCTCATAAAATGATAAAACCCTAATATACAAAGCCTTGAAGCTCTGATATATCCACATTTGTTAGAATGAATTAATTTATCCTTTTTTAAAATCACAAAACCACTGATAGTTTGGATATTCCGACCCCTAATGTCTAAAGGGGTTTTCTGCTCTGTATTCTTGTAATGTGTCCTTATTTCTGCACCATACAGGAATGTTGAGAACATTTTGCTATTGCTAACTTTAGCCCAGGTGTTGTTTGTTTTGATGTTAGTATATTTTTCCTGTGTGTTACCGGGGCCGCATTATGAGGGAAGTAAAGAATAGTGACACTGTGACCTTCCAGGCATGTCGTAAGAGGTGACTAAGGAGATTGATTGATGGCCTGACAAGCTGTCATTGTAACAATTATTGTTATGGAAACAGTGCCATATATTTTAGAGCAGTGATCTCCACAATATGTGCCAATTTGGCACGCAAGGCTTCTGTTTTTGAGATTTGTGGTCCTGCCCTATGTGCCGTCTTCGGCTCGAAAGGACAATTGATAGAGATTTAAAGTCTAAAGCTTGCTATTCAGTGAGCGCCCCCCCCCCCACACTTTTGTTTTATTAAAAGCATTAACTACTAAAAAGACATAAATATTTACTTTAGCGAAAATGTGTACACACCGTGTGTGTCGTCAAGAACTGAAACAAATTCCATTCAATCTAAATTTCAAGAATCAGAAAAGTGTAGTATGTTCCTGGCCACCTGCGTCAACAAATGGTGTTAAATTGTTTAGGTTAAAATTAAAATGTCACTTTCAGATTAAAACAAACAGCTGTGCATAGCTTCTGAGCCCTTTCCACGCCCACAGATGTACATGCCTAAAATCAGCACATTCCCAGCTTCTTTTGCTTTCATATCCATCCCCACATCTCGGAGTAGATAGTAGTTGTAGATAATCGAATGCCCCGGTATAAATGCAAACGAATTAAAATCCATAATTGCTCAACCGCCCGTGCTAGTGGAATCATCCGAATTGACATCTCATCTCATTCAAGGAACCAACAAAGAAAGGTAGCTGCAGTCCCCATTATAGTAGCAACAGCACACGCCAAAAGACATAAGGCCAAGCCGCACCGAAAGTTAACGCAGTCGAACCGTCCATCATACGACATCATCATTCATCGTAAGGAATCAGAATATCGACATTTCGATCCGGATGAAACACACAGCTCACGGTGTGCACAGAGCATAAAACTCAGTAGCTCCAGCAGCAAACCGGCCTTGGAATATAAAGAACACAAGTAACACTTTCCAAACAGATCCTCAGCGGTTCCTGCCACCTATCAGCCATATGTACCGGAAGTCCACAAGAGAGATAAAGATAGCGGGTATCAACGCCTTTACTTATAATGAAAAGCTCGTTCATAATAGCGGTTTATAGAGAGGTGAATTTTGACGTGTAACGGTGCACGTGGCCGTGCGGGTAAAACCACTGTTCCGCTGGCTGAAAAGCTGACGTACGGTGTTCGAAGCCCGCGGTAGACAGAAAGGATTTTTCTATCGGGGGTAAAATAAAAATCCTGAGTCGCACACGTCGTGGCGACTGCTTGACCAAGCGGCCTTTATCCCTCGGATTCTATCGTTGCCCCCCCACCCCCCCCCCCCCCCCCCGGACATACACCAGCAATGGTACTATGTGTCGTAAAGATATATATTTTTTTTTACGGAACTGGAAAGGCATACGAATATACGATGATGTGCTCTGCTGATAGCATGGGCTAATTGTAAGCAACTTTTGAATTATTCGTTTATTACCAAATTACCCTGCACTGTCAACATCATCAAGTACCGGACCTGCTGGCGTAGGTGATCATGTCTTTCACAACTTTCGATCACGACAGTTATTTACCATTTCTGTTGTTGACCTTCTGCCAAGCCATTCTCTTAAGCTGTCTGGTATTTTTTCTCTTCGTACCTCAGTTTTCCCAGTTGTTACAATATATTCCAGTTGTTCTCTTCTCATTACATGTCCACAAAAAAGTGATGATTGTTTCTTCCTAATATTAGAAATGAGCTCTCTTTTTGACCCCTTTGAGAACGTTTTCATTACTCTTCTTAGCCGTCGATGGTATTCTCAACATTCTTCTGTATAACTACATTTCTACAGACTCCAGTGATTTTCTTGTTTGTTGTCCTATTGTCCATGATTCACATCCATATGTTAAGAATGGCTCTACATAACATTTAAGAACTCATTTTCGTGTTTCTATTGTCAAAATTGGATTGCATAGTATCTTCCTCACTTTTGGAAATCTGCTTTTCCCTGAGCCATTCTGCATCTCACCTCTTGTGTGCATCTTCCGTCTGAGGTTAACAAAGTTCCCAAATACTTAAATTCATTTACCTGTTTTAATATTGTTCCACTTGTCTTTATTTTGCACTGAGGTGATATCTTTTCTTTGTTGTTACCGTTACCACTGTCTTTTTTGCTATTAATGCTGAGTCCTTTATTTTTGCTTTACACTTCACTGTACTTTACACGTTTACGTTAACCCGTCAGTCAGCAGCAATCATTAGTTCGGTGCTTTCGTGCAGTTTTCTTCTCGTTGCTGTGAAATTCTGTTTCTTGGTCTCCAACTGAGGCGTTCACTCCATGACATCGCCATTTATTATCCTACCTTAAAGAGACGTTAAGTGGGAGTTGACGCTATGTGTCGTCGTTTCCAACATACTGCGATATTTGCACCTTACGACCTAACACACCCGTCTTCAGCACGTCATTTTTGAGTGCCTAGTTGCCTTCCTTCTCGGTCCCTGCTAGTTTGACCTGCTACTAGGAACACCACGAGGATATGGAGTAGAACCTGAATAATTCTGGATCATCGATCATAGCGTAAGCGGTCAGCTTTGAGTCGTTGTTGCGGAGAGACGCTTTAGCTCCAACTAATGTTAAAAATGTACGAGTTTACTTACATTATTTTTTTTTTTAATTTATTCAAATTTTACCATTTCGATGCTACTTTATTTCTTCATATGAAGTAGAGTTATTTTGTGTGTGTGTGTGTGATTCCTTTTTTTTTTTTTTTTTGACGATCTCGTAGAATCTCCTTCTCTTTGCCCCCCAAAAAAAAAAAAAATGTATGCGTTTGTCATTTTATTTAATGCAGCAATTACCTTGCTTTCATTGCAACGGATTTTATTTTTATTTATCGAAATGGTGAGTATATTTTTAAGTAACACGTTTTATAACTTTGTTTTATTGAACAAAAATGTGCAAGATGAACCAAAAATTGAGAACTCAGAACAGCAATAAATTACACTTTAAAATACACGTTCAAATCGCACTACGACAGGGGACATAATCTATTTGCATCTTTCAATTTTTGCAGCAAGAGTTATGCGCTTAGTTTTTATAATTTTTCGTCACGGCTTTAAAAGGGAGCTTTTAATCACAGGAATAATTAAGATTAAAACTAAGAACAAGATTAAGAGGAAGAAAGGATAGGAGGAAATATTCCGGGACTTTATTAAGAAGAAGACAAATGAAAGAATTATGTCCACACTCGGCGGTTTATTAATAATATTTTAGCTGTCAATTTCATTTCCTCATTGAATAGATAATATCGTTGGAAGGCTCCTTTATGATGTAATAGAATTATTTATTTAAAAGATATGATTCTTTATTTCGTTATTTAGATATAAGTGAATATTTTAAATATTTGTTATTGTTGTTTGTTGTATCCTTGCACCCAGCGTTGCATGTCTACACAAGGTCCCGAGGTGCTTAAATTTGCTTTACTATCACTTTTGATCATCACTTTTTCGCACCGGCATCCTTCAACTCGAGTGTCCCTCGCCATACAGGCATATTTTCTTTAGACATACTTTAGACATACTCTCACTGTCTTTTAATTATCGAGAGTTTTGACGTATATGGGTTGATTTCCTCCTCCCTTCCCCCTCCCCCTTTTTCCCTTTATAAATTATACACAATAGTGATAACAACAGGAAACCCGTGACACTTGAAAATTAATAACAATAAAGCAGTGTCACATTGAGTTATTGAGTTATCGAGTTATTTGCGGGTCATCATTATAGAACTCCGAACGTGCCCATAAGTGCTCAGATCTCCACCTCGGCAAGTCCCGCAGTGCCCAATGACCGACGACTCCAGTTCTGTCCGATATAATTGTGATATTATTTCGCATTAGAGTATACATATTTGGATACAATATTTATACATAGTGTTTTTCTATTTTACTTTTGCTCAACCTAATGTATCCACTAGGAACTTTGTTAACCTCAGACGGAAGAAAGAGGTGAGATGCAGAATGGCTCAGGCAAAAGCAGCTTTCAAAAAATGAGGAAGATACTATGCAATCCATTTTTGACAATCGAAACAAGAAAAAGAGTTATTAAATGTTATGTAGAGTCAGTCTTAAAATATGGATGTGAATCATGGACAATAGAACAACATATAAGAAAATCACTAGAGTCTGTACAAATGTGGTTTTACAGAAGAATGTTGAGAATACCATGGAAAGCCAAGAAGAGTAATGAAAAGGTTCTGAGAGAGGCCAAAGCAAAAAGAGAGCTAATTTCCAATATTAGGAAGAAACAATCATCATTTTTTGGCCATGTAATGAGAAGAGAACAACTGGAATATATTGTAACAACTGGGAAAATTGAGGGACGAAGAGATAGAGGAAGCTAAGAGAAAACATACGACAGCTTAAGAGAATGGCTTGGCAGAAGGTCAATAACAGAGATGATAAATAACTGTCGTGATCGAAAATTGTGGAGAGACATGATCACCTACGCCAGCAGCCCCGGTACTTGATGATGATAACTGCATGGCATCGTCAGGCAGTATGCACTTAGATCGGTATCGGTCAAATGGAGCTATCTCTGCCCGTTAAACTCCAAACCATACGTGACAATTAAAACTATCTTGCCGTATCCATTTCTGGGTTCTTCTGTTGGGATTTAAAGGAGTGGATGGGAACAGGTTGGTCTCTAGGCAACACGCCGGCCTCGAGACAGAAAGGTTGTGGGTTCAAATCTCGGCTACACCGGTAGGACTTTTAACCATGATTTCTCTATGTGGCAACCACCCCTGGTTTCAGTAGCGAGGCTCGGCATGAAACGTCAATTACTCATCGACGGAAAAAATATGAGTACCTCCGAATTCGGAGTTATCTGCCTGTGCGGCGAGGGATCCCTGTGCACAGGGTTGTCAGGAAAAAAATGAATTAACACGTATAATTCAGTTCCTGGTCTCTAGTGACATCGTCAGAGGTAAAAGCTGGCGAAGGAAAAAAAAAGTACTGGAGAATAAAGGCGCATGTCCAGTGCAGTCGCAACGGGGTGCTCATGTTCAATTTTGTTTCTACCTTACACTCGATGGAAAAAAGAACAAATCTTTTCATCAGGATTCGAACTCGTGATCCCCTGGGTTTGGAGCATGATAAGCTATCGATTTGACCACCAGCTCTCCCATATGTAATTACACAATTATATTGGGCAGATGAAATTGCTCTTTCATGAAAATATTTCTTGGGTAGTGACTTACAGCTTTATTTTGTTAAACTTTCACCTGCCGTTTGTTTCCTTATTTGATAAACTTGAACAATTGATCAATGTTTCGTCACTCGTCCCTGATAGAATGAAGCGCTAGATGTCATCTAGGCTAAGTCATGAGTCAGATCACATGACACTCCAAACATTTTTTTTTTCCGTTCGTCAGCTTTTACCTCTGACGAAGTCCCTAGACACTAGAAACTGAATTTTGCGTGTTAATCTATTTTCCCCTGGCAGCCGAGTGCGCAGGGGTCCCTCGCCGCACAGGCAGATAACTCCGACTTCGGAGGTACTCATATTTTTTCCGTCGATGAGTAATTGACGTTTCAAGCCGGGCCTCGCTGCTGAGACCAGGGGTGGTTGCCGCAGAGAGAAATCATAAATAAAAATCCCAACCGGATTTTAAACCCACAACCTCTCTGTCTCGAGGCCGGCGTCTTGCCTCGAGACCAAACACTCCCCCCACTCCAAACATCTGAACGAGAGTCAAGCATTTTACTAGACATCAATTACTTCTTTTTTCAGGCAGGGCAATTAATAAAAGAGAGCCGTTGCCATCACTTCCCTGCCCCTTCCAAGGTATTGAGAAAGGTACGATCTAGCTCTTCAACATCAATGGGGCGTAAAGGTAAAGGTAAAAGTAAAGGTAAAGATAAAGGTAAAAGTAAAGGTAAAGGTAAAGGTAAAGTACGAGACTTGAACCGGTGTCTTAGCACGCGAGTTTACACTCATATGTGCTCGGCCGCCTATCCAGAAATGTTCGGAGATTTCTGTATAGTGTAGCCTCAAGCATCGAAACTCAGATGCGAAGCGACATTCCTCACCTTCCCAGGATAATACCCACCCTCGTACTCATTTCTGCCAACGGCTGGGTCGACCGTGGGGGTATTTTTTTTTCCAACCACGAGTACAATTCACACTGCTCCCAGCGGGAATCGAACACGGGTTGTCCGAACATCGGTAGTCCAGTCGTGTGGTTTTCCCAACTCGGCTAACGAGGCCCCAATGGGGCGTGTCCGTGACTGCCTTCTTGACACGAAGTCTCCGTTAAAGAGAACATTTCTCAACACGTAATAAACACGTACGAGTACATCTTGAAAGAGCGAGGTTTGTCGTCGGTACCTCGAGTGTCGTAACAATGTGAAGATAATCGGATGTGATCAGAAATGTGTCAGACTGAAGGTGGGAGCCAACTTGACAAGACTCTTTCTTGTCTCCAAGCGTTATATAGCTAGTTTGCGTCAAAGCGGCGTCTTTTCGGCCTCACACATCCGTCTTCAGCACGGTAGACTTACTTATTAACAATTGTGTCTCTCCAGCAGCCAGTTTTCGCTTACCCTTTTCAACTTCTATGCCAAAGGCTCTTTAACGTGCGCAAGTTGGCATGGGACCTTCTTTTCTCGCCGTTATTGTATTTTGATAAAATGGTAGAATAAAACCCTGCCAAGAATATATAGAAAAACAACAACATAAATGGTTGGGCCACCTGGTCAGAATCAATCCTCACCAATCACTATCAAGGGCGTTCTTCTCGAAAATGCATGGGAAAAGACCTAGAGGTTGACCTAGAAGAAGATGGATAGATGCAGTGACAGAGACATGTAACAACAAAGGAAAATCACTAATTCAGACAGTTCGAGCAGCTCAAGAACGACAAATGATATAACCACGACACCTTTTCGGTACCAGTGAGAAAGAGAAAAGAAAAGAAGATGGATAGATGCAGTGACAGAGACATGTAACAACAAAGGAAAATCACTAATTCAGACAGTTCGAGCAGCTCAAGAACGACAAATGAAATAACCACGACACCTTTTTGGTACCAGTGAGAAAGAGAAAAGAAAAGAAGATGGATAGATGCAGTGACAGAGACATGTAACAACAAAGGAAAATCACTAATTCAGACAGTTCGAGCAGCTCAAGAACGACAAATGATATAACCACGACACCTTTTCGGTACCAGTGAGAAAGAGAAAAGAAAAGAAGATTGTATTTTGTAATATTCCCAAAACCTGACGTGGGATTTCAACCCGTGTCCTTCCTGTTCAGGAGCCGAAGTCTTACCTCTGGACCACCCAAACACTCAGCTAGGGAGACAAAAATTAAACACGACGAAGGAAGCAGACAGCGGTCATCTACACTTTAAAATGTATAAATAAACAATAAATGAATTGGTTTTGTCATGTAACAAAACAGTAGCAGATAATCATAAACTATGGCACTATCAGCAAACGCAATGTTCAACCTGAGCTATCTCTTCCCATAAAGCAATCTTTCAACACAAAACGAAACTTCCCTACCCATCTTTCTAATAAGTTATCATTCTATAAATAGAAATGTCCACCATGATTATCATGCTCTTCCTAAGTGGATTTTGTTTGGCGAGGAATGGTAAACATGGCGGGGATTGTACTTACTAAATTCCTGGCATTAGACGTGAAAATTCAAGATAGCTAGAAAATTATGTTGTTAGTTAGATAGTTATTAGTTGATTAGTTATTTATTAAGTTAGTTTGTTAGCAACTATTTATTTTAAATAGTTATTTATTTAGTCAATGGTTGGCTAGTTAGTTAATTATTAGTTGGGCAGATAGTTTCTTAGTTATATGCTTAGTTAATATCTCCAGTTATTTATTTAGTTTGTTTATCTGGTCTGAGTTGTGTGAGAAAAGCGCTTGGAGTGACCAAAAAATGACAGATTCAGAAATGATATTATAAGAGAAAGAGTATGGATTGCACCAATCCTAAGCTACATACAGAAGCAACAAACTGGTTTACCAATCTAGAAATAATGCGGGGGGACTCCTTACCATCACTATCATCTAGTACCAGGCCTGCTGGCGTAGGTGATCCTGTCTCTCCACAACTTTCGATCTCGACAGTTATTTATCACTTCTGTTGTTGACCTTCTGGCAGGCCATTCTCTGAAGCTGTCTGGCATTTTTTTCTCTTTGCTTCCCTCTATCTCTGCGTCCCTCAATTTTCTTTTTCCAGTTGTTACAATATATTCCAGTTGTTCTCTTCTCATTACATGGCCAAAAAATGATGATTGTTTCTTCCTAATATTGGAAATTAGCTCTCTTTTTGCTTTGACCTCTTTCAGAACATTTTCATTACTCTTCTTAGCTGTCCATGGTATTCTCAACATTCTTCTGTAAAACGACATGTGTACAGACTCTAGTGATTTTCTTGTCTGTTGTCCTATTGTCCATGATTCACATCCATATGTTAAGACTGGCTTTACTTAACATTTAAGAAGTCTTTTTTCTTGTTTCTATTGTCAAAAATGGATTGCGCAGTATAATATTCCTTACCATACAAAGCATATATTGAGAGAGTAGAAGGGAGAAAAGCAAAAAGCAGACCTAGAGTAAGATGGACTGACAACACATGAAGCACTACAACAACATCAACTGACAATGTTGGAAACCGTCACAAGAGCGAATACTTGAACTTTGTATCTCCCTCGACCACCCGACGGTACAAGAGGAATTGAAGAAAGAAGAAAGAAGAAAGAAAGAAAGTATCTCTAGTTATTTAATAAATTAGTTTGTCTAATTATATTTTCTTCTTCTTTCCTTCCTCATTTACATTTCAGCGCCGAGGGGAGATATAATTTGCGATCTTTTGCTCTTCTGTTCACCTCTGCAGCTGTTATGTGTCCTAGTGCTTCTAATATTCCATCCATCCATCTTTTTCGTGGTCGACCCTTGGGTCTGGTATTCTCGCAACGTTTATTGAGGGCTCATTGTTTTGTGTTTTGATCACTCTACCTTGTCACGTGGCCAAACTATTTTATCTGTTGTTTCCTTATATATTCTATGGCGGGGGCTATTTCTATCTTTTTTCTCAGTTCTTCATTTCTGATCTTATCTCTCAGACTGTTTCCTGTCATTCGTCTAACACATTTCATCTCAGTGGAGGTTATTTTTCTTATTGTTTATGCATCGAGAGTCCAGGTCTCGCATTGGTAGCACAACTTTGGGATGAATATTGTATCGTAGAGTGCCCGTTTTGCCTCTAGAGTTATTTCCTTGTTGGACAAAAGTGGTGATAGCTGTCCAATGATGGCAAACTTTGATGCATCTTGAATCTATCTCTGCTGTTTGTGAATTGTGTTTTTTTTTTTTTGTAAACTTCCTATGTATTTGAATTCCTCTACTTCTTTTAGTTGCCTGCCTTCTGTGGTTATCTTGATGTTCTGTTTATCTTTGGGCAATATTCATGACATCTGTTGATATTGATTTTCATGTTTTATTTTGTGGCTGTGCTGTGGAGTTTATTTATCTAGCGATATATTTACTTAAATATTTAACTTTTTATTTAATTGGTTTAATAGCTATGTAGTTAGGTATTCGGCAGATCTTTCTCAATGACTCCATGCTCAGAACTCCGTTATTTACCTTCTTGGAAAATGCACGAATCATCAAATCAGATAAAGTATCAATAACATAAAACTGTAGCAGGCACACAAATGAAGCAGTCTTTTATGTTGTTGTTTGCGTACCCTAGATTTATATCTAGCTCGAACACCAGAGGGACTGAATTTTGCATAAATATAAAATGTTCCTATTTTTCACACTTGCTGCCTTGTGCTCAGGTGTTCCCCGCCATACATGCAGATATTCTCCGATGTCAGAGTTTGAACGTTTTAGGTAGATTTTTCCAATTAATTTTGCCCGGGCAGCGGCCTACTTTTTAGCCTACTCTTTTTGATTTCCGCTGTCAAGGTTTCTTAACGTGCGCAGAATACACACGGGATATCTTGATTTTCGCTTTTTTTTCCGAGACAGCCTAAACAACGGATCTCACTACCAGGAGAGAGTAAATATAGGTTTTTTTTTTTTAATTTAATTTTTCTCCGCCTGTGGTGGAATACTTGTTTACAACTGGCAAATTAAAAAAGAAAGAGAGATATTGGACGACAAAGAGAGAAAATATTGGATAGTTTGGTGTAATCATCATTGAGTGCCGTCTCCGCATAGAAAGTTGACTACCATGGAGCGCCATTCCAATCTGTCTCTTGCTTTGATGGTACAGATTGTCATAAGCTGACTTGTCCATCTTTTGATGTCACTCGTCCATGTTAGTCTTGGTCTGCCTCTGCCTGTTTTCCCATGTATTTTCCCTTCCAATATTACTTTTATTAGGCTGTTGTGTCTTTTAACATGTCCCAAAAATGGCATTTGTCTTGTTTTAATTCTGTTTAGTAGTTCTCTTTTCATTTTTAGTTGTTTTAAAACTTCATCGTTTGTTTCGTTTTCTTTCCATCCAATTCTACATATTCTTCTATAAATCCACATTTCAAAGGCTTCAATTTTTTGTTCTGTTTTCTTGTCAGCGTGGTGTTATGGCATGGGAAACGGTCAACAACAGAATTGATACGATGCACTGTAGATAGAAGACAGATAGAAGCAGATATGAAGATGATGGGGAAAACATGGAATGATCTTAAAAGAATGGCAAAAAAACAGAACGACTTGGAAAGTGTTTGTTGAAGACCTATGCTCCACAGGGTGCTCAATGGTAGAAGAAGACTGTAGATAGAAGATTGTGGAAGGACATGATCGCCTCCGCCAACCGGTATGGCACATGATGATGATGATAATGTGGTAGGAATCGAACCCGATCTGTCTTGCCCAGAGGTTGAGGTCTTTACTCTAGATTAGCCAGATCCGCCAGTCTTTTATCAACCTTGACCTACTCAGAGACATCAGACAGTGTTTTCAGGCATTGTTCCTATAATTCTTCCGGAGAATACTCATAGAGTCATCGTTAAAACATACATGGGAGAAAGTCTGTGTCTGCAGCTAAGTTAAGCTTTAGTTACTGCCATAACCACCATCGTCAAAATAGTTAGCCTAGTTGCGAATCAATTCAGAGGAAGAGGTATGTTTACAGCACTCGGAAAAAAAAGACAAATAATCAACAACAGAAAAAAAAAAAACAAAAAAAACAATATATAAGAACCGAAGCAGGATCCAACCCGTACTCAGTGGTTCAGGTTCAGCGCCCTTGCCACGAAAAAAGCCAAACGCTAAGTAACACTGCCACTCAGATAACTAAAAATATTAGCTATCGTGGAAGTGCCTTTCACGCAGGTGTTCTCATGACTAGTTTCTTGTAGGGCAGCAATATCAACATGTAGCCTATTTAGTTCTTTATCTATGTGTGCTGTTGTTCTAATTTGTCCTTCTTTCAGTGTGCTTGTTTTAGTAAGTCCAGGGCACATGGTCCTTACGTTCCATGTGCCAGGTTTAAACATTGGTGCTTTCTTCCTCATTTCACTTTGCCTACTCTGCCTGGGCACAGGATATGGAGATAGTGCTTTACCCAGTCAGGCTGCCCTCCTAAATTACTTAAGCTGATAATTTCCTTCCATGAAGACATGAATGGCAAAGTCCATTTGATGGGAGTCCATCAGAGAATTGCAAAGTCAACAAAGGTATGAAACAGGGATGTGTCCTCGCCCCCACCCTTTTTGGTATATTTTTTGCTGCCCTCCTAAATTACACCTTCGAAAGCAGCTCAGGAGATATTTACATTCGCACTAGACCGGATGGCTCACTGTTCAACCTAGCACGACTAAGAGCAAAAACCAAAACAAATGTTGCCCTACTTAAAGAATTTTTATTTGCTGACGATGCAGCCCTAGTCGCTCATAGTGAGGCCACGCTACAGTCGCTGATCAACAACCTGGATAAAGCATGCGACCTTTTTTCACTGTCAATTAATGTTCAGAAGACAGTAATACTAAATCAAGGTGACTTCAAACCTCTATCTATTACTCTAAAAGACTGCCCACTAGAATCAGTACAGAAATTTACATATCTTGGATCCACAGTTACGCAAACCATCTCTCTTGATGAAGAAATAAACTGTCGAATTGGTAAGGCAGCTACGACCTTCGGCAAACTCACACAAAGGGCATGGAACAACACGAAACTAACTCGAAAGACTAAACTCCTAATATATCAAACATGTGTGCTTAGCACACTACTATATGGATCCGAAACCTGGACAACATACTCAAACCAGGAAAAAAGACTAAATGTCTTCCACATGCGATGTCTCCGCAAAATAATGCACATCAAATGGCAGGACAAAATAACCAACTTAACTGTCCTGCAACGTGCTAAGACCCTAACAATCATGTCGATGCTCAGAAGTCGAAGGCTAAGATGGCTGGGGCATGTCCAACGGATGGAAGAAAAACGCATTCCTAGGCAAATACTATATGGCGAGCTAAAACACGGAAAAAGACAAATCGGCAGACCTAAACTACGATATAGAGATATCTGCAAATCATCTCTGAAAGACTTCTCCATCTGTGAAAACGACTGGCAACATCTGGCAAGTGATCGCACATCATGGAGAGCACGTATAAGGAACGGTATAACAACATTTGAGACGGTGCTAAGACAGGACTTAGAAGAGAAGAGACTCATAAAAAAGGATGGTAAACCCTGTGGACCAGCGAGCCTGACCTGTTCATTATGTGACCGCGTGTGTTTGTCAAACATTGGTAGAATTATCCACGAGAGAAGCTGTTCGGCAAAAACAATACCTCAAAAAAATACGCAATAGCCTCCACCAGACCGTCTGACAAGACGAAAAGGGCCATATATCTCATGACTATAGCATAAGGCTGCGATCACAGCTCGGGAAAGAGGTAATATGCGAGTGAGTAACAACAGACAATGCAACAACTGTTCACATGCTTACAACATAATGCATGACCTATTGAATTTCTGGAATATGTTTTCACGGTATTCGGCCCATATATATTGTTCTTTCTTTTTTTTTTTCTGTTGTTGATTATTTGTCATTTTTTTTCCGAGTGCTGTAAACATACCTCTTCCTCTGAATTGATTCGCTGATTATCGCCTCGGAAGTTTCCCTCTATAATAATATTCATTTATTATTATTTGTCTCTCATCGTCAAACTACTAGTCAAGGCAACAAAACCGCTGACTAACTTACAAATTTATCAAATATAAGTAATATATAAGGCGTGCCTCCCAGCACCAGAGCTGGAATTTGCCAGCGACCCACAGCTGATGGCTTGTGCCAGGATCGGTGAACCAAAACCATCCAGACCCTGCTCCACCTCTCCGTGGTACCTTCAGTAACTGGTACCTTCAGTAACAGACTAACCTGTCTAGTCCGGCCAAGCGTGCAGGGGTCGAAGACGGAAGACAACCCGGTACTCAAAAATGTCGTGCTGAAGTCGGATGTGTTGGGCCGAAAGGCGCAAATATCACAGTTATACTGCAAACCACAACACAACGCAGACACGCCCACTACGTCCTCGTAAAGGCGGATGATGAAGAGAAATAGTCTAGTCCACTACGATACTCTAGAATACTTTAGTCATCGGGCGAACGCAACCAACCAACCAACCAACAAAATATAAGTAACCGTTCTTTCCTTCTCCCTTTCATTCATTCATTCTTTCTTTCTTTCTTTCTTTCTTTCTTTCTTTCTTTCTTTCTTTCTTTCTTTCTTTCTTTCTTTCTTTCGTTCTTTATTTATTTCTACCTTTCACCTGGTGACTACTAACGAAATTGATTGACCCCTTCCTAACCCGCCCTTTTAAAAGAACGTTAGATGGGCACAAATGTGCTGTGTTTGCTTGGCAGTAGATCTTTGAGATTGGCGTCTTTCGGCCCAACAAATGCGACTTAACCACGACATTTTTGTGTACCGGTTTAGCATCCCTTTCGATTCCTATTCACTTGGCCAGACTAGGTTGGTTAGTCTGATTCTAGAGGCACATCGATGTGGAGTATGGTCGGGATGGATCTGGCTTCACTGATCCTGACGCAAGCCATAAACTAGGAGCCGCTAACAGCGTCCATCTCTGTTGCTGTCAGATGATGTGCCTCCACCGCTTCCTATTCTAGACGTGCCGTTATAGACCTCAAAGATGTTTTAGATTTGTAATTTTAGTTATATTCTCCTAATTTTTTTTTTTCAGAACAAAAAGAGTAATTAGCAGCTCTACAATTATCAGGGAAGCGTAACAGCCATTGAGAGCTATTGGGAACGAGTCACCCTAGAGTTCCATTGATAACCACTCATGAGAAAAATCATATCAAAACAATTCGTGACATCTACGCATCAAAACGTAGTGAAAGAGATGAATCCCTCAATTATGTTTATCAATTATCAATTATATCATAAACGTCGTAGATGATAGAGCCTACAAAGTATGTCTTTTTTTGGAAACTTTTTTTTCCCCCTGATATACTTTTAAATCAGAAGTGAAATCTTACAAAGGCTATTTTAGAAGGGTCGTTTCAACAGTCGCCATGATTCTGGAAAATTCTTTGAACATTTCTGTTTGGGGTCGATTATAAGAGATATCACTGATGCTAAAGTGAGTTCGTGAACTGTGCTAATTTTTGATTGGTTAATCAGACAAAAGATCAGAGTGCTAATGGACACTGTCATAGCAAATTTATGATGGTTCAAAATGCAAGAAAAAGTATTGATGTAAGATAATCAATAGATTGATTTTTTTTATATTCCACAACAAAGACAACCACTTTCCTGATAAAAGTGCATAACACTGAACATAATAAATAATACAAAACAGAACAACAGACGTGGACGGGATCTGTAACTATTCTTATCGTATATCGACATCTACTATATCGATATCTACTATTTCTATATCTACTATATCTTTACCTACTATATCTATATCTACTATATCTATATCTACTATTTCTATATCTACTATATCTTTACCTACTATATCTATATCTACTATTTCTATATCTACTATATCTTTACCTACTATATCTATATCTACTATATCTATATCTACTATTTCTATATCTACTATATCTTTACCTACTATATCTATATCTACTATTTCTATATCTACTATATCTTTACCTACTATATCTATATCTACTATATCTATATCTACCATTTCTATATCTACTATATCTTTACCTACTATATCTACATCTACTATATCTATATCTACTATATCTTTATCTACTATATCTATATCTACCATTTCTATATCTACTATATCTTTACCTACTATATCTACATCTACTATATCTATATCTACTATTTCTATATCTAATATATCTTTACCTACTATATCTATATCTACTATATCTATATATAAGGATGGAAATGGCAGGACAAAATCACTAACATAGAATTATGGAAATGTACTAGTCAAACATCAGTGGATAAATTGAAACAGCAAAGACGATGGGGCTGGATAGGACACACATTACGGAAGCCAACTGAGAGTACTACACACCACGCCCTTTTTTGGAATCCCCAGGGGAAAAGACAAAGAGGAAGACCAAGGAATTCTTGGAGAAGACAGATAGAAGCAGAGATGAAGATGATGGGATAGACATGGAATGATCTTAAAAGAATGGCAAAAAACAGAACGACTTGGAAAGTGTTTGTTGAAGACCTATGCTCCACTGGGAGCTAAAAAGGTAGAAGAGAGAGAGATATATCTATATCTGCTTTATCTATATCTACTATATCTATATATCTATTATATCTATATCTGCTATATCTATATCTACTATAGCTATATCTACTATACCTATATATAATATATTTATATTTAATGTATCTATATCTAATATCAAACAGAAGTAATGGTTATATCGAAGAAACAATCATCACCATCATGCAGCATAAAAATAGACGAGACAAACCTGAAACAAGTACAACGTTTCAAATACTTGGGCACAATAATTACATCAGATGGGAGATGCACCACAGAAATAAAAAGCAGAATAGCTCAGGCCAAAATAGTCTTCAGAAAATGAAAAATATCTTTTGCAACAAATCTATGTCAATAAAAATGAGAAAGAGAGTTCATCAGTGCTATATAGAACCAATTCCGACCTATGGAAGCGAATCATGGACAGTAGACAAACAAATGAAAAGACAGATAGAGGCACACAGAGATGGGATTTCTCAGAAGATTGTTGAAAGTTCCCTGGACAGATAAAAAGACCAATGAGGAATTTCTCAAAGAGGCCAACACAAAAAGCTCTTAAAAAACATCAGAAAGAAGCAATCAACATTTTTTGGGCACATCATGAGAAGAGGAAAGTTGGAATACTTGGTTCTATCTATCTATTGACCTTTCGAGCCGTAACCGGCCCATAGGGCGTAGACCAAGATACACCTTCTCCTATATGAATTTTTGTTCTAGCAGTTTTCTTTTAAAGATATTTTATCAAATCTCGCCATCTGTCTCTGTTCTGTGCAAGCAGTTCTATCTCATTGATGGAGCCGATTCCTGCTGCTCTTGCCTCTCTCATCAATGTTCTTCTCAGTGTCTCCCTGGGTCTTCCTCTTTTTCTTTTACCTGTTGTTTCCCATGTGAGGGCTTGCTTTGCTATTCGATTATTATCTCTTCTCATCACATGTCCAACGTATGACCATCGTCTTTTCTTTATTACTGAAGATATTAGTGGTTGATTGGCGATTTCTCTAATTTCCTCGTTTGTTTTGAATTCGTTCCATTCTATACCAAGTATTTTCCTTAGACATTTATTTTCGAATGCGTTCAACTTTGTTTCTATATCTCTTGTTGTTTTCCAGCTTTCACACGCATACGTAAGGGTTGATAGTACATTTGATTTGAATAGCCTAAGTTTTGTGTTTGTGCTAATGAGTTTTGATTTCCACAACTTTTCAAGGCTTCTGAAAGACATTGCTGCTTTAGCCAGTCTGATTCTAATTTCTTTGCTCGTATCCCCTTCTCGATCAATGTGACTTCCAAGATAGATAAAGTGATCGATCTCTTCTACTGGTTTGTTTTCCATGTATATTTTGTCACTTGTTGGAATTAAACTTTTCATGACTTTAGTCTTTTCATGATTGACCTCAAGCCCAATTTTGCTGGCTATTGATGATAGTTCATTTGTGTTTTCCTGCATCGTTTTTATCTGACTGCTGATGAGAACTATGTCATCAGCAAAGTCGAGGTCCTCCAAATGGTCTCCTTGTATCCATTCGATGCCTTTATTACCAGTGCAGCATTTCTTCATTATGAAGTCCATAACAATTCCAAATAACAAGGGCGATAAAATACATCCTTGTTTAACCCCAGTTTCTATTGGGAAACATTCGCTCAGTCCTTCCTCTGTTCGAACTGCACATGTGTAACCATCATACATGTCTTTGATAATATTTATGATTTTTGATGGTAAGCCATATTGCTTCAGAATTTTCCACAAAGAATCTCTATGAATACTATCAAATGCTTTTTTGAAGTCGATGAAGTTAAGTACAAAAGGTTTTTGCTTTTCAATGTGTTCCTCCAATATAAGTCGTAGAGTGAAAATGTGGTCAAGACAGCTTCTCCCTTTTCTAAACCCAGCCTGTTCTTCACGCATTACTGTATCTATTGAATCCTTTATTCTATTTAGGATGATTTTACAGAATAATTTTGAGGCAACTGACAAAAGTGTCACGCCTCTCCAATTGTTACAATCTCTAAGATTGCCCTTTTTTGGGATCTTAACAATGATTCCTTTTTTCCATTTATGAGGCGTCTTCTCTGTTTTCCAAATGATGTTGAACATTTTTTGGAGATGTATTAAATTATGGCTATCAATTGCCTTGAGGATCTCAGCTGTTAACTTATCCTCTCCAGCAGCCTTGTTATTGGTCATTAGCTTTAAGGTGGTTTCTAT
This sequence comes from Megaustenia siamemsis, assembly GCA_032433765.1. Classification (NCBI taxonomy): domain Eukaryota; kingdom Metazoa; phylum Mollusca; class Gastropoda; order Stylommatophora; family Ariophantidae; genus Megaustenia; species Megaustenia siamemsis. The sequence continues at coordinate 37,333,543 of JAVIAB010000046.1, read as the reverse complement.
TTCACTCAAGGTGAAGTCATCTAAATTTACATCTAATTCTGCTGCTGGTGTTTCAACTTCAAAATCTATTAAACTGTGAGGTAGTGGACGGTTAAGAATTTCTTTGAAGTGTTCCGCCCAACGGGCTTTTATGTCTGCGCTTGTTGTTAGCATTAATCCAGATTTGTCTAGAATTGGTGTTCCACTGGATGTATAGGTGTTTGTCAGCATCTTTTGTACAGTATAAAGAGTTCTGCTGTCTCCTGTAATTGCAGCTGTCTCTGCTTTCTCTGCCAAGTTGTCTATATAAGCTCTTGTATCTCTTCTTGCCGAACTTTTCACTTTGTTGTCTAATTCTTTGTATGTTGCTTTTGCCAGAACCTTTCCAAGATCTGTCTTTACATTAGTCATGGCTCTCTTCGCTTCTCTTCTTTCTTTGATGTATTTCCATGTGGTGTCTGAGATACTTGGTTACAACTGGCAAAATAAAAGGAAAGAGAGATCGCGGACGACAAAGAGAGAAAATAATGGATAGCTTGGTGTCATGGCATGGAAAACAGTCAACAACAGAACTGATACGATGCACTGTAGATAGAAGATTGTGGAAGGACATGATCGCCTACGCCAACAGGCAGGGTACATGATGATGATGATGATATCTAATATCATATATGGAACAATTCTCGGACATAGCAGATTTTTTCAGAAGGCTGCTGGGTTCACACAGCTATAAAAATGGGCACCATATATTTTTCTGGGAAGTAAAGCCGACCTGGAGTGATATCAACCACAACAGCTAAAAATGTTCCGTGATCATGGAAAAATAGGGCTTCTAACATTATATTCCACATTTGAATAACAAGGCGCGAAGAGACCATTTACTTTACTTTACTTTACTTTACTTTATTTTACTTTACTTTACTTTACTTTACTTTACTTTACTTTACTTTACTTTACTTTACTTTACTTTACCTTACTTTACTTTACTTTACTTTACTTTACTTTACTTTACTTTACTTTACTTTACTTTACTTTACTTTACTTTACTTTACTTACTTTACCTTACTTTACTTTACTTTACTTTACTTTACTTTACTTTACTTTACCTTACTTTACTTTACTTTACTTTACCTTACTTTACTTTACTTTACTTTACTTTACTTTACTTTACTTTACTTTACCTTACCTTACTTTACTTTACTTTACTTTACGTTACTTTACTTTACTTTACTTTACTTACTTTACTTTACATTACTTTACTGTACTTTACTTACTTTACTTTACTTTACTTTACTGTACTTTACGTTACTTTACTTTACTGTACTTTACGTTACTTTACTTTACTTTACTTTACCTTACTTTACTTTACTGTACTTTACGTTACTTTACTGTACTTTACGTTACTTTACTTTACTTTACTTTACTTACTTTACTTTACTTTACTTTACTTTACTTTACTTTACTTTACTTTACTGTACTTTACTTTACTTTACTTTACTTTACTTTACTTACTTTACTTTACTTTACTTTACTTTACTTTACTGTACTTTACGTTACTTTACTTTACTTTACTTACTTTACTTTACCTTACTTTACTTTAATGTACTTTACGTTACTTTACTTTACCTTACTTTACTTTACTTTACCTTACTTTACCTTACCTTACTTTACTTTACCTTACTTGACCTTACTTTACTTTACTTTACCTTACTTTACTTTACCTTACTTTACTTACTTTACTTTACCTTACTTTACTTTACTTTACTTTACTTTACTTTACTTTATTTTACTTTACTTTACCTTACTTTACTTTACCTTACCTTACTTTACTTTACTTTACTTTACTTCACTTTACCTTACTTTACTTTACCTTACTTTACTTTACTTTACTTTACTTTACTTTACTTTACTTTACTTTACTTTACTTTACCTTACTTTACTTTACCTTACTTTACTTTACCTTACTTTACTTTACCTTACTTTACTTTACCTTACTTTACTTTACCTTACTTTACTTTACTTTACTTTACCTTACTTTACTTTACCTTACTTTACTTTACCTTATTTTACCTTACTTTACTTTACTTTACTTTGCTTTACTTTACCTTACTTTACTTTACCTTACTTTACTTTACTTTACTTTACTTTACCTTACTTTACTTTACCTTACTTTACTTTACCTTACCTTACCTTACTTTACTTTACTTTACTTTACTTTACCTTACTTTACTTTACCTTACTTTACTTTACCTTACTTTACTTTACCTTACTTTACTTTACTTTACCTTACTTTACTTACTTTACTTTACTTTACCTTACTTTACTTTACTTTACTTTACTTTACTTTACTTTACCTTACTTTACTTTACTTTACTTTACTTTACCTTACTTTACTTTACCTTACTTTACTTTACCTTACTTTACTTTACCTTACTTTACTTTACTTTACTTTACCTTACTTTACTTTACCTTACTTTACTTTACCTTATTTTACCTTACTTTACTTTACTTTACTTTGCTTTACTTTACCTTACTTTACTTTACCTTACTTTACTTTACTTTACTTTACTTTACCTTACTTTACTTTACCTTACTTTACTTTACCTTACCTTACCTTACTTTACTTTACTTTACTTTACTTTACTTTACTTTACTTTACCTTACTTTACTTTACCTTACTTTACTTTACCTTACTTTACTTTACCTTACTTTACTTTACTTTACCTTACTTTACTTACTTTACTTTACTTTACCTTACTTTACTTTACTTTACTTTACTTTACTTTACTTTACTTTACCTTACTTTACTTTACTTTACTTTACTATACCTTACTTTACTTTACTTTACTTTACTTTACTTTACTTACTTTACCTTACTTTACTTTACTTTACTTTACTTTACTTTACCTTACTTTACTTTACTTTACTTTACTTTACCTTACTTAACTTTACTTTACTTTACTTTACTTTACTTTACTTTACTTTACTTTACTTTACTTTACTTTACCTTACTTTACTTTACTTTACTTTACTTTACTTTACCTTACTTTACCTTACTTTACTTTACTTTACTTTACTTTACTTTACTTTACTTTACTTTACTTTACTTTACCTTACTTTACCTTACTTTACTTTACTTTACTTTACTTTACTTTACTTTACTTTACTTTACCTTACTTTACTTTACTTTACCTTACTTTACTTTACCTTACTTTACCTTACTTTACTTTACTTTACTTTACTTTACTTTACTTTACTTTACCTTACTTTACTTTACTTTACTTTACTTTACCTTACTTTACCTTACTTTACTTTACTTTACTTTACTTTACTTTACTTTACTTTACCTTACTTTACTTTACTTTACCTTACTTTACTTTACCTTACTTTACCTTACTTTACTTTACCTTACTTTACCTTACTTTACTTTACTTTACTTTACTTTACTTTACCTTACTTTACTTTACTTTACTTTACCTTACCTTACTTTACTTTACTTTACTTTACTTTACTTTACTTTACTTTACTTTACTTTACCTTACTTTACTTTACCTTACTTTACCTTACTTTACTTTACTTTACTTTACTTTACTTTACTTTACCTTACTTTACTTTACTTTACTTTACCTTACTTTACTTTACCTTACTTTACCTTACTTTACTTTACTTTACTTTACTTTACTTTACTTTACTTTACTTTACTTTACCTTACCTTACTTTACTTTACTTTACTTTACTTTACTTTACCTTACTTTACTTTACTTTACTTTACTTTACTTTACCTTACTTTACTTTACTTTACTTTACTTTACCTTACCTTACTTTACTTTACTTTACTTTACTTTACTTTACCTTACTTTACTTTACTTTACTTTACTTTACTTTACTTTACTTTACTTTACTTTACTTTACCTTACTTTACTTTACTTTACCTTACTTTACTTTACCTTACTTTACCTTACTTTACTTTACCTTACTTTACCTTACTTTACTTTACTTTACTTTACTTTACTTTACTTTACCTTACTTTACTTTACCTTACTTTACCTTACTTTACTTTACTTTACTTTACTTTACCTTACTTTACTTTACTTTACTTTACCTTACTTTACCTTACTTTACTTTTCTTTACTTTACTTTACCTTACTTTACTTTACTTTAGTTTACCTTATTTTACTTTACCTTACTTTACTTTACCTTACTTTACTTTACTTTACTTTACTTTACTTTACTTTACTTTACTTTACTTTACCTTACTTTACCTTACTTTACCTTACTTTACTTTACTTTACTTTACTTTACCTTACTTTACCTTACTTTACTTTACTTTACCTTACTTTACCTTACTTTACTTTACTTTACTTTACCTTACCTTACTTTACTTTACCATACTTTACTTTACTTTACTTTACTTTACCTTACTTTACCTTACTTTACTTTACCTTACTTTACTTTACCTTACTTTACCTTACTTTACCTTACTTTACTTACTTTACCTTACTTTACTTTACTTTACCTTACTTTACCTTACTTTACCTTACTTTACCTTACTTTACTTTACCTTACTTTACTTTACTTTACTTTACCTTGCTTTACCTTACTTTACTTTACTTACCTTACTTTACCTTACTTTACCTTACTTTACCTTACTTTACTTTACCTTACTTTACCTTACTTTACCTTACTTTACTTTACCTTACTTTACTTTACTTACCTTACTTTACCTTACTTTACCTTACTTTACTTTACCTTACTTTACCTTACTTTACCTTACTTTACTTTACCTTACTTTACCTTACTTTACCTTACTTTACTTTACTTTACTTTACCTTACTTTACTTTACTTTACTTTACCTTACTTTACTTTACCTTACTTTACTTTACTTTACTTTACTTTACCTTACTTTACCTTACTTTACTTTACCTTACTTTACTTTACCTTACTTTACCTTACTTTACTTTACCTTACCTTACTTTACCTTACTTTACCTTACTTTACTTTACTTTACCTTACTTTACCTTACTTTACCTTACTTTACCTTACTTTGCCTTACTTTACTTTACTTTACTTTACTTTACTTTACTTTACTTTACTTTACTTTACCTTACTTTACCTTACTTTACCTTACTTTACTTTACCTTACTTTACCTTACTTTACTTTACCTTACTTTACCTTACTTTACCTTACTTTACTTTACCTTACTTTACCTTACTTTACCTTACTTTACTTTACCTTACTTTACCTTACTTTACCTTACTTTACTTTACCTTACTTTACTTTACTTTACCTTACTTTACTTTACCTTACTTTACTTTACTTTACCTTACTTTACCTTACTTTACTTTACTTTACCTTACTTTACTTTATTTTACCTTACTTTACCTTACTTTACCTTACTTTACTTTACTTTACCTTACTTTACTTTACTTTACTTTACTTTACTTTACTTTACTTTACCTTACTTTACTTTACTTTACCTTACTTTACTTTACTTTACCTTACTTTACTTTACCTTACTTTACTTTACTTTACCTTACTTTACCTTACTTTACCTTACTTTACCTTACTTTACCTTACTTTACTTTACTTTACCTTACTTTACCTTACTTTACTTTACCTTAATTTACTTTACCTTACTTTACCTTACTTTACCTTACTTTACTTTACGTTACCTTACTTTACTTTACCTTACTTTACCTTACTTTACTTTACTTTACTTTACTTTACTTTACCTTACTTTACCTTACTTTACCTTACTTTACCTTACTTTACCTTACTTTACTTTACTTTAATTTACTTTACCTTACTTTACTTTACTTTACCTTACTTTACCTTACTTTACTTTACCTTACTTTACTTTACTTTACTTACGTTACTTTACTTTATTTTACTTTACTTTACTTTACTTTACTTTACTTTACTTTACTTTACTTTATTTTACTTTACTTTACTTTACTTTACTTTACTTTACTTTACTTACTTTACTTTACTTTACTTTACTTTACTTACTTTACTTTACTTTACTTTACTTACTTTACTTTACTTTACTTTACTGTACTTTACTTTACTTTACTTTACTTTACTTTACTTACTTTACTTTACTTTACTTTACTTTACTTTACTTTACTTACTTTACTTTACTTTACTTTACTTTACTTTACTTTACTTTACTTTACTTTACTTTACTTTACTCTACTGTACTTTACGTTACGTTACTTTACTTTACGTTACATTACTTTACTTTGCTTTACTTTACTTTACTTTGCTTTACTTTGCTTTTTTTATATATGAATAAAGTTAATGGAAACATCTAAAATAGCTGCATGGGTTCCCATTAGCAATGACGTGTAAATGATTTGATAAAAGTTAACTAAGAGAGTAAACGCATGCTAGTGGTATCGTATAACAACAACAAAACGTCTTGATGTTTGCTCGTAATGCAAGGTGTCCGAAGATATAGAAACAATAGAACTTGTTCTAAATTGTAGAAAAAGCAGGAGGCTAGAGACGGTCTCAAATTCGACTGTAACATGATTTTTTTTTCATTTAAATTGCATGACCGATGAACAATCGCAGTGTAGATCGGATTTGCTTTTATCTGTTTCATCATCATCAAGTACCGTGCCTGCTGGCGCAGGTGACCATGTTTCTCCACAACTTTCGATCTCGACTGTTATTTATTTATCATTTCTGTTGTTGACCTTCTGCCAAGCCATTCTCTTAAGCTGTCTAGTATTTTTTCTCTTTGTTTCCCTCTATCTCTTCGACCCTCAATTTTTCCAGTTGTTACAATATATTCCAGCTATTCTCTTCTCATTACATGGCCAACAAATGATGATTGTTTCTTCCTAATATTGGAATTAGCTCTCTTTTTGCTTTGGCCTCGTTCAGAACGTTTTCACTATATTTATTAGCTGCCCATGGTATTCTCGACATTTTTCTGTAAAACCACATTTCTACAGACTCCAGTGATTTATTTGTTTAGTAGCTGCGAAATAATAATGGTTAGTTACCTGATCTTACTGAGGACAAGGAGTCGAGTTCGATTCCGACAAACCTTTTTTTTAAATGAAAGAATTGTATAGGTAGTCCATTAGCAATTGCCATTGGGTTAAGCAGCGTTGAAGACTGCATTGCTCTAAGCGGGGACTAGGTGGCTTAGATGTAAGACGTACACCTCTTGACAAAAAGGTCAGGAATAGAATCCCACCACAGGCGGTTTTTCATTTTCTAAAATGCTTTTTTGGCCTGAGCTATTCTGTTTTTTTTATATATTTTATTTCCATGGTGCATCTTCCATCTGATGTTATTATTGTGTCCGAGTATTTGACGCGTTGAACTTGATTCAGATTTCTCCTGTTTAATTGTATGATGCATGATGGTGATGATTGTTTCTTCGATATGACCAGTACTTCTGTTTTCCTACTATTCAGACTGAGACCTTTCAAGATGCTTTCTTTTACTATTCAAACTGAGACCTTTCAAGGTGCTTTCTTTTACTATTCAGACTGAGACCTTTCAAGATGCTTTCTTTTACTATTCAGGCTGAGACCTTTCAAGATGCTTTCTTTTACTAAGCAGGCTGAGACCTTTCAATATGCTTTCTTTTACTATTCAGACTGAGACCTTTCAAGATGCTTTCTTTTACTATTCAAACTGAGACCTTTCAATATGCTTTCTTTTACTATTCAGGCTGAGACCTTTCAAGATGCTTTATTTTACTATTCAAACTGAGACCTTTCAAGATGCTTTCTTTTACTATTCAAACTGAGACCTTTCAAGATGCTTTCTTTTACTATTCAGGCTGAGACCTTTCAAGATGCTTTCTTTTACTATTCAAACTGAGACCTTTCAAGATGCTTTCTTTTACTATTCAGGCTGAGACCTTTCAAGATGCTTTCTTTTACTATTATGACTATCATTTTTTGTAGTTGACATTCAATTATTTTAATGAAAAACTGAATAGGAATGAGCATATATTTGTCAAGTGACAAACAGGAAGTAGATTATGAAGCCATGGTGACAGAAGGGACGAATTTATTGTCCTCGGAAAGAAAGGTGGGTGCAAAGAAGGACCGATGGGATAACTTTATGAAACCATCGGGGCGTTGTGGAGACATTTATGGAACCGAAAGGGCGGCGAGGGCGAATTTATAGAATCGAGTGAGATATTTGGAAATCACATGTCTAGACCACCCTGGTAGTTGCCTCCCCTCCCCCATGTGTCCCACGATAGCCTCCTCTTGTCCGTTTAATAGGCCTTATAGAAGTGCTGCCTCGCAATGCAGTCCCATAAAGTATATCCTGGCTTTCATGACCTGACATGTTTATGGCACATCTTTGATGCCATGTCATAAAAAAAAGCACTTGAGCGACTCGAGAAGAAAATTTAGGAACCGAAACAGAGCTAAAAGAGACCCCTAAACACGATAGCAAAACACACTGGGCACAACAGGCACACCTTAGAGGGCGTGTGCAAGAGGAAAGATATGGTCAAAGATAAAGCTGGTGTTGGGGTCATGTTAAAGATTATCCCAGAAGTCCAGTTCATGATGAGAGAAATGTTCTGTTTTTGCATTTATTTTCCTGCTAACTGGACACTCTAAAAGTAATAATTCTATATTTCGTACAATTTAAAATCAAAATTCAAATATTTTGTACAATTTAAAAGTTACATTTATATATATACATTGCACAAAGTACATGTAATGATTACATATTCTGCACAATCTAAAGTAATATTCAAATATTACGAATAATCTAAAAAATAAAAAAGTAATGTTTACATATTTTACATAATCGGAAAGTAATATTTATTTATTTTCTGCATTCTAAAAGTAATATTTATTTATTTTCTGCAATCTGAAAGTAATATTTATTTATTTTCTGCAATCTGAAAGTAATATTTATTTATTTTCTACAATCTAAAGGTAATATTTATTTATTTTCCTTAACAAGATATATTGTTATGTTCTTGATAGATACAATTGGCAGTTCACAGGTGTTTGGTCTAGTAAAGAAGACTAATTTATTGTGTTTATATTATTTATCATTATGATTTATCCATGAACATCATCATCATCAAGTACCGCGCCTACTGGCGTAGGTGATCATGTCTCTCCACAATTTTCGATCTCGGCAGCTATTTATCATTTCTATTGTTGACCTTCTGCCAAGCCATTCTCTTAAGCTGTCTGTTATTTTTTCTCTTTGCTTCCCTCTATCTCTTCGTCCCTCAAATTTTTGTCCCTGAACATAACGAAGAATAAATTATAACATGCACAACATAATGCAAGGAACTGATATAGCAATAAATCTATTTATTTAAGGGTATGTAATTTTCCATATGTTTTTCCATTTTCCCGAGTGTTACGGGGGCTTCATTATGAGGGAAGTAAAGAATAGTGACACTGTGACCTTCCAGGCATGTCGTCAGAGGCGACTAAGGAGGTTGATCGATGGCTTGACAAGCCGTCATTGTAAAAAGTATTGTTATGGAAACAGAGCCATAGATTTTAGAAGCAGTGATCTCCGCAATATGTGCCATTTTGGCATGCAAGGTTTCTGTTTTTGAGATTGTGGTTCTGCCCTATGTGCCGTCTGTGGCTCGAAAGGACAATATAATTTTCCATAACAACGTATATATATGATATATGTTGATATATATATATATATATATATATATATGTGTGTGTGTGTGTGTGTGTGTGTGTGTGCCTGTGTGAGTGAAACATGAACGATCGTCAGATCTGTTGAAAAATACATCAATGATTTTACATGGAAATGTTACAGAACAATACTTAGAAAGCAACTGATGGCGAATGATACAAAAGTATTAAGTTTTGCGAGAATTTAAAATTCCAGAAAACTGGTTGATAAAGAAAGAAACTAGTATGTTGGTTATGCAAATACGACATAACCGCCCATAAAAAAATTTTTGTGAAAAGTGTAGTTCCAGAATACATGGGCTACATATACAAGTTTGCCAACCCGTCAGAGACAGAGACGATCAACGAACTTGTATTTGCAGACGATCAGGCGGTAATACATGGACAATTAAAAGATCTACAGAAGTCATAAATAAACTCAACAGAGGAATTTAAATACCTAGGAGGTCTAGCGACAAACAACAATTCACAAACAGCAGAAATAGACCGAAGATGTAACAAAGCTCGTCAAATCATTAGACAGCTATCACCATTATTGTCCAATAAGAAATAACTCTAAGAGGCAAATGGGCTCTTTACAATATAATCTTCATTCCAACGTTGTGCTACCAATGCCAGTCATGGACCCTAGATGCAAGAACAATAAGAAAAATAACATCTACTGAGATTAAATGTGTCAGACGAATGACAAGAAACAGCCTGATAGAAAGAGAGCTATGAGTAATTCCCGCAATAGAATATATAAAGAAACAACAGATAAAATAGTTTGTCCACGAGATACTGTAGAAAGATTAAATAAAACAAAAATACAACACAACGAGCTTTTAATAAACGTTGCTAACACTAGACCCAAGGGCCGAACACAAAAAAAGATGGATTAACCGAATATTAGAAGTACTAGGAAACATAACAGCAGCCGAGGTGAACAGAAGAGCAAAAGACTGCAAATATATCTCCCCTCGACGCTGAAAGGCAAATGAGGAAGGAAGGAAGGAAGGAAGGAAATAAGGAAGAAAGGAAGGAAGGAAGGAAGGAAGGAAGGAAGGAAGGAAGGAAGGAAGGAAGGAAGGAAGGAAGGAAGGAAGGAAGGAAGGAAGGAAGGAAGGAAGGACAAGAAGAATAGCTCAAGGTAAACGAGAGAGAGAGAAAGTCTTAGAAGAGGATGGATGCAAGATGTCATAGACGAGCTGGGATAGACTGTGGCAAGAGCTGGACATCTCTCAAAGAACAGTGTAAGCTTCCGAGTAGATGTTATTGGAGTCAAGATCCAACACAGACATGCTAGATGAGTAGGTACCAAGGGCTTTAAACTCTCGGATCTAACTCGTGGAATTGTACCTCCAGAGAATCACTAATTTTCTTCCCGTTATTGTCCCGTGAAATGTCGCATGTCGTATGTCGCATGTCGCATGTCGTATGTCGCATGTCGCATGTCGCATGTCGTATGTCGCATGTCGCATGTCGTATGTCGCATGTCGTATGTCGTATGTCGCATGTCGTATGTCGCATGTCGCATGTCGTATGTCGCATGTCGCATGTCGCATGTCGCATGTCTCATGTCGCATGTCGCATGTCGCATGTCGCATGTCGCATGTCGTATGTCGTATGTCGCATGTCGCATGTCGCATGTCGCATGTCGTATGTCGTATGTCGCATGTCGCATGTCGCATGTCGCATGTCGCATGTCGTATGTCGTATGTCGCATGTCGCATGTCGCATGTCGCATGTCGTATGTCGTATGTCGCATGTCGTATGTCGCATGTCGCATGTCGTATGTCGTATGTCGCATGTCGCATGTCGCATGTCGTATGTCGTATGTCGCATGTCGCATGTCGCATGTCGCATGTCGTATGTCGTATGTCGTATGTCGTATGTCGTATGTCGCATGTCGTAACGATTCTCGGTGGCTCAGTGGTTAGTGAACTCCACTACAAAGGACAAGAGGTCAGGTTCTATGTTGATCGACCGCAACCTGGCCTCCAGGTTTCTATCTATTGACCTTTCGAGCCGTGGCCGGCCCATAGGGCGTAGACCAAGATACACCTTCTCCTATATGAATTTTTGTTCTAGCAGTTTTCTTTTAAAGATATTTTATCAAATCTCGCCATCTGTCTCTGTTCTGTGCAAGCAGTTCTATCTCATTGAGGGAGCCGATTCCTGCTGCTCTTGCCTCTCTCATCAATGTTCTTCTCAGTGTCTCCCTGGGTCTTCCTCTTTTTCTTTTACCTGTTGTTTCCCATATGAGGGCTTGCTTTGCTATTCGATTATTATCTCTTCTCATCACATGTCCAACGTATGACCATCGTCTTTTCTTTATTACTGAAGATATTAGTGGTTGATTGGCGATTTCTCTAATTTCCTCGTTTGTTTTGAATTCGTTCCATTCTATACCAAGTATTTTCCTTAGACATTTATTTTCGAATGCGTTCAACTTTGTTTCTATATCTCTTGAGTTATAAACCCTCCAGGTTTACCAACCCTGAAATGGGTACAGGAATTTCATTTCAGTGAAAGCAAAATAGCACGAGCGTAACACAGACCACATAACCCCAAGAATAATATGCGAAGGTCTATACAAATCATGATCAAGAACACCATACTTCCTATACGCTACGTGGCGTGACGGTGCACTTTATTTTCTTTGTAGTAAGTGAAATAATATTTCATTTTACTATGTCATAACAAGTGGAGATAAGTGGGAAGTTCTCTCCCATACTGTCATTACTTACCCCTAACTGAGGAAAACAGGCACCTTTTTATCAGCCCACAGCTGCTTGTACTAATCTAAAAGTGGCATTTTGGGTATATTCATTATTTTAATGAGTTTTTCCTGGTTTGAAACACTCTGTTCCTTCATTGAAACAGTTATTTTGAGGAAATTAATCTATAAACAAATATTGTGTAGAAATTATTATATGAACACATATTTTGTGTAAATTATTCTATAAACAAATATTTTATACAAATAATACAAAAAATATTCTGTGGAAATTATTCTGTTACTAAAAACTGTGTAGAAGATGTTCTATTTTGTTATGTGATTAAAACTTTAACGTTCTAGCGTAATCAACGCTCCTGTTAGTGATTTGTCCTTGCGTTACAGCTTATGAAACTACTGATTAAAATAAAAACTGAGACTTGGAATACTTTCGGGTTTGAAATATAGCATTTTCAACCACAAACGTTGTTCACTTCAGATACAACTTGCACTAATCAACTTTCACTAATCAATTTTCACTTATCAACTTTCACTAATCAACTTTATCTATCAACTTTCACTAATCAACTTTCACCAATCAACTTTCACTAATCAACTTTCTCTATCAACTTTCACTAACCAACTTTCATTAATCAACTGTCACTAATCAACTTTCACTACCCAACTTTCACTAATTAACGTTCTCTATCAACTTTCACTAATCAACTTTCACTAATCAAATTTCATTAACCAAATTTCACTAATCAACTTTCACTAATCAACCTTTAATAATCAACTTTTCCTATCAACTTTCACTAACCAACTTTCACTAATCAAATTTCACTAATTAACTTTCTCTATCAACTTTCACTAACCAACTTTCACTAATCAAATTTCACTAATTAACTTTCTCTATCAACTTTCACTAACCAACTTTCAATAATCAACTTTCACTAATCAAATTTCACTAAGTAACTTTCTCTATCAACTTTCACTAATCAAATTTCACTAATGAAATTTCACTAATCAATGTTCACTAATTAACTTTCACTAATCAAATTTCACTAATCAACTTTTACTATCAACTTTCACTAATTAACTTTCATTATCAACTTTCACTAACCAACTTTCTCTAATCAACTTTCTCTATCAAATTTCACTAAGCAACTTTCACTAATCAAATGCCACTAATCAACTTTTACTATCAACTTTCACTAACCGACTTTCACTAATCAACTTTCACTAACCAAATTTCACTGATCAATTTTCACTAATCAACTTTCACTATTCAACTTTCATTAAACAACTTTCACTAATCAACTTTCACTATTCAACTTTCATTAAACAACTTTCACTAATCAACTTTCACTAATCAAATTTCAACAAAGAAGTGTCATTTACAGGTCATGAGTACACCTGTGTGAAAGGCATCACCACTGATAGCTATTTTTGTAGACAGCTGAGTTGGCTGTGTTCTCTAGCGTTCGGTTTCTCGTGGCAAGGCGCTGTGCCAAGGAGTACGGGTTCGATACTGCTTCGGATCTACAGTGCATAGTATCAGTTCTGTTGTTGACTGTTTTCCATGCCATGACAACAAGCTATCCAGTATTTTCTCTCTTTGTCGCCAGCGATCTCTGTTTCCTTTTATTTTGCCTGTTGTAACCAAGTATTCCAACTCTCCTCTTCTCATGATGTGCCCAAAAAATGTGATTGTTTCTTATTGATGTTTTTATGAGCTCCCTTTTTGTGTTGGCCTCTTTGAGAATTTCGTCATTGGTCTTTTTAGCTGTCCTTACTTTGAACATTCATCTGAAAAATCCCATCTCTGTGGCCACTAATCGTCTTTTCATTTGTTTGTCCACTGTCCATGATTCGATTCCATAGGTCAGAATGGTTCTATATAGCCCTGATGAACACTCTTTCTCGTTTCTATTGACATAGATTTGTTGCATAAGATATTTTTTTACTTTCTGAAATGCTATTTTGACCTGAGCTATTCTGCTTTTTTTTTTTTTTTATTTCAGTGGTACATCTTCCATCGGATGTTATTATTGTGCCCAAGTATTTGACGCGTTGCACTTGTTTCAGATTTGACCTGTTTATTTTTATGCTGTATGAATGATTGTTTCTTTGATATGACCATTGCTTCTGTTTACTTACTATTCAGACTGAGACCTTTCTTGTTGCCTTCTTTTACTATTATGTCTATCATTTCTTGTAGTTCATTCTCTGTCTCTGCTATTAAGACTGTATCATCGGCATATCGCAAATTATTTATGTTGTGACCGTTTACTTCAATTAATAACATCATTAGCAGGTTATATTTATTTTTTTTAAATTAAAAATGAACATGACGACTAAAGTATCGCAGATAAACGTCAGTGAGCTGGGTCGACTGCAGATCGCCAAGCTGCGTTAACTCTTGTTTACTTAACCGCCAAATCAGCGGGTTAGAGCTTTGCTCCTGACGCTCTCATTCACGCTCTGCTATGACTTGCCATAATTCCCTCTGTGTACCTATTTACAGCTGATTTACTTCAATTGTGAAAGCTTGTTAGCCCAGACCATGAACTCTTCAGCAGCCTGCATTCCCATCCTATGTCAATATTGTCGCGTGCTCACAACATTCAGTTAAAATGGACATTAGTTACAGTGATTAGAATGACTGGAAGAGGATATATTTTCTCTCTCTCTCTCCCTGGCATTCACCTGACGATTAATTCCCCTCATCGTCCACCCGTATAAGATTGATAAATAGGCGTAAATGCGTCGGAGAAAAGATGTGATATTTGCACATTTCAGCCCAATGCATTCGACTACAGCACGATATTTTTTTATTGCTGGTTTGCCTTCCTTCTTTGATCCTTACCAACTTGGTCAGACTGAACAGACCATTTCCGGACAGAGATAGGTCTTGATCAGCTCAGATGCTCGCCGATCCTGGCCCAAGCAGTCAGCTATGAGTCACTGACCGCGATCAGTCATCATTTTAGTGGAAGTCGTAGCCCACAAATAAAAAAAAAATGAGACCAGAAACGAAGACTGCACCAGAACCGATAAAAAAAATAAATGAATTGCTTCCTCCAGGCAATGCCTTGTTGTGGCAGATTATACTGGGACTGAAGATAATTAGCTCACAGGCCGCTAGACACATGCAAACTACATACTAGAAGGGGTGTGGGACGCTGAACTGTGCGTCACACATGCAAACTACATACTAGAAGGGGTGTGGGACGCTGAACTGTGCGTCACACATGCAAACTACATACTAGAAGGGGTGTGGGACGCTGAACTGTGCGTCACACATGCAAACTACATACTAGAAGGGGTGTGGGACGCTGAACTGTGCGTCACACATGCAAACTACATACTAGAAGGGGTGTGGGACGCTGAACTGTGCGTCACACATGCAAACTACATACTAGAAGGGGTGTGGGACGCTGAATTGTGCGTCACACATGCAAACTACATACTAGAAGAGGTGTGGGACGCTGAACTGTGCGTCACACATGCAAACTACATACTAGAAGGGGTGTGGGACGCTGAACTGTGCGTCACACATGCAAACTACATACTAGAAGGGGTGTGGGACGCTGAACTGTGCGTCACACATGCAAACTACATACTAGAAGGGGTGTGGACGCTGAACTGTGCGTCACACATGCAAACTACATACTAGAAGAGGTGTAGGACGCTGAACTGTGCGTCACACATGCAAACTACATACTAGAAGGGGTGCGGAACGCTGAACAGCAGGAACTGTTAACGGTTGTGTCTGGAAAGTGTTCCTTGTTGTATTTTTCTTGTATTCCAAGTCAGGCTTGCTGCCGGAGTTGCTGAGTTCAGTTCTGTGCACACCGTGAGCTGTGTGTTTCATCCGGAATGTGTTTAAATATTTCGATAGCATGCGTTAAATGATGATGTCGCATGACGAGCTACAGATGGCAGTGTTCACTTTATGTGCGGGTTCACCTTATGTTTTTTGACATGTGCTTATACTGCTATGATGGAGAATGCAGCTACCTTTATTTATTTTTTTTGGAGATGAGATATTAATTCGGATGATTCCACTGGTACGGGCGGTTGAGCAATTATGGATTTTAATTCGTTTGCAGTGATACCGGGGCCTTTCAAACCATATTTATGAAGGTCGTCCCTCTGTGGTAATCGTGATGTCCACAACAGTTTTCTCAGTTCATAATATGTACTGGCTGATTGTAGCAGATGTTCAGTAGTCATTTTGCCTGTGCAACATCATCCTCATCATCAAGTACCATGCCTGTTGGCGTAGGTGATGATGTCTCTTCACAACTTTCGATCACAACAGTTATTTATCATTTCTTTTGCTGACCTTCTGCCAAAGCCATTCTCTTAAGTTGTCAGGTTTATTTTCTCTTTACTTCCCTCTATCTCTGTGTCTCTCAATTTTCCCAATTTTCACAATATATTCCGGCTGTTCTCTTCTCATTGCATGGCAATAAATGATAATATTTCTTCCTGATATTGGAAATTACCTCTCTTTTTGCTTTGATCTCTTTCTTAATTTTATCAGTCCACGGTATTCTCACTTTCTTCTGACCAAAAAAAAAAAAAAAAAAAACATTTCTACGGCATTCAGTGATTTATACAGCCTGTGCTACAGTCACATTTATGAGAGGCTCCTATCATGAAGGTATTGAAAAGATGACACTTCAAATTGATGTGGCCTGTATTGAGTCAGTGTATAGAGAGGGTATGGTTGAAATGCTGAACCAGAGCATTTCTTGTACTTGCAACAGCTCCGCTAATAAGAACACATTTAGCTGACGTGAGTATTGATCTCACTGTCTAACATCACTGAACGCTCTGGTTCAGCATTTCTTGTACTTGTGAAGCTCAGCTAATAAGAACACATTTAGCTGACGTGAGTATTGATCTCACTGTCTAACATCACTGAACGCTCTGGTTCAGCATTTCTTGTACTTGTGAAGCTCAGCTAATAAGAACACATTTAGCTGACGTGAGTATTGATCTCACTGTCTAACATCACTGAACGCTCTGGTTCAGCATTTCTTGTACTTGTGAAGCTCAGCTAATAAGAACACATTTAGCTGACGTGAGTATTGATCTCACTGTCTAACATCACTGAACGCTCTGGTTCAGCATTTCTTGTACTTGTGAAGCTCAGCTAATAAGAACACATTTAGCTGACGTGAGTATTGATCTCACTGTCTAACATCACTGAACGCTCTGGTTCAGCATTTCTTGTACTTGTGAAGCTCAGCTAATAAGAACACATTTAGCTGACGTGAGTATTGATCTCACTGTCTAACATCACTGAACGCTCTGGTTCAGCATTTCTTGTACTTGTGAAGCTCAGCTAATAAGAACACATGTAGCTGACGTGAGTATTGATCTCACTGTCTAACATCACTGAACGCTATGGTTCAGCATTTCTTGTACTTGCCAATAGTTCAATTAACTATCAGCACACTCGCCTGACAGAGTACTGTTGTCTCCCTCGTTAGAAGACACTGCTTCATTGACCCTGCTTATATTTCGTGCACTTCTGATAGCTATTTCACTGGGCTGTCTACCCTAATAACTGCTGTATTTCGTGCACTTCTGGTAGCTATTTCACTGGGCTGTCTACCCTAATAACTGCTGTATTTCGTGCACTTCTGATAGCTATTTCACTGGGCTGTCTACCCTAATAACTGCTGTATTTCGTGCACTTCTGATAGCTATTTCACTGGGCTGTCTACCCTAATAACTGCTGTATTTCGTGCACTTCTGATAGCTATTTCACTGGGCTGTCTACCCTAATAACTGCTGTATTTCGTGCACTTCTGGTAGCTATTTCACTGGGCTGTCTACCCTAATAACTGCTGTATTTCGTGCACTTCTGATAGCTATTTCACTGGGCTGTCTACCCTAATAACTGCTGTATTTCGTGCACTTCTGGTAGCTATTTCACTGGGCTGTCTACCCTAATAACTGCTGTATTTCGTGCACTTCTGGTAGCTATTTCACTGGGCTGTCTACCCTAATAACTGCTGTATTTCGTGCACTTCTGGTAGCTATTTCACTGGGCTGTCTACCCTAATAACTGCTGTATTTCGTGCACTTCTGGTAGCTATTTCACTGGGCTATCTACCCTAATAACTGCTGTATTTCGTGCACTTCTGGTAGCTATTTCACTGGGCTGTCTACCCTAATAACTGCTGTATTTCGTGCACTTCTGGTAGCTATTTCACTGGGCTGTCTACCCTAATAACTGCTGTATTTCGTGCACTTCTGGTAGCTATTTCACTGGGCTGTCTACCCTAATAACTGCTGTATTTCGTGCACTTCTGGTAGCTATTTCACTGGGCTGTCTACCCTAATAACTGCTGTATTTCGTGCACTTCTGATAGCTATTTCACTGGGCTGTCTACCCTAATAACTGCTGTATTTCGTGCACTTCTGATAGCTATTTCACTGGGCTGTCTACCCTAATAACTGCTGTATTTCGTGCACTTCTGGTAGCTATTTCACTGGGCTGTCTACCCTAATAACTGCTGTATTTCGTGCACTTCTGATAGCTATTTCACTGGGCTGTCTACCCTAATAACTGCTGTATTTCGTGCACTTCTGGTAGCTATTTCACTGGGCTGTCTACCCTAATAACTGCTGTATTTCGTGCACTTCTGGTAGCTATTTCACTGGGCTGTCTACCCTAATAACTGCTGTATTTCGTGCACTTCTGGTAGCTATTTCACTGGGCTGTCTACCCTAATAACTGCTGTATTTCGTGCACTTCTGATAGCTATTTCACTGGGCTGTCTACCCTAATAACTGCTGTATTTCGTGCACTTCTGGTAGCTATTTCACTGGGCTGTCTACCCTAATAACTGCTGTATTTCGTGCACTTCTGGTAGCTATTTCACTGGGCTGTCTACCCTAATAACTGCTGTATTTCGTGCACTTCTGGTAGCTATTTCACTGGGCTGTCTACCCTAATAACTGCTGTATTTCGTGCACTTCTGATAGCTATTTCACTGGGCTGTCTACCCTAATAACTGCTGTATTTCGTGCACTTCTGGTAGCTATTTCACTGGCTGTCTACCCTAATAACTGCTGTATTTCGTGCACTTCTGGTAGCTATTTCACTGGGCTGTCTACCCTAATAACTGCTGTATTTCGTGCACTTCTGGTAGCTATTTCACTGGGCTGTCTACCCTAATAACTGCTGTATTTCGTGCACTTCTGGTAGCTATTTCACTGGGCTATCTACCCTAATAACTGCTGTATTTCGTGCACTTCTGATAGCTATTTCACTGGGCTATCTACCCTAATAACTGCTGTATTTCGTGCACTTCTGATAGCTATTTCACTGGGCTATCTACCCTAATAACTGCTGTATTTCGTGCACTTCTGGTAGCTATTTCACTGGGCTGTCTACCCTAATAACTGCTGTATTTCGTGCACTTCTGATAGCTATTTCACTGGGCTATCTACCCTAATAACTGCTGTATTTCGTGCACTTCTGGTAGCTATTTCACTGGGCTGTCTACCCTAATAACTGCTGTATTTCGTGCACTTCTGATAGCTATTTCACTGGGCTATCTACCCTAATAACTGCTGTCTTTCGTGCACTTCTGGTAGCTATTTCACTGGGCTGTCTACCCTAATAACTGCTGTATTTCGTGCACTTCTGGTAGCTATTTCACTGGGCTATCTACCCTAATAACTGCTGTATTTCGTGCACTTCTGGTAGCTATTTCACTGGGCTGTCTACCCTAATAACTGCTGTATTTCGTGCACTTCTGATAGCTATTTCACTGGGCTATCTACCCTAATAACTGCTGTATTTCGTGCACTTCTGGTAGCTATTTCACTGGGCTGTCTACCCTAATAACTGCTGTATTTCGTGCACTTCTGATAGCTATTTCACTGGGCTATCTACCCTAATAATTACTGTTTCGTTACACTTACTCAGACTACACACTACTTGTACTATCACACAAATCTTATGACTAGTTCCTATGAAGACCAGAAGGCTCACTGTCTACCTACCGTCTCGACCAACTCTCTCAGACTAACTTGTCTTGCGCACTCCTGACAACTCACTAGTCACATGCGCACTCTCTTAATTTCACGAGATTTTCTCATCTCTCTCTGTGACTCGTGTTCATTATTTTCTCGAGCACTTAAACACCTATCAGCCCTCCTTCCTAATTATCCCCCCTTTGTTTAAATCTTGCCCTTCTCTCACTAATTTCCTGTCACTGCTATCTCCTGTTTCAAACTTACTATTGCTATAGTCTGTTTCAACCATACCCCCTCTATACACTGTTTCACTACCAATTGTCACATATTCTGGCTGCAGGTAAAATACCTCTTGTAATCCTGGAGTTTTATCCCATTTGTTTGATATTTTTCCACCTGCCTAGTCTAAAGTAACTATAGGCAACAAATATTGTGTCCTAACAACTTACATTGTTTCACCATTGCTAAGACATCCAACCATTTATATAGCAGCTAAACAACATATGATAAATAGCATCTTCATACCAACTTTCACCATTGCTAAGATATGCAACCATTTCTATAGCAGCTAAACAACATATGATAAATAGCATCTTCATACCAACTTTCACCATTGCTAAGACATGCAACCATTTCTAAAGCAGCTAAACAACATATGATAAATAGCATCTTCATACCAACTTTCACCATTGCTAAGACATGCAACCATTTCTATAGCAGCTAAACAACATATGATAAATAGCATCTTCATACCAACTTTCACCATTGCTAAGACATCCAACCATTTCTATAACAGCTAAACAACATATGATAAATAGCATCTTCATACCAACTTTCACCATTGCTAAGACATGCAACCATTTCTATAGCAGCTAAACAACATATGATAAATAGCATCTTCATACCAACTTTCACCATTGCTAAGACATCCAAATATTTCTATAGCAGCTAAACAACATATGATAAATAGCATCTTCATACCAACTTTCACCATTGCTAAGACATCCAACCATTTCTATAGCAGCTAAACAACATATGATAAATAGCATCTTCATACCAACTTTCACCATTGCTAAGACATCCAACCATTTCCATAGCAGCTAAACAACATATGATAAATAGCATCTTCATACCAACTTTCACCATTGCTAAGACATCCAACCATTTCTATAGCAGCTAAACAACATATGATAAATAGCATCTTCATACCAACTTTCACCATTGCTAAGACATCCAACCATTTCTATAGCAGCTAAACAACATATGATAAATAGCATCTTCATACCAACTTTCACCATTGCTAAGACATCCAACCATTTCTATAGCAGCTAAACAACATATGATAAATAACATCTTCATACCAACTTTCACCATTGCTAAGACATCCAAATATTTCTATGCAAGCTAAACAACATATGATAAATAACATCTTCATACCAGCTTTCACCAATGCTAAGACATCCAAATATTTCTATGCAAGCTAAACAACATATGATAAATAGCATCTTCATACCAACTTTGTGCTATGAAAGTCAAACATGGACCCTTTCTAAATCATATTTAAGAAAGATCAATACATGTGAGATGCGATGCTTGAGAAAAGTAACTAACAACACAAGAAGAGATAGAATACCAAATGAAACCAGAAGAAAAATGTTAGGAACAAAACCCTGCCAGAATATATAGAACAACAACAACTTAAATGGTTGGGCCAAATGGTCAGAATAAATCCTTACCAATCACCATCAAATGCGTTCTTCTCGAGAATACATGGGAAAAGACCAAGAGAAAGACCCAGAAGAAGATGGATAGATGCAGTGACAGAGACATGTCACAACAAAGTAAAATCACTAATTCAGACAGTTCGAGCAGCTCAAGAACGACAAATGATATAAACCACGACACATTTAAGGTACTAGTGAGAAAGAGAAAAGAAGAAGAACTTACCTTCTTCAAAAAGAGAGTTCTTGAATCTGAAGAAATTGAAGACTAGTTCTAGATCGGATAAACAAGACAATCTTGTCTGTAAATCAGCGTGTCTGGGAGACAGTGTTTTCTTTTCGTCTATCTTTAGTCCATGCTTGAGTGAGAGAAAAGAAGAACAAATATGCACGTTAGATGTTTTGTGTGTGTATTTGTGTGTGTATATTCTTATATCTAAGTGATATCAATATTGATAGGTGTTATCGTAAGCAATTTTCAGTAACACCACACTCCCCAAATGCTTAGCAAACGTGGAGGAAACCTTTACATTTGTAATAATTGTCCAGCGTTGTGTATATTTTGGTCTGTCTTGTTTTATTTTACCAGATGTTTTCCACATAAATGCCTGACACCTTTCTTGATCCCTTCTGAGCGCGTAATTGATGTAATGACCTTCTTTTTATAAGCATATATTAGATAACGCATTTCAATAAGTAATTTTAGTGCCATGAAAAGTATACTAACATCAAAACAAATAACACCAGGGTTACAACAAAGAATAGCAAAATGTTACATCATCTCAATATTCCTGTATGGTGCAGAAACATAGACATTAGACAAGAAAACAGAACAGAAAAATGAAGCCTTTGAAATGTGGATGTATCTAAGAATAGGTAGAATTAAATGGAAAGAAAAACTAACGATGAAGTTTTAAAACAACTAAAAATGAAAAGAGAACTACTAAACACAATTTGAACACGACAAATGAAATTGTTGGGGCATGTTAAAAGACACAACAGCCTAATAAAAGTAATATTGGAAGGGAAAATACATGGGAAAACATGCAGAGGCAGACCAAGACTAACAAGGGCTAGTAACATCAAAAGATGGACAAGTCAGCCTATGCCAATCTGCACTATCAAAGGAAGAGACAGAGTGGAATGGCGCTCCATGGTAGCCAACCTTCGATGCGGAGACGGCACTCGATGATGCTGATGATGAAGATGATGATTTCAAACCCAGGTCTTCAACATACATTATTACACAAATACAATGACAACAATCAGCTTTACAACTTTACAACCAATTACCCGTCAGCAGAGAAAATGGAGTCTTGCAGCAAAGGAGAACTTAACACAAAATCAAGCAAATACTAACAAATAAATGCTATGTGCCAGTTGTAGTCATGAGAATGTAAACTGGAAAATGTAACGTAATAGTCAGCATGCAACACGAAGCTTTGAACAAGGAAAAACATTATTCTTAAAATCAGAACAGACTTCCGACTTAAGGACTAACAGGATTTCCTGTGTAGATTGATAAACACATAAAGCTTTGTTAACTAATGCTGGTGGGGGGAAAAAAAAAAAAAAAAAAAACTATCTTTACGTCACATAGTACCATTGCTGGTGTATGACGAGGGGCAACCTCGACCAGAGAAATAAAGGCCGCTTGGTCAAGCAGTCGCCACGACGTGTGAGACTCAGGATTTTTATTTCACCCCCGATAGAAAAAATCCTTTCTGTCTAGCGCGGGCTTCGAACACCGAACGTCGGCTTTTCAGCCAGCGGAACAGTGGTTTTAGCCGCACGGCCACGCGCTCCCTGCAATTTGCATGAGATAAATATATTTTAAAAAAGATGTTGGTTTGATTATATAAGATATCGATTATATCAAATATCAAGTAAGAAATCACAGCAACATAGATTTATAGCAAATATCAAGTAAGAAATCACAGCAATTTAGATTATTAAAAAAAATCAAGTAAGAAATCACAGTAACATAGATTATAGCAAATATCAAGTAAGAAATCATAACAACACAGATTATAGAAAATATCAAGTAAGAAATCATAACAACACAGATTATAGAAAATATCAAGTAAGAAATCACAGCAACATAGATTATAAAAAATATCAAGTAAGAAATCACAGCAACATAGATTATAGAAAATATCAAGTAAGAAATCACAGCAACATAGATTATAGAAAATATCAGAAAAGAAATCACAGCAACATAGATTATAGCAAATATCAAGTAAGAAATCACAGCAACATAGATTATAGAAAATATCAAGTAAGAAATCACAGCAACATAGATTATAGAAAATATCAAGAAAGAAATCACAGCAACATAGATTATAGAAAATATCAAGAAAGAAATCACAGCAACACAGATTATAGAAAATATCAAGTAAGAAATCACAGCAACATCGATTATAGAAAATATCAAGAAAGAAATCACAGCAACATAGATTATAGAAAATATCAAGAAAGAAATCACAGCAACATAGATTATAGAAAATATCAAGAAAGAAATCATTTATTTTAGCCCAATGATGCGCATTTTTAAGATTGATTTCGTTGATAGTCTGCCAAGAAATTTGTATTTTTGATTCTAAACAATGTTCATATTTAAGATATAACTTCTTGTAATGAACCAGTAATGCAATATACATCTCTAGAACATTGATAGAAAGATCTATAGAGGTAAAGAACGATCTATATATGTGCTTTACAGACTACACAAGAGCATTTGACAAAGTAAAGCATGTGGAAATATTCAATATGCTGGAGAAATACTGGCGGCAAGGATTTGAAAATCATAAAAAAACATGTACTAGCAACAAACATGGCTATACGAATTAACAACCAAACAGGACAATTCCAATATATAAAACAAGGAGTCAGACAAGGACGTGTTCTGTCACCGGATTTGTTTTCACTTTACAGTGAACATATGATGAGATCTATAGCAGACAAGAAAAAAAGAACTTGATTTCAACGGTCACAACATTAAAAAAATTGCGATATGCGGATGACACAGTCTTAATAGCAGAGACAGAGAATGAACTACAAGAAATGATAAATATAATAGTAAAAGAAAGCAACAAATAAGGTAGCAGTCTGAATAGTAAGAAAAAAGAAGTAATGGTCATATCAAAGAAACAATCATCACCATCATGCTGCATAAAAATAAACAGGACAAATCTGAAACAAGTGCAACGTTTCAAATACTTGGTCACAATAATATCATATGGAAAATACATCACAAAAATAAAAAGCAGAATAGCTCAGGACAAAATAGCATTTCATAAAATGAAAAATATCTTAATAAACAAATCTATGTTAATAGAAAGAGAGTTCATTGGTGAAATATAGAACCAATTCTGACCTATGGAAGCGAGTCATGGACAGTAGACAAACAAATGAAAAGACGATTAGAGGTCACATAGATGGGATTTCTCAGAAGAATGTTGAAAGTTCCCTGGACAGCTAAAAGGACCAAGGAGGAAATTCCCAAAGAGGCCAACACAAAAAGGGAGGTACTAAAAAAATCAGAAAGAAACAATCAATATTTTTCGAGCACATCATGATAAATAAGAAAAGGAAAGTTGGAATACTTGATTACAACTGCCAAAATAAAAGGAAAGATAGATCGCGGACGACAAAGAGATAAAATACTGGATAGCTTTGTGTCATGGCATGGTAAACGGTCAACAATAGAATTGATACGATTCACTGTAGAGTTGTGGAAAAACATGATCGCCTACGCCAACCGGTAGGGCACATGATGACGGTGAATGAACTTAATTGTGAAGTAGAAGAATTCCGTGCGGGGAATATTTCCGAAATTAATAATTTACCACGACAACTAATATTTAACTCTACAATAAATATCGTGGGCATGTGATGCCAGCTTGTAGAAGATGTTGCAAAAGTAGAAATCATCCTTCTCTAGAGATGATCATTGAACACTTTCATGTCCTCATTGTCAACAAACACATCAGAGGTTGTATAGAAAACATCAGACGTTTATTAATGCATTCTGACAGAAAGATATGACAGATGTATCGTCATGAACATGGCTGGACTGACAACAGCAATAGTATAAATGTTGACATGATCTAGCTCTGACGGTCAAACTTTATCTTGTCGAATCTGACACCAGGTAACAGTACAACTCAATAGCTGATGTTACAATATACGATGTTACAATAGACGATGTTACAGTAGACCATGTTACAATAGACGATGTTGCAATAGACGATGTTACAGTAGACCATGTTACAATAGACGATGTTACAGTAGACCATGTTACAATAGAGGATGCTACAATAGACGATATTACAATAGACGATGTTACAATAGACGATGTTACAGTAGACCATGTTACAATAGACGATGTTACAGTAGACCATGTTACAGTAGACCATGTTACAATAGAGGATGTCACAATAGACGATGCTACAATAGACCATGTTACAATAGATGTTACAATAGACGATTTTATAATAGATGACACAATAGACTATGTTACAATAGATGTTACAATAGACTATGTTACAATAGATGTTACAATAGACTATATTACTCTTCAGTTAGAAGCCATGTTGGCCAGGAATGCGTCATTGTAATTTATGCATGCCAGGCCGAGGTACGGAGTTCATGCAAGATGATCAGGGTTCTATCAGGATTCCCAGGAGGAAATCGAAGCACCTATGGGTGTGTCTGGAGTTGCAGTAATGATGATCCAAACATAAACAACGTAAAATTAAAGTACTATTTCTTCTTCCTGTACTTGACCTTACATGAGCATGGAGCCCAGTGTCAGGTAGGTCACATGACGGCTTGCAGGGACATTACAACAAATCCTGCACTATAGTTTCTCTTTGATTACAGTTGGCAAGGTGACCCAAGTCGGTCACACACTATTTATCTCTGCTTCAAATGTCCCTCTCCTGACTATTATTGTTTCCTTTCTTCCTGAACAGCAGTTTTATATTTAAAGGAAGTCCCAAAGAATTTTATTGAATATAATTTTTTTCACCACTTTCGTTATAAACGATAGATTTTCCTTCGGTGCCCCTCGCCATACAGGCAAATATTCTCCAACGCCAAAAGCACTCAAACTGGCTAGGTACGTTCTCTGTTGTTTTTATTCTTTAGTTTAATAATTTAACCCGGACAACGGCTATTTTCTGGCCTTTTCTTTTAGATTTTAAAATGCTGATGGTTGTTTAACGTGCCCACAGACCACTTGTTTTTCGCGGTTATCCGAGAGGGCTAGGCATCGGATCTCATTACCAGCGGAAGGCAAGGCCAGGAAGAAATCTTAAATTCGAATTGAAAAAAATGTCTATTCCCTGTGCCAAGATTTGAATACAGAACCTTCATATTCAGTAGTCGACGTCTTACCCCTGGACCACTCAGTCCCCAGTCAGACTGACATTGACCTTTGCCACCGATCCTGAGTCCACTCCGCTGTATCGTTCAGTATTTTGTCATCCTCATCTTCTTTCCCTCTTTAATTGCTTTAATATTGGAGATAATAGTTTGGTGTCTTTTGCGCTTCTGTTGGCTTCTCCTGCTGTACAATAATTATTTCTCTCTCTGCGATCAGGACTCAATCAGAGTAGGATTCCAGACTCTCACATAAAGTCAGCTGTCAGGTTAAGTGTGTTGATCGCCCCCACAGACAGAACATCACATTTAGAGCCCGCCAGATCAACTCTGATTGAACACCCGTTAAAACGTTGCACTGTGCTCTGCGCCAGTGGCCCAGTGCATCCGATTTCAGCCAACATTTTATTCAGGTTTGCTTTCCTTAGCCTTCGATTGTCCCCAATCTTCCTGCAAGGTAGCAGATTGTCCTTTCTGTAGGGGGATTCTGCCCTTAGATGGTCTGCCCTCCCAGGTTTACAAGCACCATCTGCCCGCGTCACTAGAGGTGACTAACACAGACATGCACACACAAAGATATGAGATGTGAATAACACAGACATGCACATAGCGATACGAGACATGACTAACACCGACACACATCAAGATATATGACACATGACTAACATAGACATGCTCATAAAGATATGAGATATGACTGACATAGACATGCACATACAAAGATATGACACATACCTAACATAGACATGCTCATAAAGATATGAGATATGACTGACATAGACATGCATATACAAAGATATGACACATACCTAACATAGACATATAACACAAATATATAAGATATGACTAACATAATAATTATTTAGAACAAATCAATGATATTAATTATTAAAACATTCATATCCAACGCAATTATTTGTTAAAATTAGCATGATCAAAACAAAAAATGTTCACATTTAACGCTTTTAAAAGAATAATTTTTACAAAATACATGTCTAAGAGAGATCGCAGACGATAAAGATGGAAGATACTTCATAGCGTGTGTTACAAAGGACAAGACTTCGGGTTCGATCCTGATCGACGGCTTCCAGGTTCACCCAGCCTTAAATGGGTAGCGGATTTTTTCTGGGAAAGTAAAGCGGCACGAGCGTAATACCGACCAAATTACTCCAGAAATCATATGCCGAAGGTCTGTAAAAATTATGGTCACTAAAACCATATTCCCTATACGCCACATGGCAAGACGGGGCTCTTTACTTTTTTTATATATAGCTTATGTTGTGCCACTGTAAACGAGAAACGAAAGTGAATTGTTGAAAGTTATGATCGCCTACAGCATCCGGTATGACACGTAATGATTATTAAGACAGCAGTTGTGACAATTCTCTTGTAGAAGACAACAGTTGTGACAACTCGCATTGCCGGACACAATATATATGTGTTACGACTCACGTGCCTAAAATAACAATCATCATCAAGCACCGTGCATGCTGGCGTAGGTGATCATGTCTCTCCACAATTTTCGATCTCGGCAGCTATTTATCATTCTGTTGTTGACCTTCTGCCAAGCCATTCTCTTAAGCTGTCTGGTATCTGTTCTCTTTGCTTCCCTCTATCTCTTCGTCCCTCAATTTTTCCAGTTGTTACAATATATTCCAGTTGTTCTCTTCTCATTACATGGCCAAAAAAATGATGATTGTTTCTTCCTAATATTGGAAATTAGCTCTCTGTTTGCTTTGACCTCTCTCAGAACATCTTCATTACTCTTCTTAGCTGTCCATGGTACTCTCAACATTCTTCTGTAAAACCACATTTCTACAGACTCCAGTGATTTTCTTGTCTGTTGTCCTATTGTCCATGATTCGCATCCATATGTTAAGACTGGCTCTACGTAACATTTAAGAACTCTTTTTCTTGTGTCTATTGTCAATAATGGATTGCACAGTATCTTCCTCATTTTTTGGAAAGCTGCTTTTGCCTGAGCCATTCTGCATCTCACCTCTTATGTACATCTTCAATCTGAGGTTAACATAATACCTTTTTTGTAAATCACATTTCACTGCATGTCACATATGAAAACACTGAACTCCGATTGCACTTTAGACACAAAAAACACAACAGCAATATGAGTATTATTAGAATTCCTTTCAGAATGGCATTGGGTTATAAGTTTTACTATCACATTTAATACTCACACGCGACATACATGAGTGAAGCCTTACCTGTAAAATTAATTTCAACTTGTATGCTACATAAACCTTTGTTTGAAACGATATGCAAGCTAGAACAATGCTGTACCACTGCTTTTAACAAGAAAATATTTTTATTTATTTTTTTTTTGGCTGAAAAATGTACCCTTAGATGGTATGAAAGGAGTTTACTTTCGTCGTCTTAGCGTGGGAGCGTTAAGTGGGCGTATGTGCGTTGTGTCGCTTGTTTACGGCAAAGCCGCGATATCTACGCCTTTCGGCCCGACATATCCGTCTTGAGCACTAAAGGACAGTTATGAAAGGCGTGTTCGATCGATGGTCGAACCAAAACAGTGTTGTTGTATTTTTTTTAATACTGGGATGTAACAACAATTGGGACGAAAACATATCATTGTAACTGAACTAGACACGCGGCCTTTATTCGTCAGTATCAATGAAAACCTCACAATCTCCCACACCTCTTTCATCCGTCCCATCTCGTAGACAAACTCTAAAATCTGATAAATCCCATGAAAGATATTTTCCCACAACTCAACAGCAATACAACTGTTACTCTGTTGAGTGTCACAACAAGGCATAAACTTCAGTTCATTTGACAACCTCACTACAAGAAACGCGTGCAGTGGTTTTTTTATTATTTTTACTTTTAGACTTTTATTAAGTGCGGAAAAAAATGTATTCATAGCACCAAACAATAGTTATAGTAAAAATAATCATGAAATATAGAATAAAATATATTGCCATAATTCATGCATTGACAAAAGAAACCAGTCTCTCTTCTTTTTTTTTTTTTTACATTTTAATTGTTTGGGAACTTTTTTCAAATGCTTTCTCACAGGGACATTAATAGGCACAAATTCAACTCTAGTGGATAAGTGATTGCATGTATGTATGTATTTCTGTGTGAGAGTGTGTGTATGTGTATGGATATGAATCATGAACAATAGGACAACAGACAAGAAAATCACAAAGGCTGTAGAAAAGTGGTTTTACAGAAGAATGTTGCGAATACCATGGACAGCTAAGAAAAGTAATAAAAACGTTCTTAAAGAGGCCAAAGCAAAAAGAGAGCAAATTTCCAACATTAGGAAGAAACAATCATCATTTTTATTTACATATAATGAGAAGGGAAAAACTGGAATATATTGTGACAACTGGTAAAATTGAGGGACTAAGAGATAGAGGGAAGCAAAGAGAAAAGATGCTACACAGCTTAAGAGAATGGCTTGGCAGAAGGTCAACAACAGAAATGATAAATAATTCATGAAATCGAAAGTTGTGTAGAGACATGATCACCTGCGCCAGCAGGCATGGTACTTGATGATAATGATGACGATGATCTTATCCTATCATATTTTATCATATCTTATACAACTTTACCCACTCCAATCTTATCCAATGCTATATAATTATCAGTATATCTTATCCGATCCTACTTTATCATGCCCTATCTTATCTTGTCATATCTTATCGTGTTATATCTTATCTTGTCATATCTTATCGTGTTATATCTTATCTTGATAAATCTTATCCTATCTTATTATCAGTACGTTTTATCTCGTCCTATCTTATGTTATCATATCTTATTATCAGTGCGTTTTATCTCGTCCTATCTTATGTTATCATATCTTATTATCAGTGCGTTTATCTCGTCCTATCTTATGTTATCATATCTTATTATCAGTGCGTTTTATCTCGTCCTATCTTATGTTATCATATCTTATTATCAGTGCGTTTTATCTCGTCCTATCTTATGTTATCATATCTTATTATCAGTACGTTTTATCTCGTCCTATCTTATGTTAACCTATCTTGTCATATTATATCTTGTCCTCTGCTATCTTATTTTCTCCTTTATATATGGAGTACTATTTTTTAGAGGTGGGGGGGGGGGGTGGTACTTTTAACTTTATTCTAAATCTTCCCACAAGTCAACGTGTTACAACCATTATTTCTGTTTATTATTTGTTCTACCATTCCTCATTTTACTTTCGTTGAACGTGGTAACGTTTTTTTTTATATATATTTTGTTTGGCTTGGTCCACGTTTACATAACAATTATTTCTAACTTTCCCTCAATTAGGAGTCGCGATAATTTAGTTGTTAGTGAACTGGACTACAAAGGACAAGAGGCCGGGTTCGATCCTGACTGACGACTGTCAGGTTCACCCATCCTTAAATGAGTACCGGATTTTTTTCTGGGAAAGTAAAGCGGCACGGGCGTTATACCGACCACATTACCCAAAAAATTATGTGCCGAAGGTCTGTTAAAAGTATGACACTAACACCATATCCCCTTCCTATATGTCACTTGGCGTGACGGGGCTCTTTACTTACTTTACTTTTTTACTTTACCACAATCAATCCCTTTTTGAGGACGTCAGTACACACTTTTGATTCTGTAGCATTTGTTGACAGCTGTGTGTTGCAATATCTTCGAATCGTCAACACTGCACTCCGCACCCCGAGGTACTCGTATCTTCTACTCTGCCAATTCGGTTGTTTGACAGTTCCTCTCATGCCTACAGAATATACCCCACTTCTGACAATCCCAATCTTACTCAATAGTGTTCGCCTTATTGACAGCAACGTTGTTGTTTCTTTGTTTCCTTTCGCCAGCTTTATGTCTCAAGTGAAACCCGAGGAACTGAATTGTGTATGAATATAATTTGTTTCCCTACTTTTCACACTGGCAAGGTGTACTACAGTGTCCCCCGCCATGCATGCATATATTCTCCAACTTCAGAGGTATCCTAATATTTGTATCGTCGAGAGTTTTAACGTTTTTGGGTAGACTTCTTATATTAAATTTTGCACAGACAGCAGCCATTTTGTGCCTACTCTTTTGGAATTCCAACTGCCAAGGTTCTTTAACGTGCGCAGAATACACACGGGACCTTCTGTTTTTCGCCATTTTCCAAGATGGCTAGACATCGGATCACACTACCCAAAAACAACGCTGGGTAAATCCACGGATTCAATTTTAATAATTTTATTTGTTTTTTTTTATTTAATTTTCCACCACCTGTGGCGGGAATCAAACCCGCGACCGGGGACTGGTTGGTCTCGAGGCAAGACGCCGGCCTCGAGACAGAGAGGTTGTGGGTTCAAATCCCGGCTGCACCAGTTAGGATTTTTATTTGTGATTTCTCTCTTTGGCATCCAACTTCTGGTATCAACAGCGAGGCCCAGCTTGAAGCGTCAATTACTCATGGACGTAAAAAAATATGAGTACCCCAAAGACGTAGTTATCTGCCTGTGCGGCGAGGGACCCCTGTGTACTCGGCTGCCCGGGAAAAATGGATTAACACGCAAAATTCAGTTCCTAGTCTCTAGAAAAAAAAAACGCGACCTTCTTCTCTACAGGCCGACATCTTACCTTTAGACCATACAGTTTCCCTATAAACCGATGTAACTTTTATACAATATAATACTTCTGGCAAGGTCTGGTGATATTCTAATGTATTGCTTACTATACCGTACTATATATGGCCCTTTTCGTCTTGTCAGACGGTCTAGTGGAGGCTATTGTGTATTTTTTTTTTGAGGTTTTTGTTTTTGTCGAACTGCTTCTCTCGTGGCAAATTCTACCAGTGTTTGACAAACACGCGGTCATAGAATGAGCAAGTCAGGCCCACTAGTCCACAGTGCTTTCTTCCTCATTTCACTTTGCCGACTCTGCCTGTGCGCGGAATATGGAGATAGTGCTTTACCCAGTCGTACTATACTCTTTTCTGTCCACCTCTCCATTCTCCTGATCATCTAACATGTAGATATAGATAATTGTGCTTCATTGTTTGTGGTTGTAGTCCTTGTTTTCTGAAGAAGGCTACTAGCCGAAACGTCAGTATTGTATTGTGTTCCCTATTTGTAAAGCTGTCACCATACCTTGGAGTGTCTAACACTCCTCATCACTGCTCCTTGCTACCAGCTTTACCGCAGCATTGCAATTATTTGCCTGTTCCCTAATTAGAAAGTGTATAAAGGGTAAGGAATTAAATAATAATAATAATAATAATAATAATAATACAGCACATCCAGACAGACTCCAAGGTAGAGAGTACAGAATTGATGGGATACGTTATACGAAATAGATATCTTAAAATGGGAGATCTTTTTACCTACCGCGTAGAAAAGATCCTACCTGTAGTTTACGATTTGTGATGGTGGTAGAAATGAAGCTCTGAAACTCAATAATAGAGGATAAGGTAATAAAAGAAGGAATCCTCTGTGGACGAATCTCTGGGGAAGGACTGGAGCTAGTCTAGTGTTTCATCGCGAAAGTTGGTCGTTGATGTCGTTGAAAGCGAGAGTGGTCGCTTAGAGAACAATATAGAACTGGTAATTAGAGATGTGGGGTATCTGTGTGGGTAATTAGAGATGTGGGTGTTTATATGAGTAATTAGAGATGTGGGTGTCTGGTTAAATAGAGACGTGTGTGCTGGTTAATTAGAGAGGTGGTTGTCTGTGTCGTTAATTAGAGATATGGGTGTCTGTCGGGTTAATTAGAGATGTACATCTTCAGCAGAGAATTATAGATGAGCTATTGCTAAAAATAAATAGAGGTGTATGTTAGGAAAACAGTTAATTAGAGATGTACATCTTCAGCAGAGAATTATAGATGAGCTATTGCTAAAAATAAATAGAGGTGTATGTTAGGAAAACAGTTAAATAGAGATGCGTTTAAGATTAAGTGATTTTTAAAATGCATTTCATAATATAAATTGAATGATTGCGTTTTATAAAAGCAATTAAACAGCTATTTGTAGACTTTGAGCAAGAAAATAAACGATGAAGTCTTAAAACAACTAAACATGAAAAGAGAACAACTAAGCACAATTCAAACAAGACAAATGCGATTTTTGGGCCATGTTAAAAGACACAACAGCCTACTAAAAGTAATCCTGGAGGGGAAAATACAAGGTAAAAGAGGCAGAGGCAGACCAAGACTAACACGGACGAGTAACATAAAAAATGGACAAACCAGACTATGACAACCAGCACCATCAAGGCGAAAGACAGAGCAGAATAGTAGCCAACCTTCTTTGCGGAGATGGCACTCGATGATGATGAGACTTCGAACAGACCAAAAGCGATAAATTATCATCTTTTCAACACTTTAACGATTGCAGCTTCTGAAGAATATGATTGTGCCACAAGCAAAATGATCGCTGACAGTTCGTTTCAAGAACGTTAAAGAGAGAATGTACCAGTAGGCATCATAGGTACCGGGGGACTGGTTGATCGCGAGGCAAGACACCGGCCTCAAGTCAGAGAGGTTGTTGGTTCAAATCTCGGCTGCATTAGTTGGGATTTTTTAATTGTGATTTCTCTCTTCCCCCTGGTCTCAGCAACCAGATTCGGCGTGAAATGTCAATTACTCATGGACGTAAACAAATATGAATACCTCCGAAGACGGAGTTATCTGCCTGTGCGGCGATGGACCCCTGTGCATACGGCTGCCAAGGAAAAACGGATTAACGCGCAAATTTCAGATCCTAGTCTCTAGGGACTTCGCCAGAGATAGAAGCTGAAAAAACCTTTTTGCTTTGGCCTCTTTTAATTACTCTTCTTCGCTGTCGATGGTATTTTCAACATTCTTCTGTAAAGCTACATTTCTACAGCCCTCAGTGATTTTCTTGGCAGCCTCTATTGTCCATGATTCACTTTGATATGTTAAGACTGGTTCTACATAACATTTAATAACTCTCTTTCTTGTTTCTATTGCCAAAAATGGATTGCACAGAATATTCCTCATGTTTGGAAAGCTGCTTTTACCTGATCTATTCTGCATCTCACCTCTGTTGTACATCTACCATCTCACCTCTGTTGTACATCTACCATCTCACCTCCGTTGTACATCTACCATCTCACCTCTGTTGTACATCTACCATCTCACCTCTGTTGTACATCTACCACCTCACCTCTGTTGTACATCTACCATCTCACCTCTGTTGTACATCTACCATCTCACCTCTGTTGTACATCTACCATCTCACCTCTGTTGTACATCTACCATCTCACCTCTGTTGTACATTTACCATCTCACCTCTGCTGTACATCTACCATCTCACCTCTGTTGTACATCTACCATCTCACCTCTGTTGTACATCTACCATCTCACCTCTGTTGTACATCTACCATCTCACCTCTGTTGTACATCTACCATCTCGGGTTAACATTGTGACAAGATATTTCAATTCATTTGCAGTGAATCCAAATTATTTTGTTCAATTTGAAAACTTCTTCTTCCTAAACTAACATTTAAAAAAAAAGAAAACACCAACAACGACTGAAGGAAGCTCAGTGATTAGTGAACTGGACTACAAAACACGAGACGTCTTGCGGGTTCACCCAGCCTTAAATTTGTACCGGATTTTTTTCTGGGAAAGTAAAGCGGCTCGGGCGTAATACCGACCACATTACCCTAAAAAAGCATGAGCCGAAGGTCTATAAAAATTAAAGTCACTAACACCGTATTCCCTATACGCCACTTGCCGTGACCGGGGCTCTTTACTTTACTTTTACTATTGAATTATGCTC
Organism: Megaustenia siamemsis; assembly: GCA_032433765.1. Taxonomy (NCBI): domain Eukaryota; kingdom Metazoa; phylum Mollusca; class Gastropoda; order Stylommatophora; family Ariophantidae; genus Megaustenia; species Megaustenia siamemsis. Next base: position 37,297,327 of record JAVIAB010000046.1, on the reverse strand, counting down.
CTTAAGCTTCAGTACAAGAAAAGTAAATTTATTTCTATCTTAGCTTACACTGTTATCATATTACGTGACTCTCTGATGTAGTGTTTCAGTTGGATCATTATCTAAGATGCGGATGTTTCAAATGTTATTATTCTTTTTACGAAATATTTAAAAGTTGCTTAGGTTTGTATCAGAGCCACATCTACAGGTGACGTAAATCTTCGGCACATCCGACTTTGACGCGGCACATCCGACTTTGACACGGCACATCATATTTTTGGGAAATTTACTTACTTTGCAATTGGTACTTGTAAAAAAAAATGTAGCGAGCCCCGTCAGGCCAAGTGGCGTATAGGGAATGTGGTGTTAGTTACCATATTTTTTACAGATCTTCGGCGCATGATTTTTGGAGTAATGTGGTCGGTATTACGCCCGTGTCGCTTTACTTTCCCAGAAAAAAAATCCGGTACCCATTTAACGCAGGGTGAACCCGGAAGTTGTCGATCAGGACCCAACCCTACCTCTTGTTTTGTAGTCCAGTTACTAACCACTGAGCTATCGCGGCAACCTGGAACTTACTTGGTGAATGAGTATATATCCGTTCAGAAATATTTTTGAGGTGGTTAGTAGAGTCTTGGCATGTTATGTTTCATCGTTTAGTGTTCATTAAATTCAAAAAGGGTGGGGGTGGTAGTGGAGGGAAGCGTTACGTGGTCTAGAGTTAGTACGTCAGCCTCCGGACAGGAATGTTCCGGGTTCCCCTTGCACCACAGATGATGGACATTTTTCAAGACGGAAACTGTGAGGTGTAACGCTTCTACACTCCTACAAGGTGTGGTGTTGTGTTGTTTCGTTTTCTGAAGAATGCGCAATGTAGGCCGAAAGGTCTTGCATTTCTTCTTTGTAAAGCTGTCCCATACCTTGTATTAGTGTACGTTACACCCCACAACTTGCTGTCACCATACCTTGTATTAGTGTACGTTATACCCACAACTTGCTGTCACCATACCTTGTATTAGTGTACGTTACACCCCACAGCTTGCTCTTTGCTACCAGCTTTACCGCAGCACTGAAATCATGTGTCTATTCCCTACAGACATTTTCCAAAAATGAATCAGTTGTTTCTTCGTGACTTTAAAGCTGCTTTCCCATCACTTTTGGTTTCTGGTGAGTAAGATCCGATGTCTAGTCCTCTCGAAAAAAAAGTGCGAAAGACAGTGGTATCTGCGTGCTTTTGAGAACTTTAAAGAACCCATGCCAATACTTCTTCTACTTCTTCTGCGATCATGGCTCATTCAGACTAGTACTGTGGAATCTCTTATAAAGGCAGCTGTCTGTTTAAGTGATTTGGTTGTCTCGTATAGTTTCTCTTCCTGGAAGGTGGGTGAGGGCCACATTGTCCTTCATTGTACCTGCCTGCTTTCCCGCCACATTGTCCTTCATTGTAACTGCCTGCTTTCCCACCACATTGTCCTTCATTGTACCTGGGTACTTTCCCGCCACATTGTCCTTCATTGTACCTGGGTACTTTCCCGCCACATTGTCCTTCATTGTACCTGGGTACTTTCCGCCACATTGTCCTTCATTGTACCTGGGTACTTTCCCACCACATTGTCCTTCATTGTACCAGCCTGCTCTCCCACCACATTGTCCTTCATTGTACCTGGGTACTTTCCCGCCACATTGTCCTTCATTGTACCTGGGTACTTTCCCACCACATTGTCCTTCATTGTACCTGCCTGCTCTCCCACCACATTGTCCTTCATTGTACCTGGTACTTTCCCGCCACATTGTCCTTCATTGTACCTGGGTACTTTCCCACCACATTGTCCTTCATTGTACCTGGGTACTTTCCCACCACATTGTCCTTCATTGTACCTGCCTGCTTTCCCACCACATTGTCCTTCATTGTACCTGCCTGCTTCCCACCACATTGTCCTTCATTGTACCTGGGTACTTCCCACCACATTGTCCTTCATTGTACCTGCCTGCTTTCCCACCACATTGTCCTTCATTGTACCTGCCTACTTTCCCACCACATTGTCCTTCATTGTACCTGGGTACTTTCCCACCACATTGTCCTTCATTGTACCTGCCTGCTTTCCCACCACATTGTCCTTCATTGTACCTGCCTGCTTTCCACCACATTGTCCTTCATTGTACCTGGGTACTTTCCCACCACATTGTCCTTCATTGTACCTGCCTGCTTTCCCACCACATTGTCCTTCATTGTACCTGGGTACTTTCCCACCACATTGTCCTTCATTGTACCTGGGTACTTCCCACCACATTGTCCTTCATTGTACCTGGGTGCTTTCGCGTACTTTAATGAACCCCTGCCAATTAAGAGTCGAAAAGAGTAGGCCCAATATGGACGCTGCCCAAGCAAAGATAGGTAAGCAAATCTACTCATGCTGAAGACGTATATGTCGGGTCTAAAGGCGTTAATATCGCAGCTTAACCGTAGACTGGCGACACAACGCATACACGCCCACTTAACGGGTGAAAGCTAACAAGAGAAGAATAATTTTAAATAAAAAAAATTTTTGATGAACAATAATTATCGTTAAGGCCCCTAGTCCCAGTGGCATCACGTGATGAAGATCTTATGTTGTCTATAAAACTTGTGATGCAGTGGAGATTCAGAATAACAATGGGAATATCAAAGATGAAAATAGCGCTATAAAAAGGGAGATGATAAACAAACAATTAATGAATCAAAATAAGCAATAAGGAGATTATATCATTAAGCTTCAGGAAGAATGAAATCAAGTTTACAAAACAAAACAAGCGTTAGGGAGACAATATTACAACCCTAAAGTGGTAGTGAAAAAAAAGAGTGTAAACACAATTAGGCAATACGGTTGTGAAGGAAACAATATAGTATAAATAAGTTTGTTTTTTGGGGGACAAAAATGAGCAAAATTTAAGAAGATCATAATTACTACACTGGCGGTAAAATGGAGGAAAATTGCGAGGTTTGTGATTACAATAAAAAAAAATGAGGAGGAAAATAATCCAATGATTTCAGAAATGGTACAGAACTTACAGGACTAACATGGACGAGTAACATCAAAAGATGGACAAGTCAATCTATGACAACCTGCACCATCAAAGCAAGAAATAGAGTGCAATGGCGACCAATGGTAGCCAACCATCGTTGCGGAGACGGCACCCGATGATGGTGATGACAGAACTTAGATTGTTCAACTCCTGTGGGATACAAGTGATGACATAGTGATGTGCTACCAGTGATAGTACATTGATGTGATACCAGATCTAATATATATATATATATATATATATATATATATATATATATATATATAGGGACGTGATACCAGTGCTAATATTTTGATGTGATAACAGTGCTAACACATGGATGTGATAACAGTGACAATATATTGATGTGATACCAGATCTAACATATATATATATATATATATATATATATATATATATATATATATATATATATATAGGGACGTGATATCAGTGCTAATATTTTGATGTGATAACAGTGCTGACACACACACACACCCACGCACACACACACGCACACACACACGCACACACGCACACACACACACGCACACACACGCACACACGCACACACATATATTTATGGATGCAAGTGCTGAAAATCCATACACAGACTTTACATAGAGAAAGAAACATTGTTTTTTTTTTTTTAAACAGTTGTCTTCGAAGAATCTCAAACACAAATTTGGGAACAATACATTTCAAACGATCAGTTAAGAGTCGAAGCTAAACAAAAACATGTGTCAAGATTTATAATATGTAGGCGTTATCACTACATAGGTCATGTGCTCAGATGGGGTAAAGAAAGACTTCTCCATTCACGAGGAAACCATCTGGTAAAAGAAAATAAGCAAGTCCACGAGAAACACTGCGCAAAACAATTAGCAGGGAAGTTCCAACCACGGGACAAAGAAACAACCAAGACCTACAACAATTAGCATCAAACCGTCAATGGTGGAGAGCTAGCCTATCCGTCGCATGTGCCGTGTTCGGGCCCTGAAGAAGTAGTTGGCTAAATAAACTCATCATCTTCATCAAGTACCGTGCCTGCTGGCGTAGGTGATCAGGTCTCTCCACAATTTTCGATATCGACAGTTATCTATCATTTATGTTTTTGACCGTCTGCCAAGCCATTCTTTTAAACTGTCTGGTATATTTTCTCTTTGCTTCACTCTATCTCTTCGTCCCTCAATTTTCCCAGTTGTTATAATTTATTCCAGTTGTTCTGTTCTCATTGCTTAGCCAATAACTGAAGATTGTTTCTTCCTAACATTGGAATTTAGCTCTCTTTTTGTTTTGGCCTCTTTCAGAACATTTTCATTACTCTTCTTAGTCGTCCATAGTATTCTCAACATTCTTCTGTAAAACCACATTTTTACATCCTTTAGTGATTTTTTTGTCTGTTGTCCTATTATCCATGATTCACATCCATATGTTAAGACTGGTTCTACATAACATTTAAGAAAGTCTTTTGTTGTTTTATTGTCAAAAATGGATTGCACAGCATCAACCTCATTTTTGGAAAGCAGTTTTTGCCTGAGCCATTCAACATCTCACCTCTGTTGTACATCACCCATCTGAGGTTAACATTGTTCTCATATATTTAAATTCATTTACCCGTTTTAATTTTGTTGCACTTGTCTTTCTTGTGCAATGCAGTGAAGTATTTTTCCTTGTTGCTACCATTACTTTTGTCGTTTTACTATCAAGGCTGGCTCCTTTATTTTTGTTTTTCTTCATTATAATGTCTAACATTTTCTTTAACTCATTTTTATTCTTAGCGACTAAGACTGTATCATCAGCATACCTTAGATTATTTATCTATCTATCTATTGTACTTTCGAGCCGAAGACGGCACATAGGGCAGAACCACAATCTCTAAAAACAGAAACCTTGCGTGCCAAAATGGCACATTTTGCAGAGATCACTGCTTCTAAATCTTCCCTGGTAATTATTTATATTATGACCTAAATAGACAATGAAACTAATAACAATGACGAGATATAAAATATAATATTTAATATAATATAAAATATAATATAAAATATATAACAGAAGCAAAGGATGGTTAAATAACATAACAGTTTTAGAACCCCTGATTAAATGAAAACTCTCTAATTATACCTTTTGCTCTAGAACGGAGGTGGGTGCAAGTTCATACACCACTTCCGCTAAAAACTAAATAGCAGGAAACACGTGATAGCCCTGGTCCACCACCTACCGCTTAAAGTATCAAGAGTCTAACGGTACGTCCACTTGTCTAGCAGGTGATACTTCCTCTGATGGTCAGATTGCCTCCTGCTGTTTCTCTTTCCTGGAGAATCTACAGCATATAATAACGATCGCTGGTGATGGGAATATGAGAAGTGCACCACGAGCTTTTCAAGCGAGGGTGAGAAAAGTGGACATGCCCCCCCCCCCCCCCCAGTACCCATCCATCATTTATTGTGAGCCGTGTTAACCGCCAGAGATTCGGTGAAACATGTGTTCTAAGTGAAATTTGTTTCCACACCCAAAAAAAAAAAAAAAAAAAAAAAAACATGCAAATGCTGCATGTCTTCAGCTGGTAATATTGCTGCTGCCCGTGCTGTTATTGTCGTTGAAAGATTGCTGGAGAAAAGAAAGGTTTGGTTTTAAATTAAATTCAGAAACTGAATATAAATTATGGAGTATGAGTTGTAATTGGCTTTAAGGAATCAGAGACCTGTAGTCTCTAAGGGGAATTCCTGAATGTAATAAAACTGGTTCCGTTGATAGAATAGAAATGAACAGACCTGTAGTCTCAGCCATGCGGCTAAGCAGTGCCTGCAAATTTTCTAAGTCATGTCTGTACTCATGGATGTTCTTTCGCGCAGCATTTACCAGCAGGTTAAGTGTTTGAGTGTATGTGTGTATGTGAGTGTATATGTGAGTGTGGGTATGTGAGTGTCTGTGTGTGTGTGGGGGGAGTGTGTGCGAGTGTGTGTGTATGTGTGGTGTGTGTGTGTTAGTAATAAGAGCTTCTGAAGCTCTGGATTTTCAAGCTAAATGTATATTACATCTTATCTTATGCATGTGTGAAGTGGAAAACAACGAAAGGTTAGACACACACAAATTATTAGATTCGCTTGAAAACAAACGTTTTATGAAAATGGTTTGTATATTATGGGGTGAATTCAAGATTACAGCAGAAATTAGATGGACATGCAACCAGAAATAGAATCTATAATGAAGAAAAGAAAGACGTGCATACGTTGAATGTGTTACGAAAAGCGAGAAGGAATCGCAAGAGAACCGCATAGCTTACATCTCACGCCACTGGAAAAAAAACAACCTTAGAAAACACTAAGAAGAACGTTGATGAGAGAGGCAATGACAGTGGGAATCAGCTTCATTGTGTAAATTGAAAGACCCGCTGAAAACAAGGACTTTTAGTAACCCGCACTGTGGATCCTGTTCAAAGTCTGACAACATTGGAAGGATAACAGTACAGTTTTTTTTTCTTCTGTCCTCAAAGAGCTAACACAGCAATATATATGTGATCATCTCCTTCCATAACTGTCTATTTAAATAGTATACAATTATAATGTTTATTTTATGTCTATAGACACTATCGTCATGGCATGGAAAACAGTCAAAAACAGAACTGATACGATACACTGTGGATAGAAGATTGTGGAGGGACATGATCGCCTACGCCAACCGGCAGGGTACATGATGATGATGATGATGATAGACACTATCTCATTCCTTTATGTTTGCATACGAGTTTAGCAACATATATATATATATATATATATATATATATATATATATATATATATATATATATATATATATATATATATATATATATATATATTTATATATATATATATATATATATATATATTTATATATACATATATATATATATATATATAAAGTACCTCCGTCACGCCAAGTGGCGTATACGGAATATGATGTTAGTGACCATAAATTTTACAGACCTTCAGCACATGATGTTTGGGGTAATGTGGTCGGTATTACGTCCGTGCCGCTTTACATTCCCAGAAAAAAATCCGGTACCCATTTAAGGCCGGGTGAACCCGGAAGCCGTCGGTTGTAATCGAACCCTACTTCTTGTCCTTTGTAGTCCAGTTCACTAACCACTGAGCTATCGCGGCTCCCTAGATATATATATATATATATATGACTGCCATAATTTATTGATTGAAACTTTTATTGTCTTGGCCTCCACTTTTTAAAATTTTTTCTCCTTAGCCTTCGCTCGTTAAGTGGGATGGATGCGGTGTGTCGCTATTTAGCGGCAATTTGCGATATTAGCGCTTTATGTCCTGACATATCCGTATTCGGCTCGCATATTGCTTGACAATTTTACCCTGGCGCTTTAGTCTACTCTTTTAGACTCTTTAACTGTCAATGATTTTTTTAACGTACGCAGAGTGCACACAGGACCTATTTTCTCGCCGTTATCCGTAAGATATAGACATCGGAACTCACTACGCAGTGACGGAAAAAAAGGTGAATGGAGAAGGTTGAAAGAATGAAGAAACCACTGATTCAAACTGGAAATTCCTACACCATATTTGACAAGCCTCGAACCGGGACCTTCCTGACAAGATCTCTACGCCTTACCCCTGGACCACCCAGGTCCCTTCTAATTTTATTATTTTAAAAAATGTTTTTTTTTTCATATTTTTTTTCATGTTTTTTTTTTAAATCCCGCCCTTATTATCCAAGTACTGATATCAAAAGCGGGGTCTTTGTTGCAAGTCGTACTTATCTATTAATCAGAAAATGTGTTTGCGGTATTTGTCTTGTCTGCGATATGAATGAAAGAGGCCTTTATTTTAATATCATAAATGCTTCAACACATTCCTCTTGCTAGTCTCCCCCCACATTCCTTTCCCTGCGGCTTGAAGCCACGAGCTAATTACCACTATGTCTCAACGTCACTAATGCCACTCACGCTCTTCTGAACGCATCAATGGCGTCGCCTGACAAAAGAAGAGCGGCAGTCGGCCCAATGAGGCGCTATCGATATATCTAACTAAGACTTTTAATCTTGGACGACAAGCTCAAATGTTGACCACTGTCATTGCTAGAACAAAAAATCTGCTACCAGAATCTCGCCGGCTGGAATCTGCGAGGCCTAGTTCTAAACGAGAAGCCATCTCGCGCCGTTTGGAGCTAGCTATAAAAGAACCATTTGTACTGAGCTCATTTTCTGAGCTATGGCCACTTTATGTCAGTTTTCAGGGCGTATTTATAATTCCTCGTATTCTATCGGTTTGGGGAGTATCGTCTATGAAAGGCTGAATCTAGTCGTTGGTCTTGTCCTTTGGACGTTAGGATCTTCTAAGGCTGTCTGCGGGAGGGTGGGCGATACTCAATACCGAAAACATGATTATTTTTAATGAAAGTATCGATACTGTGGCAGATGGAACTTTGGGAGGGATTTTATTATAACTGGAACACAATCATCACCATCATGTTCTCAGCTCGATAAATAGGAAAGGACATATGTATGCGAGGCTGTGGTAAGACTGCGGGCGGGGGAATAGAAACAAGCACATAGAAAGGAATTAGTATAGTTACAGATTGTCTGCGATTAAAGTAGACACATAATGTTTAGATCCTATTTTGTCTACGTGTACTAAACTATACTATCCACGTCCCATATTGTCTACGTGTACTAAACTATACTATCCACGTCCCATATTGTCTACGTGTACTAAACTATACTATCCACGTCCCATATTGTCTACGTGTACTAAACTATACTATCCACGTCCCATATTGTCTACGTGTACTAAACTATACTATCCACGTCCCATATTGTCTACGTGTACTAAACTATACGGCATATATCACATATTGTCTACGTGTACTAAACTATACTATCCACTTCCCATATTGTCTACGTGTACTAAACTATACGGCATATATCACATATTGTCTAAGTGTACTAAACTATACTATCCACGTCCCATATTGTCTACGTGTACTAAACTATACTATCTACTTCCCATATTGTCTACGTATACTAAACTATACGGAATATATCACACATTGTCTACGTGTACTAAACTATACGGCATATATCACATATTATCTACGTGTACTAAACTATACCGCATATATCACATATTGTCTACGTGTACTAAACTATACCGCATATATCACATATTGTCTACGTGTACTAAACTATACCGCATATATCACATATTATCTACGTGTACTAAACTATACCGCATATATCACATATTGTCTACGTGTACTAAACTATACCGAATATATCACATATTGTCTAGAGTGCACTAAACTATACGGCATATATCACATATTGTCTAAGTGTACTAAACTATACCGCATATATCACATATTGTCTAAGTGTACTAAACTATACCGCATATATCACATATTGTCTAAGTGTACTAAACTATACCGCATATATCACATATTGTCTACGTGTACTAAACTATACGGCATATATCACATATTGTCTAAGTGTACTAAACTATACCGCATATATCACATATGGAGGCGCCAGAGCTGGAAGTTGTCAGCGACCCGCAGCTAATGGCTAGCACCAGGATCGCTGAACCAAAACCATCCAGACCCTGCTCCACCTCTCCGTGGTGCCTCCAGTAACAGACTAACCTGTCTAGTCTGGCCAAGCGAGCAGGAATCGAAGAGGGAAGACAACCCGGTACTCAAAAATATCGTGCTGTAGTCGGATGTGCTGGGCCGAAAGGCGCAAATATAACAGTTATACTGCAAACCACAACACAACGCAGATACATCCACTTAACGTCCTTTTAAGGGCGGATGACTAAGAGGAATTCTACAGTCTATGAATACTCTAGAATACTTTAGTCATCGGGCGAACGTAAGCAAGCATATCACATACTGTCAAAGTGTACTAATCTATAATGTCTATGATCGGGTAGAAGGTCTATTTTTGTCCGCAACATCGAATAGTTTTGTGTCTCTTTTCATCACCATAAACCTGTTATTTTTCTTATTTTTATCCCATCTTTACGTGATGTCTCTTTGACTCCATCTATCCACCTCTTTCTGGGTTTCCCTGTTTTTCTGTAGCTGGTTGTTCTCATGTAATACGCTCGGGCTACACGACGGTTGGATTACATTCTGATAGATGTCCAAGCTTATTTGATTCATTGGTGTTCACTATAGTTAATAAACCGTTCAATAACTTTTTCTAATTTACATTTCTAATTTAATCTCTATTATTAAGTTAATAAATTTCTATTATCTTAACTAACTTTTATTATCTAAACTAATTTTTATTACCTTAACTAATTTTTATTACCTTAACTAATGTTTATTACCTTAACTAATTTTTATTACCTTAACTAATTTTTATTATCTTAACTAATGTTTATTACCTTAACTAATTTTTATTAAATTAACTAATTTTTATTATCTTAACTAATTTTTATTATCTGAAATAATTATTATCTTAACTACTTTTTGTTATCTTATATTCCTTTTATTCTTGACTTTCCAACCATGGATGACAGAATCAAGATCTGGAGAGCATGGGCATACCTGAAGATTAGTACAAATAAAGAGCATCCATTGCACCACGAGCTCAACACAGGGAAAGGTGACAGGCTAAAAAGAGGCAAATCATGGGTGGGCCGAGCAGAAGATGTCATCAAACAGGTCTGTGGTCTTACCAATATCAGCGTTGGTGAGGAGTGGATACCGGTGCCTACGTCATTCAAGGGGACTTTCTCGTGTATTGTCACACTCGACAGGAAAAGTAGGGAACAGAGCCCGGTCGTGGTTAATGCTGAGGTCAAAGGTCTCATCTGCGATAACATCTATGAGAAAGATGCAGTCATCTATACAGACGGATCTGTAAGACGACACCAAAGAAGTGCATGGGCATTTACAGCTCGCTCGGCAGGCAGAATAGTCAAAGAAGACAGTGGTGCATACGTCATGACCACGAGTAGCATGACAATGGAGGCGATGGCAGTGACCAAGGCATTCAAATGGTTAGAGTCACAAGACTACACCCACGCATGTATACTGAGTGATTCGATGAGCATGATAAAAAAAAGTGGAGCCGGGCTCTGTACGCATGCAATGGGTAGAGTCGTTGCAGAAGTTCAAAATACGTAAGGTCACCTTTGTCTTTGTCCCTGGACTTGCGGGAGTACGGGGAAATGAAAGAGCGGACAGGTTGGCTAGCTGCGCTGTCGTTGAGGACAGGCAATCGGGCGGACATCATCAATGCCCTCCGAGATGTGGGACGAGAAAGTAAGAACTTCGACAAACACAGATCCACGTCACTTCTTCGGATGATGGAAATGGGAGTTAAGGTGGGCACAGCCAGAAATGAGAAACTTAGTGGCCGTGTAAGAAGACTTATCAACCAACATAGAACTGGAGTCGTTAGTCGCTGGACACTGAGGGAATTGCTGAGGAGGGGATCTGAGCACCTATGGACATGTTCAGAGTGCAATGATGATGACCCGCAAATAACTCAATAACTCCTTTTATTCTCAGCTTTTCTTATACATTTAATTTCGCGTGTTATTATTTTACATTTCAGTCTTTCAATAATAACTGCCCATGCCTGACAATGGTTGCACGGTATGGACATATGCAATAATGGAACAGGCAAACAACTGCAGTGCTGCGATAAAGCTGGTAACATGGAGCAGGTTGTGGGGTGTAACGAACACTCATACAAAGTATGGTGAAAGCTTTACACTTACACACACACACACAATTTTTTTCTTTGTTTAAACACATTTTTTTTTTAGTTCGCTAGCTTTCATCTCAGACGAAGTCCCTAGAGACTGAACTGAATTGTGCGTGTTAATCTGTATTACCTGGTAAACCGTGTGCACAGGTGTCCCTCACCGCACAGGCAGATAACTCCGACTTCGGAGGTACTCATATTTGTTTCCATCTCATACTTGTATTCATATTTGTTTACATAGGAGTAATTGCCGTTTCAAGCTGGGCCTCACTGCTGATACCAGGGTTGGTTACTGCAGAGAGAAATCCCAAATAAAAATCCTAACTGGTTCACCCGAGATTTGAACTCATAACCTCTCTGTCTCGAGGCAGGGGGAAATCAGGACCAGGTCTTGCCTCAAGACAAACCAGTTCCCCCACAAAACCATTTGTTGCTTTTTTTTTTCCTATAGTGTCGCTCAGGTGTTCGAAATCCGCGCCATTTTGTCATCAACCATACAATTTTCCCCTCAATTATTTATCTCCCTAGTCATTGCTTGATCAAACAGACCACCTCGGTGCTTAATCAGTTTTCCCATCTTTTGTATTTCCATTATTTTGTTTTCAATTTCAAAAATACCGCGATCCAGTAAATCCACAAAAGTGTAAATCTGACTTGTAGCAGTAATATGCGATTTTGTAAATAGGATCGTAAACGGAACTTCGCGGTTGCATTTGAGATTGTACTTTGTGCTATTCTTTTTGCAATGTAACATGGCATTCAATTAAAAGATTAAAATTAATTCGTAAACAGTTGGAGCACGGTCTTACTTATGGAATCATGTACAAGAGCCGTTATGGTCGGTTGCATGCAAATATTGATTCGCTTATTTACACTGATGTTCTCAAATCATTTTTAAAATGATTCTTTTTTTATGTTAACAATACTTCTGTTATTAATTGACATTCGGTATTATTGTTTTATATTGTTATTATACTATATATATCTCTGTGTGTGCATGTCTGTGTTAGTCACCTCTAGTGACTCGGGCAGATGGTGCTCGTAAACCTGGGAGGGCAGACCATCTAAGGGCAGAATCCCCCTACAGAAAAGATCATCTGCTGCCTTGCAGGAAGATTGGGGACAATCAAAGGCTAAAGAAAGCTAACCTGAATAAAATGCTGGCTGAAATAGGATGCACTGGGCCATTGGCGCAGAACACAGTGCAACGTTTTAACAGGTGTTCAATCAGAGTGGATCTGGAAGACTCTGACTTCATGAGAGAGTCTGGAATCCTACTCTGATTGAGTCCTGATCGCAGAGAGAGACAGAGAGAGAGAGAGAGAGAGAGAGAGAGAGAGAGAGAGAGCGATAGTTATTATACTCATGTTTTAAAAATTATAACCGTTATGATTGTTTTCAATGACTTTGTGCCTACACGATGGTAATATTATTCCCTATTTCTCTCTATCTCAATCACTTTCTCTATAAACGTTAATCTAACTATAATTTTTTTTTCGATTTTTTTTTTCAAACGATCTCAATTCTATAATTACAGAACTGTTCAATTCTCGGTCTGCCTGTGATAGTCTTGTAGTATGTTTTTACTATGTATACTCTTTTTTTCATTATTTCTATTTACAGAAATAAAAGAATGTTCATGTATAACTTGAGTTATTTGCGGGTCATCATCATAGCACTGCGATCATTTAAATAATTTATAACATTATGTATAATGTATAATAATCTAATTTCCAATATTAGGAAGAAACAATCATCATTTTTTGGCTATGTAATGAGAAGAGAACAATTGGAATATATTGCAACAACTTGAAAAATTGAAGGACGAAGAGATAGAGGAAAGCAAAAAGAAAACATACCAGACAGCTTAAAAGAATGGCTTGGCAGAAGGTCAACAACAGAAATGATAAATAACTGCCGAGATCGAAAATTGTGGAGAGACATGGTCACCTAAGCCAGCAGACCCGGCACTTGATGATGACTATTTATATGTATAACTTACTACATGGTTCATGATATAACGGTTTATATGTCCCACGTTATATTTTCTAGTTAACTCTTAAACTGTTTGTTACTACAGACCTTCTATACCTCTTGTATGTATAATTATATACATTAAATTATAACACGTTAAAAAGTTAATTATAATACATAGCAAAATTATTCATTTATTCTTTGTATTTTTGTTTACACGAGTTTCTATTTTGTTAATTGGGTGTTTTTTCTTCATTACTATGCCTTCCTAATATGTCGCTCTCTTATTCTCCCTTCTCTTTCTATCTGTGTGTTTATGATAAAATTACATTCAAGAAATGTTGGAAATGTGCCTTCAAGAGAGATATGATTATAGGGAGAAAATGGAAATGGATAGGTCAAGTCCTCAGAAGAGAGAAAGAAACAACAGTAAGAACTGTCAAACGATTCCAGAGAAAACTTGACAATAAGGCTGATCAATGACAACCTGAGATGTAGAACTATTGAAATAAAAATAAATAGTGTGGGCCAGACATTAGACACTCTAATACACACACACACACACACACACACACACACACACACACACACATATATATATATATATAAAGAATTAATTGCACGAGACGCATCACGGTAAACATCCCGAGAGATAAGTTCAGAAACGATGAATTGAGAAAAAAGAGCTAGGAATATTTGTTGTCATTTAGGGCCACACTTAGACATATGTTAGCTAAGATGAATGAAGCGTTGAGATTTTGTTAACAAATTAAAAGCAGACGATATTTGTCATAGACAACAATCTCAACAAACGTTATGCCCCATAGAATAGTGAGGCCTTTAAACTGTTGCGTATTTTGTCTAGGCCTAAATCCGGCCCTGTCACTTTTGAATGCATAAAGTAAGAGCAGGTAAAATGGTTTGACTACGAGATAAAATAAATAGAAAGATCAAATTAAGATACAACTAGGGAACTGTAAGAAAAAAAAAACAAGGCTGCGGTAAAGCTGGTAGCAAGGAACCAGTAGTGAGATGTAATGTACACTCCTACAAGGTAAGGTGACAGCTTTACAATAAAGGAACACAAAAAAATACTGACGTTTCGGCCAACATGCGCCCTTCTTCTGAAAGCGAGAACAACAACAAACGATTGGAAACTGATAAATATACCTACATCTACGATGGTGGGGATGACAAGGGGTAGGGTTCGATCCCAACCGACGGCTTCCGGGTTCACCCAGCCTTAAATGGGTACCGGATTTTTTACCGGGTATAGTAAAGCGGCACGGGCGTAATACCGACCACATTACCCAAAAAATCATGTGTCGAAGGTCTGTAAAATTTATGGTCACTAACACCATATTCCCTAAACGCCACTTGGCGTGACGGGGGCTCTTTACTTACTTTACGATGATAGGGACAGGCAGGTCAAGGGGAAGTAGGCAAATGGGCAAGAGATGAAATGATGAATCGAGAGAGGTAACTGCTACATGATGAAGGATAAGTAATAGGTAGAACTGGAGTCGTCAGTCGCTGGACACTGCGGGACTTGCTGAGGAGGGGATCTGAGCACCTATGGACACGTTCGGAGTGCAATGATGATGACCAGCAAATAAGTTAAGTAATAGGTGTAAGATACAACTAGCCTTCAATAAATGTTAGAACACCAGACACAAGGTTCGACCACGGAAAGGATGTATTAATGTAATATTAGAAACAGAAAAAGTAACAGTTGTAGAAGCCGTCAGAAGAGCGAAATATCACAAATTATAACTCCTCTCAACGCTAAGAGACAAATGAGAAAGGAAAGAAGAAGAAGAAAAAAAGGATGTATAATCAAAGAAAGCATGATGTACTGTAGACTACTTTGTGACACCAAATGGTCCTGACACTTTTTGCCTGGACTCAAGTAAATAAAACATACAAAGGAATGCATGAGTGAATTAAAGACGTAAGTAAACGTAATCGCACATTGTAGCTCTTGACGTGTGGTGTCAGGTGAGTCGGTCTTGTGGCTCTCCAGGTAGTGAGATTCGTACTCTCGTGTGAATTCATTTGAAGGTAAAATAATAATCTACATTCGCGTGATGTAGTCATATTGTCTAGATGTCTTCCGAATGACTCGCGTTACAGAAAACGTTTCTGATATCTCATATCTTTGTGTTATGTTTATGTTGGTCATATCTCATATCTTAGTGTGTGCATGTCTGTGTATGTCAACATCTCATATCCCTGTGTGTCCATGGCTATGTTAGTCACATCTTTGTGTGTGCATGTCTATGTTGGTCATATCTCATATCTTTGTGTACATGTCTATGTTAGGCATGTGCCATATCTTTGTGTGTGCATGTCTATGTCAGTCATATCTCATATCTTTATGTGCATGTTTATGTTAGTCATGTGTCATATATATTGATGTGTGTTAGTGTTAGTCATGCCTCATATCGCTGTGTGCATGTCTGTGTTGGTCACATCTCATATCTTTGCGTGTGCATGTCTGTGTTAATCACCTCTAGTGACTCGAGCAGATGGTGCTCGTAAACCTGGGAGGGCAGACCATCTAAGGGCAGAATCCCCATACAGAAAGATCATCTGTTGCCTTGCAGGAAGATTGGGGACAATCAAAGGCTAAGGAATGCAAACCTGAATAAAATGCTGGCTGAAATCGGATGCACTGGGCCACTGGCGCAGAACACAGTGCAACGTTTTAACGGGTGTTCAATCAGAGTGGATCTGGCAGACTCTAATTGTGATGTTCTGTCTGTGGGGGCGATCAACACACTTAACCTGACAGCAGACTTCATGTGAGAGTCTGGAATCCTACTCTGATTAAGTTCTGATCGCAGAGAGAGAGAGTACACATGATGTGCAACTAGAAGCTGTGTATGGGGTCATATCCTGTTACTCACAAACTATAAACTTAATGTACATAAACAGCTGAAATGTCCACAAGTTGTACACTAACATGATATACCCAGACGTTATTTACACTTAATGTTTATATGAAATGGAGGCGAATGTGTGTTGAAATCGAGGTAAGGTCTTTGGAGTCGTTAGTCGTTGGACACTGCGGGACATGATGAGGAGGGGATCTGAGCACCTGTGGACATGTTAGAAGTGCAATGATAATGACCCGAAATAACTCAATAATCCAGGTAAGGTCAAGAGTTGTTTTTTTTAATATTTTTTTTTTAATCTATCTGGTGCGAAAATAAAAATAAAAACTTGCTTTGTACAAGCGGCCCATATTCTTCTTTCCTAAATTCTTTTAAGGAGAAGTGCAAGAAAAAAAATGTATTAAAAAAAAAGAAAAAACAAACGGTATGGTTAAAACTTTGAGTTATGAAGTGGACGGCACAAATTAGAACAACATTTCGGCACAAGAGACCTTCAGCAGGAACAAACATACAACACAAACACAGATTGATTTTTTTTTTAAATAGATAAATAAAATGTTAGTTACAATTTTTTAAAAAATACATAAATAAAATAAAATAAAGTAAATTAAAATAAAATAAAAATTAAAAATAAATTTTTTTTTTTTTTTATTTCTCTGAAACGTCGTTCTACTTAGTGTCGTCCACTTATTATTTGAATCTTTAACCATACCGTTGATATATATATTTATTGTCTGTATATTGTTACATTTCTCTTTACAATGCTTGCTTGCGTTCGTCCGATGACTAATGGAGTGCATCTCTTCGTCATCCGCCATTAATAGGACGTTAAGTAAAAGTGTCTGCGTTGTGTTGTGGTTTGCAGTATAACGGTCATATTTGAGCCTTTCGGCCCAACACATCCGATTTCAGCACGTCTCCTTACAATTAGCTTTACTTCAGCTTCGAATGATATGCATTTCTTTGCTTTGAGCCTATCTTTTTCTTTTACCCTGTGGTCCCATGGTTTTCTTACTATTTTCCTTACACATTTCTTTATAAAACCGTCTAATGGATTCTTTAAATACTTTTTTTGCTTTTTGTTTGTGTACGTCAACTTTATATCTCTAGTCAAGTGCCGAGATACAGAATTTTGCCAGCAATCACTTGTCCTATTTTCTTACAAATCGACAGTGGTGTGCTAAGGTGTCGGTGTGCTCAGGTGTCCCTTCCCATACAGTTAGATATGGACATGTTCGGTGTACAATGATGATGACCCGCAAATAACTCAATAACAGGCAGATATACTTAACTTCAGATGTGCTCATTGTTTAATCGTTGAGATTATTTAACGTTTTAGGTCGATTATTTTCTCTTTATTGTTCCCAGGCAGTAGTCATTTTGGGTCTACTTTTTTTCCCAATTTTCAACTGTTAATAGTTCTTTAACGTGTGCATAGTGCACAAGAGACACCCGGTTTCTTCTTTTAACATTATCCGAGTGGGCTTTACGTCTGACCTCACCACACATAGACAAAAGTAGAGTATAGCCAAGAAAAAAACTTCGTTTTCTAGAGTTGGAAAATACCCATCTCCTGTGATGAAAATCGATTATGGACACTCTTGTGCACACGGCTGCCAGGGAAAAATGGATTAACACGCAAAATTCAGTTCTTAGTCTCTAGGGACTTCGTCAGAGTTGAAAGCTGGCGAACGCAACAACAATGGACACTCTTGTCCAGCTGCCGACATCTTACCTCTGCGCCACCTAACCGGCTATTTCTTCATTTGTTTTCTAGATATCGAACAAATAAGTAGAAGTGAATAATACATGTGATTTCAAATTCATAAGCGCTTTTTTTTTGTGCTTCGTGATTTTGATTTCTACCTTCTCTCAAGATTTCTGAAAGTCGTTGCTGCTTTTGCTGTTCTGTTTACTAATTTATTTCCTGTTGTCTGACTAAATGGGGGAAATTAA
The DNA here is from genome assembly GCA_032433765.1 of Megaustenia siamemsis. NCBI lineage: Eukaryota > Metazoa > Mollusca > Gastropoda > Stylommatophora > Ariophantidae > Megaustenia > Megaustenia siamemsis. Next base: position 37,278,754 of record JAVIAB010000046.1, on the reverse strand, counting down.
AATAAAATAAAGTGTCTCTTTAATCGCTTGTGGAATGCAAGAAAGAGAATCAAATCAACTTATAAGAAATAAACCAGAACAGTTGTACACATAAGTTATGTACAGAAACAAAGTATATAATTACAAGCTATGCATCGCATCTGTACACAAAGCTAAGTACACAAAAAGTACCAGAAAGTATAGAAATAAACAAAAAGGCACCGATGGTTTGTATAGAAGATGCCTACTAAGTATATGTATCAAATAGCTTCTTAAGCCATGTTGCCAACAAACACATATAAAGTAGACCCCTTCATTATTTTACATTTCTTTATTCCCCTCTGGCCGACAGTTCCGCACTGTGAAAATCGTAACACCCACATGTTTAGATATCTGAACTATTATTTTTCTAAAGAAAATACTCAACACCCACAAGTGAATATCAAAGTAGAAGGAATAGACCTGAAGACAGTTCAGAGCTACAACTGCCTTGGACATACTATAACCAGTGTTGGAAAATGTACAACTGAAATAAACAAAAGAATCGGAATGGCAAAAATTAAGTTTAATGCCATGAAGAACATACTAACATCAAAACAAATAACACCAGGGCTAAAACTAAGAATAGCAAAATGTTACATCTTCTCAATATTCCTATATGGTGCAGAAACATGGACATTAGACAAGAAAACAGAACAGAAAATTGCAGCCTTTGAATTGTACATTTATTGAAGAATAGGTAGAATTGGGTGGAAAGAAAAGAAAACAACCGATGAAGTTGTAAAACAACTAAAAATGAAAAGAGAACTACTAAAAACAATTCAGACAAGACAAATGAGATTTGCGGGCCATGTTAAAGGACACAGCAGCTTACTAAAGGCAACCCTGGAAGAGAAAATACACGGTAAAAGAGACAGAGGCAGACCAAGAATAACATAAACGAGTAACACCAAAAGATGGGCAGATCAGCCTATTACAATCTGCACCATCAAAGCAAGAGACAGAGCAGAATGGCGCTCCATGGTAGCCAACCTTCGATGTGGAGACGGAGCTCAATGATGATTTTTCTATACCTATAGTTATGCCATCATACTAGTTGTTCTATGTGGAGTTTCTTTACTCTTCATTAATGGTGAAATCAGTACAGTGTCAAAGAAAAATGGGAGCCGCGATAGCTCAGCGGTTAGTGAACTGGACTACAAAGGACAAGAAATAGGGTTCAATCCCAATCGACGGCTTCCGGGTTCACCCAGCCTTAAGTGGGTACCAGATTTTTTAATGCGAAAGTAAAGCGGCAAGGGCGTAATACCGTCCACATTACCACAAAAATCATTTGCTGAAGGTCTGTAAAATGTATGGTCACTAACACCCTGTTTCCTATACGCCACTTGGCGTGACGGGGCTCTTTACTTTCTTTTTATCAAAGAAAAATGAGTCTTGTGTGAGGGGCTCGGTTACTTATATGTCTTAAAGGCATTTAGGGAATTGCGAGTATGGTGCTAGTGACAGCAGTTTTTGACGACCAAAGACATATGTTGTGGACGATTTGACCGGCTTAATGAAGTCATACCTTCAGATTTAAAGAAAATGAAGAACGTGTGCATAAAAATATAAAAAGCAAATGCTGTCACATACCAGCTTTCACCATTGTAAGACATCCAACCATTTCTATAGCAGCTAAACAACAAATGATAAATAGCATTTTCATACCAACTTTGTGCTATGAAAGTCAAACATGGACCCTTTCTAAATCACATTTAAGAAAGATCAATACATGTGAGATGTGATGCTTGAGAAAAGTAACAAACAACACAAGAAGAGATAGATTACCAAATGAAACCATAAGAAAAATAGTAGAAACAAAACCCTGCCAAGAATATATAGAACAACAACAACTTAAATGGTTTGGCCACCTGGTCAGAATGAATCCTTACCAATCACCATCAAGGGCATTCTTATCGAGACCAAGAGGAAGACCTAGAAGAAGATGGATAGATGCAGTGATAGAGACATGTAACAACAAAGGAAAATCACTAATTCAGACAGTTGGAGTAGCTCAAGAACGACAAATGATATAACCACCACACCTTTTAGGTACCAGTGAGAAATAGAAAGAAAGAACATGTGAAACTAGGTCATCATCATCATCATGTACCCTACCGGTTGGCGTAGGGGATCATGTCCCTCCACAATCTTCTATCTACAGTGCATCGTATCAGTTCTGTTGTTGACTGTTTTCCATGCCATGACACCAAGCTATCCAGTATTTTCTCTCTTTGTCGTCCGCGATCTCTCTTTCCTTTTATTTTGCCAGTTGTAACCAAGTATTCCAACTTTCCTCTTCTCATGATGTGCCAGAAAAATGTTGATTGCTTCTTTCTGATGTTTTTTAAGAGCTCCCTTTTTGTCTTGGCCTCTTTGAGAACTTCCTCATTGGTCTTTCTATCTGTCCAGGGAACTTTCAACATTCTTCTGAGAAATCCCATCTCTGTGGCCTCTAATCGTCTTTTCATTTGTTTGTCTACTGTCCATGATTCGCTTCCATAGGTCAGAATTGATTCTATATAGCACTGATGAACTCTCTTTCTCATTTTTATTGACATAGATTTGTTGCATAAGATATTTTTCATTTTGAATGGCAAACTACCTTGTTAAATTGCCTGGAATAATCATGACAAATCACAACCTTCTATTTACAGCTAACGAAACTAGGTAGCTGACAAAAAAATGGAATTCGAACCTTTCCACACACAAGCGGGCGCTCTAACAATTCAGCAGACGAGAAGCCCCATGTATGTTAATATATCTATATATTACACTTTTGTTGTTGATTATCTCAATATCTTCTGAAACATAAATTTATTGATTGAAACAATCACATATTTGTCTGTTGATGATTTTATGTCTATCTTTTATTTTTGTTCAATGAGTCGTGGTATACAGTTATTAAAGGTTTAATGTGTTTGTCTATCTGGCCATTATTTTGTTATTTGCTTCGTATGAGAGTGTTTGTGCTTGTCACATGAACACCACCCTAACATTATTTATTTATTGTATTATAACATGAAGAATAACCAGCACATAAATGAAATGTGTTAGCCTCATGAAAGGAAACAGCCTGGGAGACAAAGTCGGATGTGAAGAATTAAGAAAAAAATATGGGAATAATTTGCGCTATTGAATACATAGATAAACAACAGATAAAATAGTTTGGCCACGTGATAAGACAGAAAGATCATATACAACACAATGAGCTTTTAATAAACGTAATGTGAGCACCAGACCAAACGTGTCGACCACCAAAAATATAAATTAATGAAATATTATAAACAGTAGGAAACATCAAAAAAAGAGGGCACGATAGCACAAACTATACCTCCCCTGGAAGCTCAAAGGCAAATGAAGAAGGAAAGATAGAAACAATATATTGTTTATTACTCTCTATACACTCTTGTAATATATTTCGCGGGTAGAGTTATGAAATTATTGATTAAATCTACTTATGTGTCTACAGCAATGTGTTATACAGTTAAAAAAGTAAAGTACCCCCGTCACGCCAAGTGGCGTATATGGAAATATGATGTTAGTGACCCTATATTTTACAGACCTTCAGTACATGATTTTTGGGGTAATGTGGTCGGTATTACGCCCGTGCTGCTTTACTTTCCCAGAAAAAAATCCGGTACCCATTTAAGGCTGGGCGAACCCGGAAGCCGTCGGTTGAGATCGAATTCTACCCCTTGTCTTTTGTAGTCCAGTTCACTAACTACTGAGCTATCGCAGCGCCCAATGTATTCTATAATTAATAATTATACCTAATGTGTTTGCTTTCTTGATACGGATTTTAAAAATTGAAATTATATATATATATCTAGAGAGAGAGAGAGAGAGAGAGAGAGAGAGAGAGAGAAGGGCAGAGAGAAAGAGAGAGGGGGGGGAAGAGAGAGAGAGAGAGCCAGAAAAAAAACGGTGTGTCTATTGTTATGCCAGTCTATGCATCTCTAGTGTATTATAAAATTAATGAACGAAACTATATGTCCCTCCGTCTAAATACTACATATCCGCACACACACACACACACACACACACACACACACACACACACACACACATAAACACACACACACATATATATAAACACCAGGGCTCAGACTAAGAATAGCAAAATATTATATATCTTCTCAACATTCCTATATGGTGCAGAAACATGGACATTAGACAAGACAACAGAACAAAAAATTGAAACCTTTGAAATGTGGATATATAGAAGAATAGGTAGAAATGGATGGAAAGAAAAGAAAATAGACGATGAAGTCTTAAAATAACTAAAAATTAAAAGAGAACTACTAAATACAATTCAAACAAACAAATGCAATTTCTGGGCCATGTTAAAAGACACCACAGCCTACTAAAAGTAACGTTTGAGGAGGAAATACAATGTAAACGAGGCAGAGGCAGACAAAAACTAATATGAACGAGTAACATCAAAAGATGGACAAGTCAGCCTGTGACAACCTGCACCATCAAAGTAAGAGACAGAGCAGAATGGCGCTCCATGGTAGCCAACCTTCGTTGTAGAGATGGCACTCGATGATGATGATGATGATGTTTACATATATGAATGTGTGTGTGTGTGTGTGTGCGCGTGCGTGCGTGCGTGTGTGTGTGTGTGTGTGTGTGCGTGCGTTGTATTTGTCAGCCTCATGTGGTGCAATATAAGGCTGTTTCGACTCTGCTTATTTGTTTCTTTGTCTATAAATTTTCCTCATGACTTGTGTTATAACATATATTTTAGAGTGATTGTACACGTACGTATATACATGTATATATATATGTATGTGTATAAATATATATAGATATATGTATGTGTGTGTAAGTATATATAGGTAAAAGCAGCAGAATTAGCACCCCCAACGAGATCCAATTGCTTGCACAGAACTAAAACAAATGGCGAGATTTGATAAAAGATCTTTGCACGGATTGAGATTACTAGAAAGAAAATTTAGAGAAGAGAAATAGTATATGGGTCTGTGCCCTATGGCCCGACCTCGGCTCAAAAATGTCGATAGGTATATAAATAAATATGTGTGATTCTGCATTTCTAAAGTTTAAATCTGTGTATGCACTGAGCCTGTCTAAGTGCCCGTTTTACTTGTTTTTTATTAGTATCTACTTGTCTCATGTCCAGTTAAACGTGTGCATATCTTGTGCCCATCGGCGTATCTGTCTGTTTTGTATCTACCTAAATCTGTCTGTTTTGTATCTACATAAATCTGTCTGTTTTGCATCAATCTAAACCTGTATGTTTTGCATCAATCTAAATCTGTCTTTTTTGTAAATACCTAAATCTATCTGTTTTGTATCTACCTAAGTCTGTGTGTATTGTTTCTATCTAAATCTGTCTGTTTTGTGTCTACCTAAATCTGTCTGTTTTGTATCCACTTAAATCTGTCTGTTTTGGGTCTACCTAAACCAGTCCGGTTTGTGTCTTCCTAAATCTGTCTGTTTTGTACCTACTTAAATCTGTCTATTTTGTGTCTACCTAAATCTGTCTGTTTTGTATCCACTTAAATCTGTCTGTTTTGGGTCTACCTAAACCAGTCCGGTTTGTGTCTACCTAAATCTGTCTGTTTTGTACCCACTTAAATCTGTCTGTTTTGTGTCTACCTAAATCTGTCTGTTTTGTGTCTACCTAAATCTGTCTGTTTTGTATCCACTTAAATCTGTCTGTTTTGGGTCTACCTAAACCAGTCCGGTTTGTGTCTACCTAAATCTGTCTGTTTTGTACCCACTTAAATCTGTCTGTTTTGTGTCTACCTAAATCTGTCTGTTTTGTGTCTACCTAAATCTGTCTGTTTTGTATCCACTTAAATCTGTCTGTTTTGGGTCTACCTAAACCAGTCCGGTTTGTGTCTACCTAAATCTGTTTGTTTTGTTGCTATCTAAACTTGTATGTTTAGTGCCTGCTTGTTTTGTTTCTATCTAAACTTGTATGTTTTGTGCCTGCTTGTTTTGTTTCTATCAAAACTTGTATGTTGTGTGCCTGCTTGTTTTGTTTCTATCTAAACTTGTATGTTTTGTGCCTGCTTGTTTTGTTTCTATCTAAACTTGTATGTTTTGTGCCTGCTTTTTTTGTTTCTATCTAAACTTGTATGTTTTGTGCCTGCTTGTTTTGTTGCTATCTAAACTTGTATGTTTAGTGCCTGCTTGTTTTGTTGCTATCTAAACTTGTATGTTTTGTGCCTGCTTGTTTTGTTGCTATCTAAACTTGTATGTTTTGTGCCTGCTTGTTTTGTTTCTATCTAAACTTGTATGTTTTGTGCCTGTTTGTTTTGTAGCTATCTAAACTTGTATGTTTTGTGCCTGCTTGTTTTGTTTCTATGATTCTATCTCTATCATAAATACCTGGGAGCATGATTTTCTTACTTATTTCTTGTAATTATTTCAGTATAAGCTTGTCTTGTGTATATTTTAATGTCTGTCTAATGTATTAACATACTGTCTCTCTTGTGGTTATTGACGCCTCTGTGGCTGAGTGATAGGTGCTTCTGTTTCCTAATCTGAAGAGTTGGAGATTTTTATTTCGAACTATAGAGCTCCGAGATTCATCAAGGCTCTAAAATAAATAAAAATACTACCAAAAAAAAAAAAAGACTCAAAATTTATGCACAATCAATTAAATGAATTAGCAGAAAGAATATAGAAGACAAAGTTTCAGGATGTGTGAAATCAAAGGAATGAAATATAATAATGGGACAGGAGAAGACAATGGAAAGATGGAAAGAATATATCAGTCAACACTATGATGATGAAAGACCACAGTTAAACAATTCAAACTAAGACACAGGGCCACCAATAATGCAGAGTGAAGTGGAGGACACAACTCAACACATGAAAAGAGGCAAAGCTCCAGGTCTCGACAATATCACAATCGAAGAGATAAATGCATTAGGAGAGCTGGGAGTACAAGTCATAACAAAATTACTCAATGACATATATAACACTGGACACATACCTGAAGATCTACTAAAATCTATCTTTGCAGGAATACCGAAGAAGTCAGGAGCCACTGATTGTGAAGACCATCGCACTATTAGTCTCATGAGCCATACGACTAAAATATTACTAAGAATAATCATGAGACGTGTAAAAAACAAAATAAAACCAGTAATAAGTGAGGAACAATATGGATTTGTGGAAGGAAAGGGTACCAATAATGCAATATACAACTTAAGAACATTGAAGAAAGATCTATAGAGGTAAAGAAAGATCTATACATGTGGTTTATAGACTATACAAAAGCATTTGACAAAGTAAAGCATGTGGAAATAATCAATATGCTGGAGAAATTAAACATTAGTGGCAAAGATCTGCGAATCATAAAAAAAACATGAACTGGCAACAAACAGCAGCTATACGAATTAACAACCAAGCAGGACAATTTCAACTTATAAAACAAGGAGTCAGACAAGGCTGTGTTCTGTCGCCGGATTTGTTTTCACTTTACAGCGAACATATTATGAGATCAATAGTAGACAAAAAAGGAATTGAAGTCAACGGTCACAACATAAATAATTTGCGATATGCGGATGACACAGTCTTAATAGCAGAGACTGAGAATGAATTACAAGAAATGATAGACATAATAGTAAAAGAAAGCAACAAGAAAGGTCTCAGTCTGAATAGTAAGAAAACAGAAATAAAAAGTAGAATAGCTCAGGCCAAAATAGCATTTCAGAAAATGAAAAATATCTTATGCAACAAATCTATGTCAATAGTAATGCGAAAGAGAGTTTATCGGTGCTATATAGAATCAATTCTGACCTATGGAAGCGAATCATGGACAGTAGATAAACGAATGAAAAGACGATTAAAGGCCACAGCATTGGGATTTCTCAGAAGAATGTTCAAAGTTTCCTGGACAGCTAAAAAGACCAATGAGGAAATTCTCAAAGAGGCCAACACAAAAACGGAGCTCATAACAACATCAGAAATAAACAATCAACATTTTTCGGGCACATCATGGAAGAGGAAAGTTGGAATACTTGGTTACAACTGGCAAAATAGAAGGAAAGAGAGATCGCGGACGACAAAGAGAGAAAATACTGGATAACTTGGTGTCATGGCATGGAAAACTGTCAACGACAGAAGTGATACGATGCACTGTGGATAGAAGATTGTGGAGGGACATGATCGCCTACGCCAACCGGTATGGCACATGATGTTGATGATGAGAAGGGAACAGCTGGAATATATTGCAACAACTGGAAAAAATAGAGGGACAAAGAGATAGAGGGAAGCAAAGAGAAAAGATACCAGAAATCTTAAGAGAATGGCTTGGCAGAAGGTCAATAACAGAAATGATAAATAACTGTCGAGATCGAAAGTTGTGAAAAGACATGATCACCTACGCCAGCAGGCATGGTGCTTGATGAAGAGAATTTAATTGTCTGTGTCTGTCAAAATTGTATGTGTCTCTTGTGTGTATCTAACTGTTTCTTTTGGCATGAACATATAACAATGTACACATATTACAATATACACATATTACAACAATATACACATATTACAACAATATACACATATTACAACAATATACACATATTACAACAATATACACATATTACAACAATATACACATATTACAACAATGTACACATATTACAACAATATACACATATTACAACAACATACACATATTACAACAATATACACACATTACAACAATGTACACATATTACAACAATGTACACATATTACAACAATGTACACATATTACAACAATATACCAAATCTCAGTCTTGAAACACGACCAGTTGTATTCGATACCAGCAGCTTCCAAGAATTATTAATTCCAGCATCGTTCTTATAAAGATCGAACTCAAAAACTCAGTATTCAGTATCGCCCTAACGTGCTGTTCTGGGCCGCCCTAATGGGAAAGATGGGCGTTCTCTCGCAGAAGTCCCCCTTACAAAAAGCAATGAAATTACCAGGAACTGACGGCCGATATGATTTCCTACTGCATATTGGATGGGGAATTTCCCGGATAATATAGCTTCTTCCATGAAGTTAAGAAATTAATGCCAGCCTCTGATTGAACGAAGGGATACAATTGATATTCAAGAAGGCGACGTCCGAAAGAATAGACAAATGAATGTGATATTTTTATATGTTTTCTTCCCTTCTTTCTCAAGTGAAGAATTTTTTTTTTTTTTAAATTGATTCTTCCTCTGAATTGGAAGAGAAGTCGAGGAAGCATGATTCACAATAATATGAATGTTTCAAGACATTTGACAGCGTTTTAAAATGAAGAAACAAAATGGAGGGGGTAGAAGCAGTAGGAAAGACCAATCGGGCGATTACATTGACGGGGGTCAAGGATGGCATGGATCGGTTGAGATTCAGTTTTCTGGTCTTGTTGTTCGGATGTTTTCGGTTATTTACGGTAACAGGGAAGGAGTAATCTGACTTTTCTGAATGGGGAATTCTTGGAGAGACAACTACCAATTGGTTCATTCTGCCGGAAATAGGAATGAGTCTGTGTGTGGCTGGGTGAATGAGGTAATGCTGAGACCCAGGGAAGGGTTAATGAAGCGAAGATGTTGTTCTGTTTTAGGTAGAAAGACAGGCAGTCGGACTGGCCGCCTGATGAACAGAAGGACTGGGAAGGAAGGGGGAGGTTCTAGGCATAAACTGAGGAGGGATTGTTGGGGAATAAAGAGAGAGGTGCATGTTTCAAACATCATCGGTAATGTTTAATTGCTGAGATAGAATAATGCTTTTAGCAAAGGCTTTCAATTCATTACAATCGCTTATTGCCTTTTGAACATCGCTGCATGTAGTCCCGAGGATTAGTTATCAATGTTTGCTACGTAAATTGATAGTTCTTTAATTACCGGTTAATGGATGGTCTTTTTGTTCTCTAACACGAGTGACATAACAGATAAACGTGTTCTCTACACGATGAATTCACATGAGGCTTTATATTTATTCACAATCTCATAGTTTTCTGGCTCTGGATGCACAGAATGCGGCTAGAAGACAATATATCGTAAATATTTAATGCCTAATCGACATGATATATTATAGCTGATATATATAACCATCTATAAGCGGTCATGCAATTTTAGAGTTTGGTTGAAGATTTATGTGAGGACTAGAGAATAAAAGCTTCATGGCTCACTGCAGTCGCAACGTGGTGTACATGTCAGTGCTTTATTTTATACCTTGAAGGGGGACAAAGATTTTGTTGTTTCTGTTTAACCCCACCGGTAGTTGTACTGCCTTCCACGGGTGGTAACAGAAATATAGGCCCTCGACTACATTGCGTCATCTACTCCTCCCTCATTTTGTTAACACACGAAACCAGTGACTGCATTATTTTGATTTCAGATTACGACTGAATAGAATATCAAAGGGGAGTCGATGTCTCATGGACAGAGAATCGTGAGAGTGAGAACATGATGATGATGGGAACGAAAAGTTATTTTGGGAGAAAATTCGGAGAAGGGGAGAAATCTATGTATGGACTGTTGTTATTGGACAATCGGGTGTTCACGCAGGCTGTGAAATGTGTATGCAGATTATCTACGGTATGGCGGCTTGGCGTGATGCCGACCATATATATATATATATATATATATATATATCACATAAATTAATAATTCCTCAAATTTCTTTTCTTTTACTGTGTTTTGTCCATGATTCTGTAGAAGGCTCTTATTGAGCCACAACGTCTAGAATTCTTGTGACGTCGGGCACTAAAGTAAACACGAAACGTCATTCTTTATAAATTCATATATATATACCTTCTTCATCTTTACTTCCTCATTTGCCTTTCCGCGTCGAGGGGAGATATAATTTGCGGTCTTTTGCTCTTATGTTCGCTTCTACTGCTGTTATGTTTCCTAGTGCATCTAATATTGATCCATCATTTGTATGGTCGACCCTTGGGTCTGGTATTCTCGCAACGTTTATGGATGGCTCGTTGTGTTGTGTTTTGATCACCCTGCCTTGTCACGTGGCCAAACCATTTTATCTGTTATTTATATATTCTATGGCTCGGACTATTCATAGCCTTTTCTTATATATATATATATATATATATATACTTCTATACATATATATCTTATCGCCAGCTTTATGGCGGCTCCGCTTGTCAATGCCTATACACTATTGCCAGTCACTTTAATTATCTCCTCTTTGGGTGACTGAATACAAATGCTACCTTTCTTTATATTGATTAGAGAGCAATGGATGGGCACTGGACAATCATTGATTACAACCATTTTAAATGTTTACTTTTAAAAATTAATTATATATTTTTACGGGGCAAATTACTGCTTCTGTTTTTTTTCTTCCTCCTTTCTTTTCTTCCTTTTCATCCCCCTCTTCTTCCATTTCTTCTTCTTCTATTACCACTCCTTTTTCTTATCCTGTTTTCCCCCTTATCTTCCTCATTTTCTTCTTTTTTTACCTCTTCTTCTTATATTTATCTTCCTTCTTCTCTTCTATATTTTACTTATTTAGATTATACAGGATGGCACTGCAGTGCATTATATACCCTGCGATCTAGTTCATCATTCTTTAGCACGTTTTAACGTCGGCAACACGACCTTGAAATTATTGCTTTGGAATATACTTCAAAAAGCCGGTACATTTATTAATTAAATGTATTACCCGATACTTAATCATAGCACAAACGGATGAACCAAAACCTTCACACAAACAAAATAACCGACATAAAATCGTTAAGAATATAACAAACCAACACTAAGAAATTAAATCTCAAACATGGACAAGGCAACAGAACGGATGACAGAAAGTGGTGAATTTAAGCATTGAAGATATCAAAGCCAAACGCCAATTGTGTGATAAAGTCATTCTTGAACAATTTAAGCTGCTCCTTCAAACGACTAGCAGTATTACTATTATCCTCACCTGGTTTCACGTGCGTATACTACTAAAGCTAAATTGGGGTGGCCCGGCGATTTCCTCAATACCCCTTTTCAATAACAAAAGCGGTGGACATTTGTACCCAACTAGAATTCAAACGCCGTATTATGGTCTACCGTTTGTAGAGACTTGGAATAAACGCTTTGGCCGAGCTGCCGAACGAGGGGTGTTTCGTTAATCGGTTAGCACCGGGTGAATGAGTTCACCTCCCCGTTCGTAGGCGCCATTTTATTACACGCTCAAACGAAGTTGTTCGGGACAGCAGGTTATGAAAACCGGAGGCCGGTCGAAAGGGACGGAAAAGTGCGTGAGATTCACTAACTCCGGGTCGGAACAATGACATCAGAAGAAAACGATTACACCAAAGTCGGCCTGCGAACACGCTCCCATTTGTTCAAATTCTCTTTTAACTCGCTTCAGGTGGGAATTTTAAAATAAAAAAAAATTTTTAAAAACTAACCACGGAATTTTTATTTTTATTTTTTTAAATATCCCTTTGCTCAAAGTGCACATATCATTTTTTTTCCCCTCTCGGAATAAACTTTGTCGCGTGCAAACGATTACAGACACATTTACTCCTGTATAATAATGGCGTTTTCTTTTCGTTTTTTTTTTTTTTTTTTTGTTTTTATATTTTTGGACCAGGATGTTTGTGCAGGGGATAAGTTGAGAAAGGGTAACTATTAAAAGTGGTTGAGGTGCGAGACGGCGGTTTTAGAAGCATTACACACACACACAAGAAAATGAGTTTTGAAAACTTGTCAAATAACTTATTAACATGCATTTACCTTGTTCTCTTCGCACGGACCGACAAGGCGGTGTTTACCGCCTCATGCACAGTTGTTTGTCACTGGTACTTTGGTTGATTTCATAAAATATTCATACTTTTTCTATTATGTATTTATTGCAACTTAGAAGAAGCTGTATCTTAAAATATAAACTTAAAAATTGTGTCGTTTAAATTTAATATTTCATTCCCCCCGTATCTCTCAGATTTGCCTTTGTCCCCCCCCCCCCCCCCCCCCCTTTTCTGTTACGATCATTAACTACTAAAGGTATCACACATACATAAATATTGACTTGAGTTGAAGATGTTACGTTATGTTTTAATGTCGCAAATTGAAACCACTCTCGTGAAATATCAACTTTAAGAATGAGAGGGGGGGGGGGCTGGTTTGTCTCGAGGTAAGACTCCGACCACGAGGCAGAGAGGTTGTGTGTTCAAATTCTGGCTGCACGAGTTTGGATTTTTATTTGTGATTTCTCTCTGCGACAACCACCCCCCTGGTCTCAGCAGCGAGGCTCGGTCTGAAACGGCAATTACTCATCGACGGAAAAAAATATGAGTACATCTTAAGACGGAGTTATCTGCATGTGCGGCAAGGGACCCCTGTTCACACGCACGGCTGCCAGGGACAGAATGGATTAGCACGCACAATTCTGTTCCTAGTCTCTAGGGACTTCGTCAGAGGTAAAAGCTGGCGAACGAAAAAAAAAAAAAAACAATGAGAGGAGTGTTCTAGATTCAAGACAACTTCATCCATAAATACCAGAAAATTTTCGAGCTGAGAACTAAAATGCCACTTTGACATGAAAACAAGCAGCTGTGCTTGAGGTACTCTAAAATTAAAAAAATAAAATAAAAAATACAACTAACTACCATTCACATCACTAATTATATAACCATCGTTCCAGTATATGGTCACGGTGTTGTGGTATTCTGTATATTGTTCCGATTGTTGCATATACACAAATGTCTATAATTTGTTTCTTTCATGTATATGTGGGTAGGTGCTCTATATTAGGTCCAAAGATGATACCCATATCTGGTCCACCACCCTACAGTTACGATAGTAGTAAGTCATCTACATTTACAGATCCCACCATTTTAGAGTTACTGCAAAACTAGGTCATTTACATCAACTGCACCATTTTAGAGTTACTGCAAAATTAGATCGTTTACGTCAACAAACCACCACCTTCCTAGAGTTACTGACGGTCATTTACATCAACAAAACCCACTATTCTAGAGTTATTAAAATATTAGGTCATTTGCAACAACAAATTCTACCATTCTAGAGTTACTGAAGGTCATTTGCATCAACAAATTAAACCATCCTAGAGTTACTGAAGGTCATTTACATCAACAAACCCCACCATCCTAGAGTTACTGAAGGTCATTTACATCAACAAACCCCAATATCCTAGAGTTACTGAAGGTCATTTACATCAACAAACCACACCATCCTAGAGCTACTGAAGGTATACAACAAACTCCACAATCCTAGAGTTACTGAAGGTCATTTACATCAACAAACCCCACCATCCTATTGTTACTGAAGGTCATTTACAACAACAAACTCCACCATCCTAGAGTTACTGAAGGTCATTTACATCAACAAACCACACCATCCTAGAGCTACTGAAGGTCATTTACATCAACAAACCCCATCATCCTAGAGTTACCGAAGATCATTTACATCAACAAACCCAACCATCCTAGAGTTATTGAGGATCATTTACATCAACAAACCCTACCATCCTAGAGTTACTGAAGGTCATTTACATCAACTAACCCCCACCATTATAGAGTTACTGAAGGTTATTTACATCAACAAACCCCACCATCCTAGATTTACTGAAGGTCATTTACATCAACAAACCAGACCATCCTAGAGTTACTGAAGGTCATTTACATCAACAAACCCCCACCATCCTAGAGTTACTGAAGGTCATTTACATCAACAAACCCCAACATCCTAGAGTTCCTGAAGGTCATTTACATCAACAAAAACCCACCATCTTAGTGTTACTGAAGGTCATTTACATCAACAAACCCCGCCATCCTAGAGTTACTGAAGATCATTTACATCAACAATCCCCACCATCCTAGAGTTACTGAAGGTCATTTACATCAACTAACCCCTACCATCCTATAGTTACTGAAGGTCATTTACATCAACTAACCCCACCATCCTAGATTTACTGAAGGTCATTTACATCAACTAACCCCCACCATCCTAGAGTTACTGAAGGTCATTTACATCAACAAACCCCCACCCTCCTAGAGTTACTGAAGGTCATTTACATCAACAAACTCCACCTTCCTAGATTTACTGAAGGTCATTTACATTAACAAACCCCACCATTCTAGAGTTACTGAAGGTCATTTACATCAACAACCCACCATCTTAGCGTTACTGAAGGTCATTTACATCAACAAACCCCGCCATCCTGGAGTTACTGAAGATCATTTACATCAACAAACCCCACCATCCTAGCGTTACTGAAGGTCATTTACATCAACTAACCCCTACCATCCTAGATTTACTGAAGGTCATTTACATCAACAAACCTCACCATCCTAGAGTTACTGAAGGTCATTTACATCAACAAACCCCCACCATCCTAGAGTTACTGAAAGTCATTTACATCAACAAACTCTACCATCCTAGATTTACTGAAGGTCATTTACATCAACAAACCCCACCATCCTAGAGTTACTGAATGTCATTTTCATCAACAAACCCCCACCATACTAGTGTTACTGAAGGTCATTTACATCAATAAACCCTGCCATCCTAGATTTACTGAAGGTCATTTACATCAACAAACCTACCATCCTAGATTTACTGAATATCATTTTATCAACAAACCCCCACCATCCTAGTGTTACTGAAGGTCATTTACATCAATAAACCCTGCCATCCTAGAGTTACTGGAGGTCATTTACAACAACAAACTCCACCATCCTAGAGTTACTGGAGGTCATTTACAACAACAAACTCCACCATCCTAGAGTTACTGCAATACTAGGTTATTACATCCGCCCTTAAAATGACGTTAAGTGGAGTGTATACGTTATGATGTGGTTTGCAGTAAAACTGTGATATCTCCGCCTTTCGGTCCAAAACATCCGACTTCAGCACGACGTAGCGGGTTGTGTTCCCTTTCGAGACCTTTTCGCTTAGCCAGACTAGACATGTTAATCTGTTACTGGAGGCACCACGGAGAGGTGGAGCAGAGTCTGGATGGTTCTAGTTCACCGATCCTGGAGCAAGCCATCAGCTGTGGATCGTTGACAACTTCCAGTTCTGGTGCTGTGAGGGACGCCTTCGCCTCCCACCCTTTAGTTATAGATTTAACACAACCACAGCCGTCCAGATGGTCTTATTCGTGTAGTTTTGCTCCTTCCTAGGCAAGTTTATTTACTTACTCATTTTATTTATATTTTTTTTACTACAGTGTGATGGTATCACTTGAATCACTAGCCATACCTACTACGTCTTCAAGAGCTTCGGTTTTAGCTTCATAATTTTTCGTGAATTTTCCATTGACTGTGATTTTGGTTTGCTCCTTTTGTGTGATATGTCTAAGAACAAGAGAAGAATCAGGTCAGCTACGATGAAGCCAAACCCATCATCAAAAGCCAGTATCATGAAAAATGGAAATATGAATACCCAAAGTAAAACGAGAGGGATGGATACCACCAACTATCAAGGAGGGATCAAGTCATCATTCTTCGCCTAGACACTGGCCACAACAGAAAGAGAAATCACATGTTCACCAAACTCAAAGTCTCTCTCTCTCCCCTCTCTGCGATCAAGTCTCAATCAGAGTAGGATTCCAGACTCTCTTATGAAGTCAGCTGTCAATTTAAGTGATTCGAACAGTTCATATTCTTCACTGTCCTAATGATATTACATATACTTCACTGTCCTATGACATTACATATACTTCACTGCCATATGGCATTACGTATACTTCACTTCCCTATGACATTGCATATACTTCACTTTCCTATGGCACTACATATATTTCACTTCCCTGTGGTATTACGTATACTTCCTAGCCCTATGACATTACGTATACTTACTTCACAGTCATATGACATTACGCATATTTCACAGCCCTATAGCATTACGTATATGTCAATTCCTTATGGCACTACGTATTATCTGACATTTTTCGCCTTCTGTTGCCTTGATTTAAAAAAAAAAAAACCCAAACGTTGTGATTTTTAAAATCATCGATAGGATAACTGCCACGAAGTCATAAAACACATTTTATGACATTGATAATGTGTTAATACTAGTGAATTTATCCATTTATTATTTCTTTCTGCTATTATTATTATTATTTGGTTTGAATATCGAGATAACAAAACGAAATGGGGATTCCATGTTCGCACTCAGTACAGATTCAATATCATCTCTCACTCACCTATGACACATTGATCATAGTTCTTATATCGGCTATAATGCTTTCATTACCGTTCTGGTGTATTTCCGGGGAGCGAATGGTCGAGAGGAATAAAACTGGTCGTTTGGCAATGAAGAGAGCATGGTTCGATTCACGGTAGTGTCAAACTTTCATTTCTTTCTATAGGAATTTAGAATAAAGGATTTAATCTGCAAACTGCGCTGCGACTGCACTTGGCATTGTCCTTTTTTTTCTTATAAATTGCAAGTCTGAGATCAAATGCACTAAAGCTTTTTTGGCTGAAAGTAGTCAGTGACTCAAAGCTGACATATTTGTATATATTTGTCATGTATTATATTTACACACATATTTTCAAGTATTATATGTTTTTAGCCTCTGACATGTAGCACGTCTCTTTCTCTGGTTTCATCATTTCATCTCTTGCCCCTCTGTTTACTTCGCCTCGACTCACCTGCTCAATCATCGTAGATGTAGTAGAATTTATTATTTTTTTCATTGTTTGTTGATGTTTTCCTTGATTTTTCGAAGGCCGCATGCAATCCGAAACGTCAGTATTTTGTTGCGTAGCTTTACCGCAGCACTGTATATATTAGCCTGTTACCGACCCAAAGCTGACCAATTCCGAAGTGATCAGCAACAACCGTGGATCTACAATACGTTTCACCATCTCGATGTCGCCCTGGCAAACAGACTAACTGGTGTGGTCAAGCGAGTATGGATCTAGATGAACGGCAAACCCGTACCTGATATGTTATGCTGAAATAGAGTATTCTGGTCCTAAGTATGTAAATATCAGAACTTGGTGCAAACTACAACACCAAACGTCTACTGTCAATTAACATCATTATAGGATAAAAGGACGCGGGGAATACGTCACAAAAGAACTGAAGAAAGGAGGAAAATAAGAACAGGGAGAATGGTAGGAAAAATTAGAAGCAGAGAAAGAACGAAAGAAAGAAAGAAAGAAAAGAAGGAAGGAATGAAGAAGGAATGAATGAAGGAAGGAGGGAGGGAGGGAGGGAAAGAAGGAAGGAAATAAGGAAGGAAGGAAGGAAGGAAGGAAGGAAGGAAGGAAGGAAGGAAGGAAGGAAGGAAGGAAGGAAGGAAGGAAGGAAGGAAGGAAGGAAGGAAGGAAGGAAGGAAGGAAGGAAGGAAGGAAGGAAGGAAGGAAGGAAGGAAGGAAGGAAGAGAGGAAGAAGGAAGGAAGGAAGGAAGGAAGGAAGGAAGGAAGGAAGGAAGGAAGGAAGGAAGGAAGGAAGGAAGGAAGGAAGGAAGGAAGGAAGGAAGGAAGGAAGGAAGGAAGGAAGGAAGGAAGGATGAAGAATGAAATGAAGAAAGAAAGAAAGAAAGAAGAAAGAAGGATGGGTGGAGGGATGAAAGAAAGAAAGAACAAAAGGAAGAAAGAGAAAGAAAAGGAACAAACAAAACACACTTCTTCATAAAATAATTGAAGGAAAAATGCACGTTTTTTGTGAGGTAACCATAATCTGTAAGATCATTGCGCTCACAGATCCAACGAATGAAGTTCAGTTCAGCATTTGTGAAACACTTGCACAATGTTGCTTCTTTGATTTGTAACTAAAGTTGAACAGACATCACATTTTTAACTAAAGTTGAACAGACATCACATTTGCATATTTATCTATTTGTCGATCAGCTTGGGTGAAAAAAAAAAACATCATCATCAAGTACCGGGCCTGCTGGAGTAGGTGATCATGTCTCTCCACATCTTTTGATCTCGACAGATATTTATCATTTCTGTTGTTGACCTTCAGCCAAACCATTCTCTTTAGGCTGTCTGGTATCTTTTATCTTTGCTTCCCTTTATCTCTTCGTCCCTCAATTTTCCTAGTTGTCACAATATATTCCAGCTGTTCCCTTCTTATTTCATGGCCAAAAAATGATGATTGTTTCTTACTAATTTTGGAAATTAGCTCTCTTTTCGTTTTGGCCTTTTTCTGAAATGTTTAATTACTCTTCTTAGCTGTCATTGGTATTTTCAAAATTCTTCTGTAAAGCTACATTTCTACAGACTCCAGTGATTTTCTTGTCTGTTGTCCTGTTGTCCATGATTCACATCCAGATGTTAAGCATGATTCAACATAACATTTAAGAACTCTTTTTCTTGTTTCTATTGTCAAAAATGGATTGCACAGCATCTTCCTCATATTTTGGAAAGCTGCTTTTCCTTGAGTCATTCTGCATCTCACCACATTTGTTCATCTACCATCTGAGGTTAACATTGGTCCCATATATTTAAATTCATTTGCCTGTTTTCATATTGTTCCACTTGTCTTTATTGTGTATTCTGGTGATGTCTAGAGAGCATATGTGCGTGGTGTAATTAAACTTACATTAATGCAAAAGCAGTAATTAGGGTAACAGTGATAACTACCACAGCCTGCATTATATATTTCAAATTATGTGGAATTTAATCGGGATCTATAAAGATAATGTACTATATATTACTGCTGTACACTGATCTCTTTGCCCACATTATTAATTAAATCTTCTTTTGTAATAAATTATCCAATGAGGGCATAGTAGAATAAAAATGCGAAAATGAAAATGTATTTTTGAGTAAATCTTCACACCTTCCAGTACTTCAGAACAACAAGTATATGTTATCTACACATGAGTTATGTGATCTTGAAAGTATCTTTCTCATATTAAACTCATTTCTCAGTCTGGGAAGCTCAACAGCAGAAGTGGTAAACGACTCATAACTTACTGTTTAAGTCAGGAATAGTGTACCAGAACTGATCAAGATCCTACGCCATATCCCATAGATGTGAAAAGATACTGCAGCTTCCTCGAAATCCTCATGTAATCCACATTAACACAACTATGACGTTTTATTGTCATTTTGAAGACGAGCCATTAAAGGGTAGTCGTAAGGCGAACGTAGACGAAGACGCAGATACAAGCTTAATATTTCTCACTTTCTCTTCAATTTTCTCGGACGCAAGGCGGAGAAACAGGCTAAATTGTCCTCACATCATCTTAAGTTGACGTTCCTCTATCGCTTAGAGCTCCATATACTATACGGTTGTTGTTCGTGACTGTAAACTAAGGACTATGGGAAAGTCCACGCCTTGATAGGCGTATGGGGAATATGATGTTAGTGACCATATTTTTCTAAGACCATGGCACTTTTTTGTGTCATGTGGTCGGTATCACGGCAGGCCGCCTTTACTTTTCAGAAAAAAACTCTGGTATTTTTAATTTTTAAAGGCTGGGTGAACCCCGGAGCTTTGTTAGTTCGACTGCTGGGATTGAACCCGGACTATTCTGGTCAGGCAGAGAGCACACTAACCACTCAGCCATCGAGGCGAGCACACTAACCACTCAGCCATCAAGGTGAGCACACTAACCACTCAGCCACCGAGGTGAGCACGCTAACCACTCAGCCACCGAGGTGGGCACACTAACCACTCAGCCATCGAGGTGAGCACACTAACCACTCAGCCACCGAGGTGAGCACGCTAACCACTCAGCCACCGAGGTGAGCACACTAACCACTCAGCCACCGAGGTGAGCACACTGAGGAAGTTTACGCTACTAAGAGTATTACGCTACATGTTTTTTTTTGTGGTGGGGGGGGGGTGAATCCCCGGGGAAGGAGACATAGAGGGAGACCAGAAAATACATGGAGAAAACAGGAGCAAGCAGAGATGAAGAAGATGGAAAGACATTGAATGATTTTAAGAGACTGACAAGAAAAAGGACGGCTTGGAAAATGCTGAAGACCTATGCTCTACAGGGAGCTGAAAAGAAGATGAAGATGATGACGAAGAGGAGAAGGGTCCTAGAGGAGGGAATGCTTATTATTGACATTTAATTGAAAACAGAATCTATGACGTCAGTAATTCCTGGAGAAGTTCAAGGTCAAAATCTGGGGTGCAAGTTCAGCCTGATTATTTTGTTTAGGGAGATGGGGAGGTGGGGGGAGTTTAGTGACGTAAACCACAAACCTTAGACGCCATGGAGGCAAATGAAGAACTTCCGGCTGTGACACTGAACATATTCGAGAAGGACTTTCCAAAATATGACGCCTCCGGTTCAATCATGTCTGGACACTTCCAGCCTATAAGATCGGTCCCTTTCTCACAAAATGAGGCAAGTCCGCTCCAAATTTCTTTGGAATATCCTCAATAATGGTAAAGCATTAAACAAAAAAAGTGTGGAGGCAATGTCGCCTCCCAGCAACAGAGCAGGAAGTTGTCAGCGACCCACAGCTGATGGCTTGCGACAGGATCGATGAACCAGAACCATCCAGACCCTGATCCGACTCTCCGTGGTGCCTCCAGTAGCAGACTAACCTGTCTAGTCTGACCAAGCGAGTAGGGACCGAAGAGGGAAGACAACCCGGTACTCAATAATAACATGCTGAAGTCGGATATGGGCCAAAAGGCGCAAATATCAGTTTTACTGCAAACTACAATACAACGCAGACACGGCCACTTAACGTTCTCTTAAGGGCGGATGACGGGAAGGTGTACTTCTTTAGTGATTGGGTGAACGCAAGCAAACAAGCTACAAAGTTTCCGGGTTCCTTATCGAGTGAGACACCCTATATTAATGTACTCATGTTTAACGTTCAGAGGTTTGTTATATTACGATCCTCTCACTTCATAAGATGAGTTGATAGAGTTCTAGTAAACATTTATTTAGAAATAAACAACGCATAAATAAGAAACAAATGTTGAATCTTTAAATAAACAACACATGAATGTTTAATCTTTTAATTAAAAAAAAAAACACGAAAATAACATCGTCTCTTCACCTCGAAGAAAAGAGTCCAAAAAGCTTAAAAGATAATCAAATCAGAAGCTACAAAGTCGGGTTCAGTCCAGCTGTTCTTTCCCAAACGAAAGAATTCGAGAAGACCACAAAAGTGTTGCCTAAATTAACTACGATAATAGGGGACCCCGATCATTAATTTATGATGCTAACCACTGCAACTCATTATCCCTCTCCCCACCATTTCTCTGTGAAAGTATCAACTTTCATTACAACCGTACAGCTCTACCCCTCAACTGACTCCCGCCGCACACACGACCTGGCCCAATAGACTTCCCCATTTCCACACGTGAAAGTTGTAGGAATATACCACTACCACTACGTAATTTCAGAGCTCTCGAGTCGGAAGTCAATATGGCGTGTGGCAGCTGTTACTCTCCTCCATGTTTCCAACTCGATTGTCACCAGCACCATCGGATTTCCAAAGGCAGTGTCGGCTTACAGTCCTGAGCAGCTTGTTCCCTTTGTGATCGGATCACTCCACTTGGAGTCCTCCACTAACGCCTGCGACCTGGTACCACTTATGGGCTTGAAAGGTCACGTTAAAGGGAGAAATTTAAATCGAAGCAGTGGACAGCGGTTTATAAAGGAAGAGAACCTACAATTTGCTGGACGGCAAAGTCCGGTCGGAAGGTGAGAAAATGGGAGGCGATCCAGCGGAGATTTGAGTCCGCCGAAATCTTTTGACCTTCCGTCGCGAACAAATAAGGTCGGGAATACTTCGTACCTACGGATTGTGATCTGGAAGGGGTAGGCGGGGCTTTTGTGATCCGGTGACGGAGGGTAGTACGCCATAAAACACTGAATGGGCCCAGGAACATGCAACTTCAAAGACACAGCGGGTCGTAACACGAGAGATTGGACCTCGTTTCAAGCAAACTCTCGACTTCTATTCTGGAGAGAAGCTTTCAAATACATGTATTTGAATGAGTAACCCACCCGCTACCAAGTCACGGCATGATGGGAACGGTCAATGTTTGCCAGGCTGAGTTAGATCAGATATACCCAATATTGAGGACACTTGAAGCATCCTGACGTCACAATATAAGGGACATAATGAATAAAGATGGACGTAATAAACTAGGGTTACCCATGACGACGGTGAGCGATCTTCTTGCTCAGATGTAGAGTAAGTAATAGATTGTCCATCCGGCTCTCTTCACCGAATAAAAGAAATAATATCCAAAACATAGCATAATATTTGAAGAACATGATTCACGTTGATACAAAGCAGGGACACGTTTCTAGCCATAGTGGCAATTACAGGTTTGCACCTGTGAATATGTTTGAACCGTAACGTTATACTGCACATCTTATAATATAGTTTATTAATACTCTTATTATTACTATTATTATTGCTATTACTATTGCTATTATTAATAATATGTCTCTAGTCTTGGTAATGCACAGTGAAATATGGTTCACCTGTTCACCTTGTGATGTTATCAGTCCATTTTAGTTTTGGTCTGCCTCTGCATCGTCTGCCTTGTACTTTCCACTCGATTACGACATTTACAAAGGTATTTCAAATATGAATAATAATAATATGAACGACATTGGAGACACACCTATCATCATCAAGTACCGGGCCTGCTGGCGTAGGTGATCATGTCTCTCCTCAACTTTCGATCTCGACAGTAATTTATCCTTTCTGTTGTTGACCTTCTCTTAAGCTGTCTGGTATCTTTTCTCTTTGCTTCTCTCTATCTCGTTGTCCCTCAATTTCCCCAGTTATCACAATATATCGCAGCTGTTTCCTTCTCTTTACATGGCCAAAAATTGATGATTGTTTCTTCCTAATCTTGGAAATTAGCTCTCACATTCCTTTGGCTTCTTTCATAACGTTTTCATTACTCTTCTTAGCTGTCCGTGGTATTTTCAACATTAGTAAAAACAAAGTAAAGTGCCCCCGTCTCGCCAAGTGGCGTATAGGGAATACGGTGTTAGTGACCATACATTTTACAGACCTTCGGCACATGATTTTTGGGGTAATATGGTTGGTATTATGCCCGTGCCGCTTTACTTTCCCAGAAACAAATCCGGTACCCATTAAAGGCTGGGTGAACCGGAATCCGTCGGTTGGGATCGAACCCTACCTCTTGTCATTTATAGACCAGTGCACTAACCACTGAGCTATCGCGGCTCCCTCTCAACATTAGACACAACTATGTTCAGACGAAAAAGGAAGCTAAACAAACGACAAGTGTCAAAGTAAAAATGTGAAGTTTTGATTCTATCACGATACACAGTTTATAAAATCATGGTTAGAAATGTGCGGATCATGGTTATCATGATACACAGTTTATAAAATCATGGTTAGAAATGTGCGGATCATGGTTATCATGATACACAGTTTATAAAATCATGGTTAGAAATGTGCGGATCATGGTTATCATGATACACAGTTTATAAAATCATGGTTAGAAATGTGCGGATCATGGTTATCATGATACACAGTTTATAAAATCATGGTTAGAAATGTGCGGATCATGGTTATCATGATACACAGTTTATAAAATCATGGTTAGAAATGTGCGGATCATGGTTATCATGATACACAGTTTATAAAATCATGGTTAGAAATGTGCGGATCATGGTTATCATGATACACAGTTTATAAAATCATGGTTAGAAATGTGCGGATCATGGTTATCATGATACACAGTTTATAAAATCATGGTTAGAAATGTGCGGATCATGGTTATAACAGATTTGTCATCCCATGCCAAGCTATATATTGTCAGCTCAATAGCATGCAGCAGGAACACACAAATAATACAAATATTGTTTGTTTGCTGCTGGTGAAGGCCTGTTGCGCTGAAACGTCGTTCAAATTTGTGTCGTCCATTAATTGCGTAAAGCTTTAATCATACTGTTAATTTCTATTTATATTAATTTCTATTTATGTTAATTTCTATTTATGTTAATTTCTATTTATGTTAATTTCTATTTATGTTAATTTTGATTTATGTTAATTTCTATTTATGTTAATTTACATTTATGTTAATTTATATTTATGTTAATTTCTATTTATGTTAATTTATATTTATGTTAATTTATATTTATGTTAATTTCTATTTATGTTAATTTCTCCGTCACATTTATCTTTACTGCAGCTTCGCATTACAGGTCTAAACATGATGATTGTTTCTTACACATTTTGGAAATTCATCATCATCGAGTGCCGTCTCCGCAACGAATTTTGGCTACCATGGAGCGTCTATCTCCAGTCCAATATTATAGTCCATATTTTGTGCTTGTAATGTTTATTTCATTAAGTAATTGTTGTAGATCTTTAGGATTTTCTGCTAGTAGTACAGTATCATCAGCATATCTTAGGTTATTGATTATCCTTCCATTAATGTTTGGCCTGGCATCTCTGTGATGCTTTTAAAGATTTGCTCAGTGTATAGATTGAACAAGCTTGGTGATAGGATGCATCCCTGTCTTCCTCCTCTTTTTATATCAATGGGTGTAGAGTTCTCTTTGTTATACGTTGTTTGGAAATTAGCTCTCTTTTTCGATCTATCCACAAATAATAAACAGAAAAATAAAAACAAAGAACAAAACAGCCTCAAGAAGGATCGAACCCGTGCAGTGCCTACCCTCTAGAGACATGCATTTCATCGCCTGGGCAAACTAGTTAGTCTGTTACCCGAGAACCTGGAGGACATTGAGTATCATCTTGATTAAATGTTACAAAGTAGTCAGCTGTGATTCCTGGATGACTTTCAACTGAGTCGATTGTGTCATGTCAATGTTAAGGACTGGTTGGTCTTGAGGCAAGACGCCGGCCTCGAGACAGAGAGGTTGTGGGTTCAAATTCCGGCTGCACCAGTTGGGATTTTTATTTATGATTTCTCTCTGCAGCAACCACCCCCTGGTCTCAGCAGGGAGACCCGGCTTAAACGTCAGTTACTCATCGACGGAAAAAAATGTGAGTACCTCCGAAGACGGAGTTATCTGCCTGTGCGGCGAGGGATCTCTGTGCACACGGCTGCCAGGGAAAAAGGGTTAACACGCAAAATTCAGTTCCTAGTCTCTAGGGACTTCGTCAGAGGTAAAAGTTGGCGAACGCAAAAAAAAAAAAGAAGTCAATGTTAACTCTGGAATTATTTTGTTGGTTAGGGCAGAATTGTTTGATGTGAATACAGACTTACATTAATGGATGCTTACGCAGAATAAAAGGATGGAAATGGCAGGACAAAATCACTAACATAGAATTATGGAAATGTACCAGTCAAACACCAGTGGATAAGAGATACACCGCCAACGATGGCGCTGGATAGGACACACACTACGGAAGCCAACTGAGAGTATTACACAACAGGCCCTTTTTTGGAATCCCCAGGGGAAAAGACAAAGAGGAAGACCAAGGAATTCTTGGAGAAGACAGATAGAAGCAGAGACGAAGATGATGGGGAAGTCATGGAATGATCTTAAAAGAAAGGCAAAAAACAGAACGACTTGGAAAGTGTTTGTTGAAGACCTATGCTCCACAGGGAGCTGAAAAGGTAGAAGTGGGCAGAATTGTTTTATGTGAAATAATGAAGTACATTTTCTAAGATCCAATATTTTCCCTTCATTTTGTGGATACATTTTAAAGGTAAAAAGTAAAAGTACGACTTCTATTTGCGCATTGATATGTGATTTTTTTTTTTTTTTTTTTTTTGGGGGGGGGGGGGGGTTACTGTGATAAAGATCGCTCTAGCTATCTCCTTCGTCAGTAAGATGCAAATGAAGAAATAAAGATTGTGTGGTTTAAGAATATTAAACATGAATAAACAACATTTTCACTTCCGCTCATCCATATTTATTTATACCAGTCTAATTTATTCTCTGGAATGTAAAGAAAAGAAAACAAATTGTGAAGTCTTAAAACAAACTAAAAATTAAAAGGGAACTACTAAACACAATTCAAACAAGACAAATGAGATTTTTGGGTCACGTTAAAAGACACAACAGCCTACTAAAAGTATTCTTGGAGGAGAAAATAAATGGTAAAAGAGGCAGAGGCAGACCAAGACTAACATTGACGAGTAACATTAAAAGATGAATAAATCAGACTATGATAACCTGCACCATCAAAGCAAGAGACAGAGCATAATGACGTTCCATGTTAACCAACCCTTTGTTGCGCAGATGGCACACGATGATGTTGAGTGGGTTAGTGTTACTCTTCCTTTATTTTTGTTAATTCTGCTACACCTGGACACTTGTGCAGTGGACTGTCCGCGGCCAGGCGCTGTTATCTCCAACACTTATCGGGGAAACGAAAGCTACAAGACCATATCTTTAACCAGGGGTCTCAGGTCAGCCCAAGTGCTCTGTAATTACGTTGACCTCCTGGACGCTGCGGGACCGTCTACTTCAAAAGCCGCGAACAAGCGATCCGTCAGCTTAACAGCTGGACGGGATAAACAAGTAGGTTTGAATCCCGAGCAATCATCTCGGTTACCTTGACCACGAGGGCTGTATGACGAAACGGAGTAGTTAGTTCTTTATTGCAATCTCCAGTTCGAAAAACAGCTAGGATATTGCAGCTCGGGTCCTCTCAGGAGAGATAATTGAAGGTTTGTTTTGCAGAAGGAGAGATCCGCGCGGAATTAGTGACTTCTGATTAGGGTTTTCTGGCTGACACGTCGGGCGGTAAAATCAATAAGAACGTTGTAAGGATTGCCAAGTATCCGCGCCACGAATTATCATTCTGTTCCCCAGTGCTAGATTCAAACCGAAAAACAGTTAAATCGACGTCCTATGGGAGTCTCAGTAGATCACGGTGTGACTGCACGTCTGAAGCAGCATTTGCTGGACGTGTCGGTGATGACAAGAACAAGTATAGTTGCTATAAAAAAAAAATTGGGCTATCCTTGGAGCTGATCGATGTCACCATCATGTGTTCTCAACAACGACGGTCGGATAAAACGCCTGTCTACTTTCCATGTGCTTTGATTTTACACTCAGCGACTGATTTCTCCGACAAACATTTAATAAAATAAATCATTTTCAGTCTTTCACATTAGTTCTTGATCTTTTCATTGTAAGATAATTGTTACGTATGTTTTTATGTCCTATTATATGTCATTAAACATATTTTATTTTTCTTGTTTGAATTGTATTTAATGATGGTTTCTTCATGTTTCCTTTTTATTTTGAACTTTTATTTGTTTTGTTTGTTTGTATTATTTGTTTTGTTTGTTTGTTTTGTTTATTTGTTTTGTTTGTTTGTTTATTTATTTGTTTTGTTTGTTTGTTTGTTCGTTCCTCCGTGATTCGAAATTATTTTCATTTATTATGTAACTCCACTGTTAGCGAGCTCCATGACTACTTTGTAGCTGTCATCCGTCCGTCCGTCTTTTTGTCTGTCTGTCTATCTTTTTTTTCAGTGCAGATGTGTTGGTTAGTGAGATCATCACTACATCATTACCCTATTTCTTTGAAAGTAAGAAAAAATAATAATAATTATGAAACATAAAAAGCTTGATAAACATAGAAGTCGTCGACAGAGATAGAGCCAGACCGGGGGGCGACCTACACACCAGCAGCAAGGCTCAAGTCTGTCAGCGACTCATAGCTGATGGGTTGTGCCAGGATCAGTGAACCAGAACCAACCATATCCTACTTCACCTAGAGACAGACTAATCTGTCTGGTCTGGCCAATTTGTAGGGAGGGATTTAGACGGAAGGTAGCTCGGTACTCAAAAACGTCGTGCTGAAGTCGGATGCGCTGAGCTGAAAGGCGCACTCGTTAGCTGACCACCTTTGCATTGACGACCATTAAACGTCCTCTAAAGCTTGGATTTGAAGGTGGACTATTTATTCCTTTTGTTGTAGTCGGCTGAACGAAATGAATAAAGAAAGAAAAGGAAATAAAGAAAGAATGAAAGAAAGAAAGAAAAAAGAAAGAAAAAAAAGAAAGAAAGAAAAAAAGAAAGAAAGGAAGAATAATAGAACCCGACCTCTTCTTTTGAGCATTTTAACCCACCAACAACGCAGCCCGTCAGTTATGTGTTAATCAGCAACAAAATAGTACTACAAATATACATTACACTATCACAGTCGTGCTGTTTCTATATACAAAAGACATAAACGATTTAGTTAAAAAAAAAAAAAAAAGACACGCATCATTTAACTAGCAATAATATCTAACACACAAAGACTGGCACGGGATTTGGTACAGCGGATTTGGTACAGCGGATTTGGTACAGCCTGTAAAGTAATGACTGTTCTTCACTAGAATTATGGCCAGGTCGGCGTAGCGACTTGGAGCCCACAGTGATGTAATTTTCTGGCTGCTGAAATACTGTGGGCATTTTTTTTTATTGATTTTCTTTTGGCTGCCAGCTATCCAGTTTTAGAATTGTGTCTTGGTCTAAGAGTTTTCAATGGGCGCAGTGTAAAATGGCATGTACCATCCAGTTTGGTGTGATGTAATGAGTTGTACTTGCTAAATGTCAAACGAAACCTCTTAAGAAGTCATCATCATCATCATTATTGAGTGCCGTCTCTGCAACGAAGGTTGGCCACCATGGAGCGCCATTCCACTCTGTCTCTTGCTTTGATGGTGCAGGTTGTCATAGGCTGACCTATCCATGAAGTCTTCAAATATTCATTCATTGAGTGCCGTCTACGCATCGAAGGTTTGGCTACCACGGAGCGCCATTCCACTCTGTCTCTTGCTTTGATGGTGCAGGTTGTCATAGGCTGACCTGTTCATGAAGTCTTCAAATATTAACAAATGTAATGTTTCTTTACTATCATCATCATGTGCCATACCGGTTGGCGTAGGTGATCATGTCCCTCCACAATCTTCTATCCACAGTGCATCGTATCAGTTCTGTTGTTGACTGTTTTCCATGCCATGACACCAAGCTATCCAGTATTTTCTCTCTTTGTCGTCCGCGATCTCTCTTTCCTTTTATTTTGCCAGTTGTAACCAAGTATTCCAACATTTCTCTTCTCATGATGTGCCCGAAACATGTTGATTGCTTCTTTGTGATGTTTTTTAAGAGCTACCATTTTGTTTGTTGTTAGGGTCGTCATCACTACATACTGAACGAACCCATAGGTGCCCCGGTACCACCAGAAGCTCGAGAAAATCCTAGAGAAATCCTGACCCATGTGCACGAACTCCGTAGCATGGACTGAGACCCAGGTGTACGAACTCCGTAGCACGGCCTGAGACCCCAGTGCACGAACTCCGTAGCATGGACTGAGACCCACGTGCACGAACTCCGTAGCATGGACTGAGACCAAGGTGCACGAACTCCGTAGCAAGGACTGAGACCCAAGTGTACGAACTCCGTAGCATGGACTGAGACCCATGCGCACGAAGTCCGTAACATGGACTGAGACCCATGCGCACGAACTCCGTAGCATGGACTGAGACCTAAGTGCACGAACTCCGTATCATGGACTGAGACCCATGTGCACGAACTCCGTAGCATGGACTGAGACCCATGAGCACGAACTCCGTAGCATGGACTGAGACCCATGTGCACGAACTCCGTAGCATGGACTGAGACCCAGGTGCACGAACTCCGTAGCATGGACTGAGACCCATGTGCATGAACTCCGTAGCATGGACTGAGACCCAGGTGTACGAACTCCGTAGCATGGACTGAGACCCATGTGCACGAACTCCGTAGCATGGACTGAGACCTACGTGCACGAACTCCGTAGCATGGACTGAGACCCATGCGCACGAACTCCGTAGCATGGACTGAGACCCATGCGCACGAACTCCGTAGCATGCACTGAGACCTAAGTGCACGAACTCCGTATCATGGACTGAGACCCATGTGCACGAACTCCGTAGCATGGACTGAGAGCCAGGTGCACGAACTCCGTAGCACGGCCTGAGACCCACTTGCATGAACTCCGTACCATGGACTGAGACCCACGTGCACGAACTCCGTAGCATGGACTGAGACCCACTTGCATGAACTCCGTAGCATGGACTGAGACCCACGTGCACGAACTCCGTAGCATGTACTGAGACCTACGGTATGGGTAGGTTTTTACTAATAAATTTACCCGGGCAGCGTCCGTATTTGTGGCCTACTCTTTTCGATTGTAACTGCCGAGGGTTTTAACGTGCGCGAGTGCACACGGGACCTCATGCTGTTATCCGAAAACGTGATAATGAAACCACGGATTAATGCGTCCTCGTTTGAAGAAGAAAAAAAAAAGAAAGAAAGAAAACCCATAATTCTGGTGGGCTTTAAACCAGAATCCTTCCAGTTCTGTGGCCGACGTCAACTAGCTACCCAGCCCTTGAACAATTCTAACATTATTATTTGTCAAGTCTATACACAATATTTACCATGCATCTGCTTAACAAGTCGATATAGAGTAAAATATAAATATGTATATATAATTATCACCACTGATGAAAAAATGAAATGAAAGCAACTGCCCGATTCCTTTGCGCTCCATGGCAGCCACCAACCTACGATGTGGAGACGGCAAGCAATAATAATGATGTTGATGATGATGACGAATGTGTAATTATGTAAGCTTTGCCAAGAAACAGAGGTTACATCACAGTGGCACCTGTTTGAAATTTGTCCTGTCAATGCTCTATCAGACTGGCGGATATTTGTTACAGCCTTGCAGAAAATACCACCCAAAAGGCACATATATTGGTGCTTAATTTCACAGAGTAAAAAATACAAGCTGGAAAATTTCTCAGTCGAGACAGCCATATCTAGCACCAAGAAAGTGAGAGACTGTGCCGTCTTCGCTGTCAAGTTGGGATAAGTGACATCTTGATTTGCAAGGTCTGCCTGAAGTGTGTGTTGGGATTAAATTCAGAACAGCCACAACTCAAGCTGTTTTATACAGACACCGTGGCTAATGGGGGCTTCATTATGCCAGAATGGGTAATCGGAGATTACGTGAAGTACAATGTTAGGAGTGAGAAGAGGGGATAGAAAATTAAAACAGAACCTGGCGATTTCGAGGCAAAGGAGAAGAGATATTTCTTTTATTTCTTTCGTTCACAAAACGACCAGTCTTCATCATCATTAGGTGCCATACCGGTTGGCGTAGGCGATCATCTCTCTCCACATCTCTCTGTCCTTCGTGCATTTTGTAATTTCAGCCGGTGATCTTTTATTATGGCATTTTGGATAAGTAAAGTAAAGTAAAGTAAAGTAAAGTAAAGTAAAGTAAAGTAAAGTAAAGTAAAGTAAAGTAAAGTAAAGTAAAGTAAAGAGCCCCGTCACACCAAGTGGTGTATAGGAAATATGGTGTTAGTGACCATAATTTTTACATACCTTCGACACATGATTTTTGGGGTAATGTGGTCGGTTTACGCCCGTGCCGATTTACTTTCCCAGAAAAAATCCGGTACCCATTAAGGCTGGGTGAACCCGGAAGCCGTCGATCAGAGAACCCGACCTCTTGTCCTTTGCAGTCCAGTTCACTAACAACTGAGCTTCCCTGTAGAGTAGCCGCCGTGATTCATAAAATAAATCCATAATTTTTGGATAAGCTATTTCAATATTTGTTCTCTTGGTTTTCCTCTGTTTTTCTTTCCAGTTCAAAGAACTACGGTTCCTTTTCATCGTTCCTGCATAAAATGACGTTAATTGGGCGCAGATGAATTGTGTCCTAGTCCATAAGTTGTAATATTCCGCCTTTCGACCAAACACATCCGACTTCTCTGTGGAAATGCCGGCCTCTCGTGGTAAGGCTTCGTATCGAGGAGTACATGTTGAGTGCTACTTCGGGATGTCTATTGTTCCATGTGTTTTCCTTTGTTGTTATTTTCTGGATTTTTTCCGGACTGCTGTAAACAAACCATAACCAACTATATATTTACTTAGGCCTGCGGGGTGAGAAGGAATTTCATGAAGCCCCCGACTAGCGTCACTTTTTTTTCCATCTTTTCGAGCAGGTACGGTTGATGGTATAGTGACGTCGCCGTCTATAGTTTCTACAGCTGAAAACGTCACGCTATTCGGAGAGTTATCCGGTTGTATTTTCTGCTCACCGGCCTTAGTATCTCTATGAAGGGTTAAGGCATAAAATGCGAAGCTGCAGTAAAGCTGAATGTGAGGAAAAATGTAAAAAATAGAAAAAATGTTATGTAAGAAGCTTTACGTGATAAGTGGACGACACAGACTAAACGACGTTTCGGCCCAATAGGCCTTCAGCAGGAACAAACAAAAAAACACACACACAAAACTAATAACATAACAACCAAAATAAAAACAATCGAAAAGTGTTAAAGAAAACAAAATTATCTATCCTGTGTGTATCCTTATCTCTATGAAGGGCTGCGAAACAAACCTATCTCTCAAAATTACCAGTTAAACTGGTTAGTCTGTTTCTAGGGTCACAACCAACTGAATGAGCTTCATCAGACATAAAATACTACTTCATCGATCCTGGCACAAGCTGTCGCTATGTGACGCTGACCGCTTTCAGCGTTCCTACCGACCGACAAACGCCGACGCCCCCTATTTTGTTTAGTCACTGATAGAATTGAGCTCCGGGGACTACTTCTGTCGCTGATATTTCATTTCTTTACGTATCACCAGAAAGCAGGAAATCATTAAATAAGGTTAAGTTGACCCAAGACGCCCTACAATATCTGGGGTGAAAGGAGTCAACAATTCATACCTGAATGCTTCCGTCAGGACCAGTGAACCATTACTGATCAAGATCATACAATAACTCCTTACGGTCGGGTTGAAATAGATTTGACGAGTGTGGCCAAACGAGTTGGGATCGAATAGGAAAGACAACTCCGGACACAAAAATGCCATGTTGAAATCGGATGTTTGGATGCAAAGTTGAAGACACCCCGACTTCCTGGGAACCTCTACATTCCGCATCCACATCTATTTATAGTCATTTTAATTAGGTCAGAGATTCCCTACAGTAACAAAGCTAAACGTTGTCAGCGAATTTGACAATAAAAATAAAATAACAATAATACAAATAAAAACTAATAACAATACAGATCAATTAAAAATCTGAGCATTTTGTTTTTGAGTTGACAGTAAAGACATATTCTTTCTTCCATTCTAGTTCAAATTAAATTCAAATCACATCCATTTTTTTTTAAATTTCATTTTCGTGTGAATATGTTAAAATAGAAATGATAACTATGTGAACAAATTAAGTTCAACGCCTGCATTAAAATGTAAATGTATTTGCTTGTGAAACGGAAGTTAATGGCAGATATTTGTTGTAGATTAGTTATACAATCATCACCATCAAGTTCCAATCTTGCTGACGTAGGTGATCATGTCTCAACACAACTTTCGATCACGACAGTTATTTATCATTTCTGTTGTTGACCTTCGGTCAAGTCATTCTCTTAAGCTATATGGTATTCTTTTCTCTTTGCTTCCCTCTATCTCTTCGTCCCTCAATTTTCCCTGTTGTTACAATATATTCCAGTTGTTCTCTTCTCATTACATGGCCAACAAATGATGAATGTTTCTTCCTAATATTTAAAATTATCTCTCTTATCCAATGTTAATAACACCTAATATTATAATCATTGACAAATAAAATTAGGACTCATAGAAAGCAAAGCTCGCGGATATTCCAGACTTATGCACATCTATTAAATAAATACAAAGGTAAAGGTAAAGTACGAGACTTGAACCGGCGTCTTAGCACGCGAGTTTCCACCCATATGTGCTCGGCCGCCTATCCAGAAATGTTCGGATATTTCTGTATAGTGTAGCCTCAAGCATCGAAACTCAGATGCGAAGCGACATTCCTCACCTTCCCAGGATAATATACCCTGGTACCCATTTCTGCCAACGGCTGGGTCGACCGTGGGGGTATTTTTTTTTAAATTCCAACCACGAGTACAATTCACACTGCTCCCAGCGGGAATTAAACACGGGTTGTCCGAACGTCGGTAGTCTAGTCGGGTGGTTTTCCCAACTAGGCTACCGAGGCCCCCCCCCCAAAAAAAAAATACAAATTACAAGACAGTGAGACCCTCTCTTTTTTATAGTTTAGTTGCGGGTTAAGCTGCATTGTGTGTTGCATCATGCAGTTCAGTGCATCCGACTTCATCAAATATTTGTTCCGCCTGCTCCCCAGGAAATGAAATCACAAGAATGACAAAAAACATATATACAGAGTAGATGTGCGCATTACATTATGTACACATAATTCGTTTTAAAGAAAACAGCAATGTATAACATAGTGACAACAGGAAAGACTAAATACTGAAAAAAAATACAGAAACAAATATAGAAAGGCAGCGTTAAAAAAAAATCAGAAATGAAACGAAAGAACAGTCAATAAACTCTGTGAAAAGTGTGTCAATGAGATATTGGGTTAAGGCAAAGAAATGCAAATGAATGCATAAAAATGAGAAGCTGCAGTAAAGCTAAAAGAACGCTTTGGTAAAGCTTTTCTTTTACCATACCATGTTTTTCTTTTCTTTTTTTATCTAATTCTCTCTCAATGAGATATTGACTGACCAGGAGGTTGTGGGTGGAATTGACATTCAACGCTCTGCTGCCTGGCACATGATGATGATATGTGCCATACTCATTTTGAATGATTTATGTTGTAACGTTTTTTTCATGTTGTTAATTATCTGAGATATAATACGCATTGAAAGCCAAATGAAATATTTAATTTGGTATGAACATCAAACAGTTTGAGGATCTTTGGTCTAGAAAATGCACTTTCATGAGGAGCTGGCCAACAAAGGTCTGACAACTTTCAGTCAATGAAACTCGGTCTCCGTTGGTGTTAATCCGAAATATGAAACCGACAATGGCACTCCATATTTACGGTTGCCCACTCACCAACGGAAGCATTTCATGATACACCGGCCAAAACTCGAGCCCACTAGCGAGGACACTATAGCTCGGCACGGCTGAACTGATGGCCACCCGCATAGGAGTGCGTTATTTGTCCATATGTCTCACTGTGAATGTCAAACGCGTGTTGCCGGTTTTACATTACAAGGCACGCGAGGTCCAAATACTGGCCACCCATTTTGTCAATGACAGCCCACGTGACCTTGAAATGTGTGAATATAAACAATGGGATCGTTTTGACAAATTGTTCATCTAAATTCAGGATCTTTTTGGATTTTATAGAAGCCGAATGTATCTACCTATCTATACTCCCCAACATCAGATCTGTACGGGTGTTGTTGATTTTCACTTCTTCAAAATCAAAACTTATGTCATGTAATTAACTGTAGACATTTTTCTCCATTATGCTTTTTGTGCATTTCCCTTCGAATTACTTTTGATCTTCAATCATTTTGTCTAACGATCCCAAGCTTTCCTATCTACTTTATTCCGCCTCTTTAACCTTCGTTCATTTATGCGGTCAAACGATTTTTATTTTAAATTTGACACAAACTAAGTAGTATCTAATGAATTTGTTTCCTTTTTTTATGTTTTCTGATAATAATGATAATCATGAATCTCCACAATTATAGAAAAGTACATGAATTTAAATATCAGGGTACAATATTCACCTAAGGTGGTAGACGGACAACAGAGGTGAGATGCAGAATAAGTAAAAGTAAAGTACCCACGTCACGCCAAGTGGTGTATAGGGAAATATGGTGTTAGTGACCCTATGTTTTACAGACTTTTCAGCACATGATTTTTGGGGTAATGTAGTCGGTATTACGCCCGTACTGCTTTACTTTCCCAGAAAAAAAATCCGGTACCCATTTATGGCTGGGTGAACCCGGAAACCGTCGGTTGGGATCGAACCCTACCCCTTGTCCTTTGTGGTCCAGTTCACTAACCACTGAGCTATCGCGGCTCCCGAGATGCAGAATGGCCCAGGCATAACTAACTTTCCACAAAAAAAAAAAAAAAAATACTGTTCAATCCATTTTTGACAATAGAAACAAGAAAAGGCGTTCTTAAATGTTATGTTGAGCCAGTCTTTATATATGGATGTGAATACTTGACATTAAGATTATAGACAAGAAAATAAATGGAGGCTGTGTGAGTGTAGTTATGCAGAAGAATGTTGAGAATACCATGGACAGCTAAGAAGAGTAATGAAGACGTTATGAAAGAGATCAAAGCAAAAGAGAGTTAATTTCCAATATTAGGAAGAAACAATCATCATTTTGTGGTCATGTAATGAGAAGGGAACAGCTGGAATATATTGTGACAACTGAGAAAATTGAGGCACGAAGAGAAAGAGGGAAGCAAAGAGAAAAGATACCAAACAGCTTAAGAGAATGGCTTGGCAGAAGGTCAACAACAGAAATGATAAATAAATGTCGAGATCGAAAGTTGTGGAGAGACATGATCACCTACGCCAGCAGGCATGACACTTGAAAATGATGACTATAGATCATCATCATCACCATGTGCCATACCGGTTGGCGTAGACGATCATGTCCTTCCACAATCTTCTATCTACAGTGTATCGTATCAGTTTTGTTGTTGACTGTTTTCCATGCCATGACACAAAGCTATCCAGTATTTTCTCCCTTAGCCGTCCGCGAACTCTCTCACATTTTATTTTTCCAGTTGTAACCAAGTATTCCAACTTTCCTCTTCATATATTTCCGACTGTAGATCGGCGAAGTGAAATAGCTGACACCGAAGTGGTTGCGTCCTGTTCTACTCTCCTTCCAAGAACTTTCTTCTTTCAAAAACAAAATATCTCCTGTCTATTGTCCTTTCGGGTCAAAGACAGCAGCACCTAGGCCAGACATTGTAGACACTTTATGGTCGACGATCTTTCCTATCTGGTGTCAGAACTTGCAGAGGAACCATATTGTATCTTACTTTTCGTGGCAAGGCGCTGTGCCAAGGAGTACGGGTTTGATCCTGCTTAGGACCATATACTATTCTTTGTTTGTTTTTTTCTGTTGATTATTTGTCATTTTTCCCGAGTGCTGTAAACACACCTCTTCCTCTAAAGTTGATGCGTTGTATCTTGCCACACGTTCTTGTTCTGGATGAGCTTCGCAATCACGGGAAGAGAAGCTAATGCCCCGTGTTGTAGCCTCAGCGTTCCTTATTTAAAAGTCAGGGCTTATGTTTCAATAACAGTGGATGTTTCGCGATGGCTACTTGTTTATGTCTTCAAACAACTAAAAATGAAAAGATAAGTAAATACAATTCAACAAGACAAATGTGTTTTTGGGGCATGTTAGAAGACACAGCGGCCTACTTAAAGTAATATTGGAGGGGAAAATACAAGGTAAAAGAGGCAGAGGCAGACTGAGAGTTACTTTAAAAGATGTACAAGCCAGCCTATGACAACCTGCACCATCAAAGCAAGTGTCAGAGTGGAATGGCGCTCCATAGTAGCCAACCTTCGATGCAGAGACGGCACTTAATGATGATGAGTATATATATATAATTGGAGTTAAAATAGTATTGAACAAACGAATCCTTAGAGAAGTTCAGCATGTCAAAGAGGAAGTGTGTCAGCCACGGCGCAGTTTTAGAGGGCAAATCAGAACACACCCGTATATATGAGAACTGACCATGTGACCAGCTCACCTTCTGTCATGAAGTTGTTGCTACACTTCCATCATAAAACAGAACAAAGAATATGTTCGCATGATCACGAGACATAAACGATGAAGAAGAGGAAGTAGAAGAAGAAGAGGAAAAGGAAGAAGAAGAAGTAGAAGAAGAAGAGGAAGATGAAGAGGAGAAGAGGAAAAGGAAGAAGAAGAAGATGAAGAAGAAAAGGAAAAGGAAGAAGAAGAAGTAGAAGAAGAAGAGGAAGAAGAGGAAAAGGAAGATGAAGAGGAAGAAGAGGAAAAGGAAGAAGAAGAAGAGGAAAAGGAAGAAGTAGAAGAAGAGGAAGAGGAAGAAGTAGAGGAAGAAGAGGAAAAGGAAGATGAAGCGGAAGAAGAGGAAATGGAAGAAGAAGAAGAGGAAAAGGAAGAAGTAGAAGAAGAAGAGGAAGAAGAGGAAGAGGAAGAAGTAGAGGAAGAAGAGGAAAAGGAAGATGAAGAGAAGAAGAGGAAAAGGAAGAAGAAGAAGAGGAAAAGGAAGAAGTAGAAGAAGAGGAGGAAGAAGAGGAAGAGGAAGAAGTAGAGGAAGAAGAGGAAAAGGAAGAAGTAGAAGAAGAAGAGGAAGAAGAGGAAGAGGAAGAAGTAGAGGAAGAAGAGGAAAAGGAAGATGAAGAGAAGAAGAGGAAAAGGAAGAAGTAGAGGAAGAAGAGGAAAAGGAAGAAGTAGAAGAAGAAGAGGAAGAAGAGGAAGAGGAAGAAGTAGAGGAAGAAGAGGAAAAGGAAGATGAAGAGAAGAAGAGGAAAAGGAAGAAGAAGAAGAGGAAAAGGAAGAAGTAGAAGAAGAAGAGGAAGAAGAGGAAGAGGAAGAAGTAGAGGAAGAAGAGGAAGAAGAGGAAGAGGAAGAAGTAGAGGAAGAAGAGGAAAAGGAAGGTGAAGAGGAAGAAGAGGGAAAAGGAAGAGAAGAAGAGGAAAAGGAAGAAGAAGAAGAAGAAGAAGAAGAAGAGGAAAAGGTAGAAGAAGAGGAAGAAGAAGAGGAAGAAGAAAAACGATAGGCAGATTCAGATTAAACGTGGTATCCCCATGTAGAGCTAGTTCAGACATCGTATTCAATCCCGATAGACGTAATCTAGGTACACTCCACCTTACATGAGTACTAATTTTAAAATTCAAAATAACATCAGCACTGGTGTAATGCTGACTATCTATCTATCTATTGACCTTTCGAGCCGAAGCCGGCCCATAGGGCGTAGACCAAGATACTCCTTCTCTTATCTAAATTTGTATTCTAGCAGTTTTCAATCTGGTCTACGTTTCATTAACAAAATCGTTTTTACGATAGTGGCTTGTTAAACCTCTGATCAACGGTTCTATACCAGGTCGGAGAAAAATAATTCCTCCATTTTGGATACAACCGGAAACTCATGCTGACTACACCACCCAATAATATATTAATATATAACACTATTGCGGTATATGATTACACTATACTGTCTAGACAACACATGCCGTGACAAAGTTCTTTTCTTTGTTTTCCATCTGGCTTTGATGACATAAATAGAAAAACTGAGCAAAGTTTATGAAATATGAAAAAGAATGTCTTGTACAAAGCGAGATATCCAGAAACTATTCATTTAAAAAAAAAAACGCATTCTTGAAACAACGAAGAAACACACACCCTCATTGGAATCTGTTTCAGAAATAAATGATACTTCGGTAACAGTTAAAGTGTCTTGAATAATT
This sequence comes from Megaustenia siamemsis, assembly GCA_032433765.1. Classification (NCBI taxonomy): domain Eukaryota; kingdom Metazoa; phylum Mollusca; class Gastropoda; order Stylommatophora; family Ariophantidae; genus Megaustenia; species Megaustenia siamemsis. Next base: position 37,238,604 of record JAVIAB010000046.1, on the reverse strand, counting down.
ATCAGACTTTTTTACCCTGTGGCTTGCTTAAATCGTTTGAAAGCAAAGCGAGCAAGACACCATTTCTATGCTTAATCTATGTCAGACACTTTTTCTTTCATCGAGTCGTTTAAATAAGATTAAGTAGAAGACATAATCCTCGTTAAGGTATTTTCTATGTACAGAACATGCGATTGTAATTGAACGTAACAGATTTGAAAAAAAAAAGGCAAAGTCTGGACTTTGCATCCCTAATTAGATTACATCTAAAATAAGGAGATATTGTATTAGCATCCAGGAGAAATGTTTTGGTAAACTGTTTCAGTCGCTGCGAGATGGACCTTATTTTGAAATCAACAAGGAAAAATACAGCGTACCTCCACGAATAGATGGGGGAAATCTGAAGATATTTGGAGAAACAGGCAGATAATAAACCAGGCAGCTTGAAAGATGGCATGGTAAGATGGCATGGTACGATGGCATGGTAAGATGTGAATGAGTGAAAATAAACCAGTCAGTTGAAAAGATGGAATGCTAAGATGTCAATGATTGGAAATGAACTAGACAATTGAAAAGATGGCATGTTAAAATGTCAATGATTGATAAAATAAACCAGACAATTGAAAAATGACATGTTAAAATGTCAATGATTGATAAAAAAAACCAGACAATTGAAAAAATGACATGTTAAAATGTCAATGATTGGAAATGAACCAGACAATTGAAAGATGGCATGTTACAATGTCAATGATTGAAAATGAACCAGGCAATTGAAAAGATGACATGTTAAAATGTAAATGATTGGAAATGAACCAAACAACTTAAAAGATGGCATGTTAAAATGTCAATGATTGAAAATGAACCAGACAATTGAAAAGATGACATGTTAAAATGTAAATGATTGATAAAATAAACCAGACAATAGAAAAAATGACATGTTAAAATATCAATGATTGGAAATGAACCAGACAATTGAAAAGATGGCATGTTAAAATATCAATGATTGAAAATGAGCCAGACAACTTAAAAGATGACATGTTAAAATGTCAATGATTGAAATAACCAGCAAATGGAGATAAATAAACTGATGGGGAAGTATGCTTGCTTGCGTTCGCCCATTTGACTAAAGGAGTGCACCTCTTCATCATCCGCCCTTAAAAGGAAAAGTGGGCGTGTCTGCGTTGTGTTGTGGTTTACAGTATAATTGTGATATTTACGCCTTTCGGCCCAACACATCCGACTTCAGCATGACATCTTTGAGTACCGGGTTGTCTTCCCTCTTCGATCCCTACTCGCTTGGCCAGACTAGACAGGTTAGTCTGTTACTAGAGGCACCACGGAGAGGTGGAGTAGGGTCTCTATGGTTCTGGTTCACCGATCCGACGTAGGCCGTCAGCTGTGGGTCGCTGACAACTTCCAGCTCTGGTGCTGGTAGGCACGCCTTCGCCTCCATGACGAGGTGTGATAAACAACGCCAGCTGGGGCGATGTACTTAGTGATCTAATGTGTAAATATTACGCGGCATTTGATCTCATAAAAATAAAGTGAAAACAAACAGTCGACACACGTTATATGATTATATGCTATCATATTACTCAAGACTTATTTGGATAAACGAGAAAACATAACCGCAAAGATAATTAAGTCATATCCTTCAATGTTTTGTCAACAACTAATCCTCTTCATCGTCCGCCCTTAAAGTTTTTTTAAATGAGCGTTGATGGCTTGTGTTCTGGTTTACAGCAAACTGCAAATTTGACTTTTTATCCAAATACATTCGACTTCATTTGAGCATTTTTAGATACAAGATTGCCTTCCTTCTTTATGTCTACTCGAGAGGCCAGACTGGGTAGTTTGTTTCTACGCCCACCACTGGAGAAGTATAGTAGGATCTAGAACCAGACCCAATTATCCTGACGCAAACAGTCAGCTATGAGTTACTAACCGCTTACAGCCTTTGTACTGCTTTCGTGTTTTAGCCCGAATGTAAAGTAATCCCAAAATTTCCAAGGGAACTCACTCTGATCCCTCGAAAGAATTATTCTCGACACATGACCAGAGAGAGAGAGAGAGAGAGAGAGAGAGCGAGAGAGAGAGAGAGGGGGATAAGATCATGAATGAAGAACTGAGAAAATATATACAAATAATACTCGCAATTAAATGTATAAAGAACAACATAAGAATTAGTTTAACTATCAGATAAAACAAAGATAAATAACACAACACAACGAGCCTTTAATAAACGTTGCGAGAACACCAGATCCAAGGGCAGACCACGAAAAAGATGGATTTATGGAATATTAGAAACACAGAACATACCAACAGTAGAGGTCAAGAGAAGAGCGAAAAACCGGAAACTATATCTCCCCTCGACGCTGAAAGGCAAATTGGGATGGGAAGAAGAAGTAGAAGATAATGATGATAAACATTTAATAAATGAAGGTGAAGACACACATCAATAGCAATAAAAGGCGAAACATGGACAGTATACAAACAAATGAAGGTGAAGACACACATCAATAGCAATAAAAGGCGAAACATGGGCAGTATACAAACAAATGAAGGTGAAGACACACATCAATAGCAATAAAAGGCGTAACATGGGCAGTATACAAACAAATGAAGGTGAAGACACACAATAGCAATAAAAGGCGAAACATGGGCAGTATACAAACAAATGAAGGTGAAGACACACATCAATAGCAATAAAAGGCGTAACATGGGCAGTATACAAACAAATGAAGGTGAAGACACACATCAATAGCAATAAAAGGCGAAACATGGGCAGTATACAAACAAATGAAGGTGAAGACACACATCAATAGCAATAAAAGGCGAAACATGGACAGTATACAAACAAATGAAGGTGAAGACACACATCAATAGCAATAAAAGGCGAAACATGGGCAGTATACAAACAAATGAAGGTGAAGACACACATCAATAGCAATAAAAGGCGAAACATGGGCAGTATACAAACAAATGAAAGTGAAGACACACATCAATAGCAATAAAAGGCGAAACATGGGCAGTATACAAACAAATGAAAAGACGATTAGAAGTCTCTGAAATGGAATTTTTCAGAGAAATGTTGAGATCACTTGACAGCTAAAAAGACAAACGAGGAAATTCTCAAAGATGCCAGCACAAAAAGAAAGCTTCTAAAAAATATTAGAAAGAAACAGTCGACATTTTTTGGGCACATCATGAGAAGAAGAAAGTTGGAATACTTGGTTAGAACTGACAAAATACAGGGAAAGAAATATCGCGGACGACAAATAGAGAAGATACTGGATAGCTTGATTTCATGGCAGGGTAAATAGTCAACAACATACTTGATATGTGGACAGATAATTGACGAAGGACGTGATCGCCAACGCCAACCGGTATGACATGTGATGATCATGCTAAATATAAGCAGGTGGTTTTCCGCACTCAACAACCATATCAATGAAATTTATATTTCTTCCAAAATTATACATTCTGGATGCATTGTCAGAAGTGACGTAATTCTTGCAAGGGAGACTGAAGCAAGGTGCCAGAGTTGAACAGTTGAACATGAATTTTGTTAATGCCCAAACATTTGAACATGATAACAATTGCAACAAATCATCATCATCATAACCATCACGTACCGTGCCTGGTGGCGTAGGTGATCATGTATCTCCAAAACTTTTGATCTCGACTGTTATTTATCATTTCCGTTGTTGACCTTCTGCCAAGCCATTCTCTTAAGCTGTCTGGTATCGTTTCTCTTTGCTTCCCTCTTTCTCTTCGTGCCTCAATTTTCCAGTTGTTACAATGTATCCCATCTGATCCCTTCTCATTACACGGCCAAAAAAACATGGTAACAAATAAGTAATTGATAAATAAATTGCTCCCGTCCCAACAGATACGTAATTAATAAATAACGTATTCTTGTCTCAACAACAATTTTAACTGATAACAAGCATTACTTTTTTTCTCTCTCTCAAAATAAGTAATTGATATCAAATATGTTTTTTTCTTTACATCAATAAATAAATAATTGATAAATAACTTTGTCATCTCATTTTTCTTTTAATTGTTGTAAAACATGGTCCTTACCTAAAGCACAAGAGAAGATGATGACAAACAGAGAAATTGCATGAAGAAACATCGGTAAGGAAAAGTCAACAAATGAAGTGAACATACCTGTTATATACAGAAGGGCCATCGGTGGACTACTAGCTCAAAGTGATAACAAACCAATGACCGTAAAGCATTAAGCCTAGGTACTAATCCCAACACTGACGAAACACTTGCTCTATTCTTTCTATACGACATGTATTGTTATGTTCACAATTAATATTTTATTCAAAATTTAAATAATAAACACATTATATTTATTCACACGGGCAATATCTGGCTTGCAATCGCTCAATTTGAAGCGGTAAAAGTTAACATTAATGATAAGGTCACCAAGTGCGAGATCAAAGGAACCGCCCTGCTGGTTTTAACATTAATTTCGTACAATTAATCTCTCAACCTTATAGAACTATCTGGAATCGAAATCTGTGGGTGAAATATCAAGAAATTACCTCTTGAAGCTCATTCTCTTCCTCTATCTAACTCTTCTTTTTCCCCTTCTCCAACACATTCCCTTCTCCACATCCTCCTTCCACTTCTTGTCCGCCTCCCCTTTCTCCTACACATCTCCTCCTCCTCCTCCTCCTCTTACGTTCAACAAACGACAACGCCTCTTTATCAGTCGGCTTCAGAAAGACGTTAAGTGGACGTATCAGCTTTACAACACCATCATCTTGTGCCGACTCCTTATTGAAGGATAACAACCGTCACTACCCAACACACTTCATTATAATGGACGACGTGACATTTGCACCGCTCGGCCCAATACATCCGTTTTCAGCACATTTTGGAGTATCGGGCTTGTCTTCCCACTCGATTCCTAGCCGTTAAGCCAGACTAGCTGTCTGTCACCAGAAGTAACGCGAAGGTTGGAGTAGTGCCTTGATAATTCTGGTTCACCGATTCCCACTGTAACCCACAGCTAGCGCACATGTAGCAAGGCGATGTGCCAATGAGTACAGGTTCGATCCTGCTTCGGACCATCTATCGTTCTTTGTTTTTATTCTGCTGTTGATTATTTCTGACTTTTTTTTCTAACGTTGTTAAAATAGTTTAGTTTCCCTGTGGCTGTCCCTTCCCTATTGCATATTCATAGTCTATCTTTCGCTCGCCCGAAGTATTGTCTGTATCTGCAATGTCGTTTCCTGTATAAATTTTACTGTCTTTTGTAATTCTTGCAGTGGCCCATATAGTTTTGTCTGTAGTGTTGTATCTATGGGCCAATGGATTTTCCTCAGTCTACTATATTCAGTGCAGTCTTGGAGTATGTGTTCAGCAGTCTGGGGTGCCTGTCCATATGTACATGTAGTTGCCGATCTTGAATTTTGTATACATGTGTATCTGGAGTCGATTGTGTCCTGTTCTGAGGCGTATAATGATAACTTGTTCATATCTATTCATATTATGAAAGGCATCTTGATTTGAGGCCTGTGGTCCTCTGATTGATTTGATTTTCTGTTTCTTATGATGGTATGTGACTGGTGCATGTGGTTGTGTACCTGTGGCACCTTCTTGTGCCAACTGATCTCTCTCTCTCTCTCTCTCTCTCTCTCTCTCTCTCTCTCTCGTTTCCTGGTATTCCACAGTGAGATGGGATTCACTGCAGGACAACCCTGTGGTGCTTGCAGAGTTCAGTCAATAAGGTCTGCAGAAGTGGCAATTTTCTGGATTGTACAGCCTGGAGAGCTGATATTGAATCTGGCAAAAACACTACATGCTGTGGGCTAATATTATTGTTCAGCAGTTTTTCTATTGCAAACTTTATTGTTTGGATTTCTGCATCGTAATTGTGACAAATTTCCTTGTTGCTATTTTATTCATATCACTCATATTCATTATTTCCCAATGTCTGTCTATTCCCTATTACATATTCTCATTTTCTCATGTTTGTGCACATTATTATCTACACATTCTATGCTATTCACATCTCTTCTCTAGTAGACCACACTGCATCACTTCGTATGTCTCTTATGTCTCTTGTTGTACCCTATATTCTTCTAGTCCGTTTCTTGCGCTTTGTGTATGCACATGGACCTGTTTTGGAAACTTCTGTCACTGCGTGTTGTGTGCGTACATTTTAATTTCTCTGCACGCACATGCACCCATTTATACCACATCCAAGCATACAAGGAACGATTTTTTACTGATTTTTCTTTCCATTTATCCTAGTTCACAATTGTTATATATTTTTATTTTATTTTGTTATTTCCAATACATATTTGTATGTGTGTTGCATATGTGTTCCAGTTGAAGAAGGCCTTTGCGCCGAAACGTCGTTCTGGTTTGTGCTGTCCACTTTTTACGTGAAGCTTTAACCGTACAGTTTTTTTTTTCTACATTTTTTAAATTTCTCAATGTTGTTAAAATACTTCTTCACCTGCAATTATTCGCCGCACTATTCTTTCCTTTATGAGTCGTTGGTTGAACGTCATACACTAAGTACAGAGACAGTATCCGGTAGGTTTAGTGGCAAGAAAATAGTTCGGAGAGCCTCTGATATAAGCTATTCCTATATAGGGTGTTACTGCCAGGTGTTGTCCCGTTTTTGTATTCCGAGTCTGTAATAGCGTAAATTTTCTGACAAAAGTACTGAGTGAAGTTAGCTAGTGAACGTGCGTGAATCACTAATAAATAGTGACAGACTAACAGATGAGAGAGAGGTACAGAGATCAAACATTTATGGTCAAAGACAGACTAAAAGATAAGAGAGAAGTACAGAGATAAAACATTTATGGTCAAAAAAATAGACTAAAAGATGAGAGAGGTACAGAGATCAAACATTTATGGTCAAAGACAGACTAAAAGATGAGAGACGTACCGAGATCAAACATTTATGGTCAAAGACAGATTAAAAGATAAGAGAAGTACAGAGATCAAACATTTATGGTCAAAAATAGACTAAAAGATAAGAGAGAAGTACAGAGATCAAACATTTATGGTCAAAGACTGACTAAAAGATGAGAGAGACGTACAGAGATCAAACATTTATGGTCAAAGAAAGACTAAAAGATGAGAGAGACGTACAGAGATCAAACATTTATGGTCAAAGACAGACTAAAAGATGAGAGAGAAGTACAGAGATCAAACATTTATGGTCAAAGACATACTAAAAGATGAGAGAGGCGTACAGAGATCAAACATTTATGGTCAAAGACAGACTAAAAGATGAGACAGACATGCAGAGATCAAACATTATGGTCAAAAACAGACTAAAAGATGAGACAGACGTACAGAGATAACATATTTTGGTCAAAGACAGACTAAAAGGCTTAGGATTCAGACCGAAAAAAATGTTAAGTTTAAACTGACATAGAACATAAAATGATAGAATGAGAAAATGTTGGTGAAGCAATTTAATCATTGTTTTGTTTGTTTATTTATTGTTAGGATCTTTATCACTGCACACCAGACTGTCATATATAATCTATAGGTGCTTCGATATCCCCCCTCCAGAAAGTCCGAGGAGAATATTGACCTATGTGCACGAACTCTGTAGCACCGTTTGAGATCCACGCTGTGAGTAGGTTTCTTTGGCATTTTTGTCCGGACAAACGGTTATATTTATGGTGAGCTCTTTTCGATTGTAACTGTCAATGATTCTTTAACGTGCGCAAGTGCACGCGGGACCTCCTGTTTATTGCCGTTGTGTGAGATGGCTAAACATAGCATCTTACTACACAAGCGATCAGAGAAGGGTAACGTCACAAAGAAGGTAGAGCTGCTTGTACAGAACAGAGACAAATGGCGAGATTTGACAAAATGTCTTGAAAAGAATTGAAAACTGCTAGAATACAAATTTAGATAAGAGAAGAAGTATCTTGGTCTACGCCCTATGGGCCGGCTACGGCTCGAAAGTTCAATAGATAGATAGATAGATAGATAGATATATAGATAGATAGATAGATAGATAGATAGATAGATAGATAGATAGATAGATAGATAGATAGATAGATAGATAGATAGATAGATAGATAGATAGATAGATAGATAGATAGATAGATAGATAGATAGATAGATAGATAGATAGATAGATAGATAGATAGATAGATAGATAGATAGATAGATAGATAGATAGATAGATAGATAGATAGATAGATAGATAGATAGATAGATAGATAGATAGATAGATAGATAGATAGATAGATAGATAGATAGATAGATAGATAGATAGATAGATAGATAGATAGATAGATAGATAGATAGATATATGCTTTGAACTCCTTATTTGTTTATTTACTGTTTTCATTTTTATGACGATGTTTGAAGAGGAGAAAGACAGGGAAAGGAGAAGAGATGGGATTCAGTGCTGAAGTGTTGAGTCAGTGAAGTAAATAGTGACTAACAGCTGAAGCAGAAACACCATCTAGTTAATTGAGGGATTTGATAAGCTTGTAAGGTTCACTTTCAAATGTGTATACTCTGATTTATTGGATTTCACTGTTTTTTCAAAGGAATCTACTGTGACTAAACTTAATCTATCTCGAGCTGTATCCACTCCATCTACTCTCAAACTATCCTGTGATGTATTAACTCCATCTGCTTTCAGTCTATCTTGTGATCTATCCACTCCACCTACTCTCATTCTATCTAGTGATCTATCCACTCCATCTACTCTCAAACTATCTTGTGATCTATCCACTCCATCTACTCTCAATCTATCATTTGATGTATCTACTCCATCTGCTCTCAATCTATCTTGTGATCTATCCACTCCACCTACTCTCATTCTATCTAGTGATCTATCAACTCCATCTACTCTCAATCTATCTTGTGATCTATCCACTCCATCTACTCTCAATCTATCTTGTGATTTATCCACTCCATCTGCTCTCATTCTATCCCGTGATGCATCTGCTCCATCTACTCTCAGTCTATCCTGTAATCTATCCACACCATCTATTCTCAATCTATCCTGTAATGTATCCCCTTCAATGTTTGATAACAAGTGGAAACGAACATCATATTCTAAAACGTCTCAACGGACCCATGGCCCTCCTCTCATCTTCAATATTTCACAAAAATATACACAACAGATGCACAATAATATACACAACAGATGCACAATAATATACACAACAGATACACAATAATATACACAACAGATACACAATAATATACACAACAGATACACAATAATATACACAACAGATGCACAATAATATACACAACAGATGCACAATAATATACACAACAGATGCACAATAATACAGGTAAACAACGTCCTTTCCCGCCTCTAAGATAGTCTTTAGAAGCAGGCTGTCATCAGTCCTCGCTAGAAAATGGCACATGATGTTGTTCTCGAAATACTCATCGATTATAATGTTCTCTTTACTCGTATTTGAAAGACCTTTCCGACTGTAGAATGGACGAGTCAATTTTGTTTACGTTTGATTTGATCTTCTTTCCTATTAAGAAAAAAAAGAAAACGATACGTGGCGTATAGGGAATATGTGGTCTGTCTGTCTGTCTGTCTGTCTGTCTGTCTGTCTGTCTGTCTACCTTTCTTTCTTCACTTCATCTAGTGCCCGTTCGAGTGTCGCGGGAGATACAAAGTTCTGGTTCTCGCCATTTTGGCGACTTATTGTCAATTGATGTTGATATAGCACTTCCTTGATGTTGTCTCTCCATCTTACTCAGGGTCTGCCTCTTGCTCTTTTACCCTTTCCTCTTTTAGTATATGTAAGACATTGCATGGAATTCTTTCTAGATAGGCAAACCAGTTTATTTGTTTATGTATTTAGATTAGGATTGGTCCTATGCCTTTCGTTCATTTTTTCTTAATAATATAATTTATAATTCTGTTGTTTTTTTTTTCTGGTCACTCCAAGTGCTTCTTTCAGACATCTCATTTCTGTGGTGACAAACTTCTTTATGTTTAGCCGCAAGTGTCCATGTTTGGCATTGGTAGCACAATGCTGAAATGAATACAGTTTGTATAAGATGTTTCATGGTTACTAACAAGTATTGATTTGTGTTGAAATGTGGTCTGTATCCATTTATATTACAGACGTTCGGCACTTGATTTTGAGGGTTAATGTGGTCAGTATTACGCCTGTGCCGTTTTTCTTTCCAGAAGAAAAAAAAATCCAGTACCCATTTAAGGCTGGAGGAACTTGGAAGCCGCCGATTAGCATCGAACCCGACCTCGTGGTTACAGTAGTCCAGTTCACTAACCACTGATCTATTGAAGCTCCCTTCATTGTCATTAACTTTTACTTGAATTTCATTGTCAAAAGTTGTGTCAATCCATGAATTTGTTCTGCACATGCTATGTTCGACTGTACCAGATTTTTTTCCAGGTCTGTTTTCGCACTAACGGAGCCGCAAGCATCTGCGATTTCTTACAAACATCTTCATATGTCTGTTCTGACCCACCTACAGATGACTTCTCTTCTTTTGGACAGCTCTGGCTGACTTGTATCCTGTAACTATTATGAAGCTTTCCAGCGTGAAGACACGCTGGAAACGAGAATGGAGTTAACAGTTTCATTTGGCGAAAGCTCTGAACTATTTGCATATTTTTCATCTTTCCTTTCTTCTTCGTTTTGTCCTTTCCCTCGTTCTTCTTTTTCTTTATCATTCACTTCTCCATCTTCTTTCCGTTCATTCTCTTATTTTTCTTCTCACCATCATCATCATCATTATCATCATCATCATCATCATCGAGGACTGGGTGGTCAAGAGGTAAGGCGTCGGTCCCGGACAAGAAAGTCGCGGGTTTGATTCCCACCACAAGCGATGTCACATTAAATTTAAAAGAAAAATTAATCCATTCCATGGCTTCACCCTTCCTGGTCTCTGGAAAGTGAGATCCGATGTCTAGCCCTCTCAAAAAACTGCGAAGAAACAGGAGATCCCGTGTGAATTCTGCGCACGTTAAAGAACCCTTGGCATCTGGAAATCGAAACAGGCAGGTCAAAAAAATGGGCTCAGTCCGGACAAAAATAAATGCGAAAAATGACCCAAAACGTTAAAACTCTCGACGATAAAAGTATGAGAGTGTCTTTGAAGTCGGTGAATATCTGCCTCTGTGGTGGGGGGCACTTCAACGCACGGCCACCGGTGTGGGAAAAAAAAGTGATATTCACAGAAAATGTAGTCCCACTGGACTTCGCTAGAGATATAAAACTGGTGAACTAGCAACAAACAAATAACACACAAGCAACAAACTAGCAACAAACAAACAACACACAAGCAACAAACTAGCAACAAACAAACAACACTCAACAACTAGTAACAAACAAACAACACACAAGCAACAAACTAGCAACAAACAAACAACACACAAGCAACAAACTAGCAACAAACAAACAACACACAAGCAACAAACTAGCAACAAACAAACAACACACAAGCAACAAACTAGTAACAAACAAACAACACACAAGCAACAAACTAGCAACAAACAAACAACACACAAGCAACAAACTAGCAACAAACAAACAACACACAAGCAACAAACTAGCAACAAACAAACAACACACAAACAACAAACTAGCAACAAACAAACAACACACAAGTAACAAACAGCGCAACAAACAAACAACACACAAGCAACAAACTAGCGACAAACAAACAACACACAAGCAACAAACTAGCAACAAACAAACAACACACAAGCAAAAAACAAGCAACAAACAAGCAACAAAAACAAACAACACACAAGTAACAAACAAGCAACAAACAAACAACACACAAGTAACAAACAAGCAACAAACAAACAACACACAAGTAACATCTAAGCAACAAAAAAACAACATACAAGTAACAAACAAACAGCAAACAAACACAAAAAATGCAAGAAACAAAAAACAAACGAGCAAAAAACGAACATCATCATCACCATTATTATCATCTTCTTTATCTTCTGGATCTTCTTTATTTTCCTTATCATCTTCATTATCTTCTTCTTCCTCTTCTTCTTCCTTCTACGTTCGCCTTTTAGTGCCTGCCCACGGAGGAGATAGTTTACAGCCGCTAACTATTTGGTTAGCATCTTCTGCAGCCATGTATCTGTAAAAAGTAAAGTAAAGTACCCCCCGTCACGCCAAGTGGCGTATAGGGAAATATGGTGTTAGTGACCCTATATTTTACAGACCTTCAGCACATGATTTTTGGGGTAATGTGGTCGGTATTACGCCCGTGCTGCTTTTACTTTCCCAGAAAAAATCCGGTACCCATTTAAGGCTGGGTGAACCCGGAGCCGTCGGTTGGGATCGAACCCTACCCCTTGTCCGTAGTAGTCCAGTTCACTAACCACTGAGCTATCGCGGCTCCCCTTGTCCGTAGTAGTCCAGTTCACTAACCACTGAGCTATCGCGGCTCCTACTAATTTTTAGGGAATTAGTAAAACCCAGGTGTCCTCGCCAGGATTACGAACCCCGGCTGTTGCCGTGGTAAGCCAACCGCCTATCGATTGCGCTAACCGGACACATGTATCTGTGCGTTGCTGTAATTCCTCTATCAAAGCTTCTTTTATTGTAGAAAATCGTCTTTCGGTCAGTTGCATTTGTTTACAAACGTATCATTTTGTGCTTATTTCTTTCTGTGTTGTCACGTGACCAGACCAATAAACAATGCATGGTAGCAAATTTTTGAACTGCATTCCGAATGAAAAAAAAAAAACATTAAAAAAACATTTAAAAAATCCCAAGTCTGGAGACAACTGTTGCGGTTCTTGTCCCTCATTGTTGTATATCATCAACTTTAGTATCACAGAGCACGAGACTGTCCTCAATTGAAGAAAAATTCGAATATTAATTGTTTTTAAAAATAGATTTTCCTATCGATTTTTTGGACGCGCTCTCTTGTTGCCTGGACTGTGAGTGTGTCTACGACTTGCCATAACGTAAAAATAGAAAAATAATAATTAGTTGAGAATGATAATGTCAGATAGCACGCTTATAGCATGGGTGATGCTGAATCATGGATCGGGTTTCATATTCTTTGATGTTTCCTACTATTACTTGTGGGTGTTTTCGATCACTTTTCAGATGCATATCTTTTTTTCTACAATATGTTTACTTTTGCTGATTAACTTCTCCAAAATAGAATTTTGTTTCTATATGCTTGCTTAGCTACGAAATATCCATTCATCTTGTTCTCGTGTCTACTGTCTGGCATTTTTTCTACTCTACTTCTGTTTTTAAAGGAAAAATTAATCCATTCCATGGCTTTTTGAACTGTATTCCGACCTACAATTAAATATCACAGTTTAGGGAATACATCTGGAGACAGTCCAGAGCTACAACTACCTGGGACATACTATAACCAATGATGGAAAATGTAAAATTGAAATAAACAAAAGAATAGGTATGGCAAAAAGTAATTTTAATGCCATGAAAAATATACTAACAACAAAACAAATATCAACAGGGCTGAAACTAAGAATGGCAAAATGTTACGTCTTCTCAATATTCCTGTATGGTGCAGAAACATGGACATTAGACAAGAAAACAGAACAGAAAATTGAAGGCTTTGAAATGTGGATTTATAGAAGAATAGGTAGAATTGGATGGAAAGAAAAGATAACAAACGATGAAGTTTTAAAACAAATGAAAATAAAAAGAGAACTACTAAATACAATTAAGACAAGACAAATGAAATTTTGTGGGGCATGTTAAAAGACACAACAGCCTACTAAAAGTAATATTAGAAGGGAAAATACAAGGTAAAAGAGGCAGAGGCAGACCAAGACTAACATGGACGAGTAACATCAAAAGATGGTCAACTCAATCTATGACGGCCTGCACCATCAAAGCAAGAAGGGGAAAAGTCAACAAAAGAGGAAAACGGCATTGGAGGAAAAGAGAGAAAAGAAACAAATGTGTCTTTGGGAGGAAAGACAGGGAGGAATGGAAGTGATTATTTGTAGGAAATACAGTGAGGAATGGAAGTGATTATTTGTAGGAAATACAGTGAGGAAGGGAGGTGATTATTTGTAGGAAATACAGTGAGGAATGGAAGTGATTATTTGTAGGAAATACAGTGAGGAAGGGAGGTGATTATTTATAGGAAATACAGCGAGGAATGGAAGTGATTATTTGTAGGAAATACAGTGAGGAAGGGAGGTGATTATTTGTAGGAAATACAGTGAGGAAGGGAAGTGATTATTTGTAGGAAATACAGTGAGGAAGGGAAGTGATTATTTGTAGGAAATTCAGTGAGGAAGGGAAGTGATTATTTGTAGGAAAGACATCCAGGAAGGGAAGTGATTATTTGTAGGAAAGACATTGAGGAAGGGAAGTGATCATTTGTAGAAAAGACATTGAGGAAGGGAAGTGATCATTTATAGGAAAGATAACGAGGAAGGAAATTGATCAAATGTAGGAAAGACAGTGAGGAAGGAGAGTGATCATATGTAGGAATTACAGTGTGGAAGGAAAGTGATCATTTGCAGAAAAGACAGTGAGGAAGGAAAGTGATCATTTGTAGGAAAGACAGTGTGGAATGAAAGTGATAATTTGTAGGAAAGACAGTGTGGAAGGAAAGAGATCATATGCAGGAAAGACAGTGTGGAAGGAAAGAGATCATATGTAGGAAAGACAGTGAAGAAGGAAAGAGATCACATGCAGGAAAGACAGTGTGGAAGGAAAGAGATCATATGCAGGAAAGACAGTGTGGAAGGAAAGAGATCATATGCAGGAAAGACAGTGTGGAAGGAAAGAGATCATATGTAGGAAAGACAGTGAAGAAGGAAAGTGATAATTTGCAGAAAAGACAGTGAAGAAGGAAAGTGATAATTTGCAGAAAGACAGTGAGGAAGGAAAGTGATCATTTGTAGGAAAGACAGTGTGGAAGGAAAGAGATCATATCTAGGAAAGACAGTGTGGAAGGAAAGAGATCATATCTAGGAAAGACAGTGTGGAAGGAAAGAGATCATATCTAGGAAAGACAGTGTGGAAGGGAAGTGATCATATCTAGGAAAGACAGTGTGGAAGGGAAGTGATCATATCTAGGAAAGACAGTGTGGAAGGGAAGTGATCATATCTAGGAAAGACAGTGTGGAAGGAAAGAGATCATATCTAGGAAAGACAGTGTGGAAGGAAAGAGATCATATCTAGGAAAGACAGTGTGGAAGGAAAGAGATCATATCTAGGAAAGACAGCGTGGAAGGGAAGTGATCATATCTAGGAAAGACAGTGTGGAAGGAAAGAGATCATATCTAGGAAAGACAGTGTGGAAGGGAAGTGATCATATCTAGGAATTACAGTGATGAAGGGAAGCCATCAAGTTCAACAAACGATACTTTATGAACTAGCTACTTTATATTTGAGTGACTATGAAAAATATTATTGAGACTGAGAAACACGTAATAACAATCTTGATAAACAGAAGCATTAACCACGGCTGTCACATATGCACGCTAGGGCTAAATGATGAAATTACGAACCATACATTGCATAATGCCCCATAACTAATCAACTAAGACAGACCCTCTGGTCTGAGTTATCAACATTACATTCAAAACTACATGGACACTAAATAGGTACACCAATCTATTTATCTCAAGCATATTTTTGAATAGGGAGCCGCGATAGCTCAGTGGTTAGTGAACTGGACTACATAGAACAAGGGGTAGGGTTCGATCCCAACCGACGGCTTCCAGGTTCACCCAACCTTAAATGAGTACCGGAATTTTTCTGGGAAAGTAAAGCGGCACGGGCGTAATACCGACCACATTACCCCAAAAACACGTGCTGAAGGTCTGTAAAATTTATGGTCACTAACACCATATTTCCCTATACGCCACTTGGCGTGACCGGGGGCTCTATACTTTACTTTTTACTATATGTCTAACTATATAACATAATGTCTGCACGAAAAAAGGACGACGATGTTCAAAGTCTGTCTACTTATTTTTAAATCGCCACCATTCCTTTGTTTCCGTTCAAACACGAGCTATAAGACTTGTGGCACACACTGTAGAGCCAAAGCTGCTAATTCCGGTCATTCCTTACCATGGTCTGTTTCAGATAGGTAAGTATTTGTCTTGTGTGTGTGTATGTGATTTTATTTATATTTGTTATATAGTGCCCGCTGAAGGCTTTTGACGAAACGTCATAGTTTTTCTCGTCTCTCTTTAGACTCAGCTGCTAAATACAATTATATATTTTTTTTGTCTGCAGCTGTACTCCTGGTCTCGCATACTATTGAGTGTATTGTATGCAATATGATGTAAAGTAAAAGTAAAGAGCCCCCGTCATGCCAAGTGGCGTATAGGGAATATGGTGTTAGTGACCATAAATTTTACAGACTTCAGCACATGATTTTTGGGGTAATGTGGTCGGTATTACGCCCGTGGCGCTTTACTTTCCCAGAAAAAAATCCGGTACCCATTGAAGGCTGGGTGAACCGGAAGCTGTCGGTTGGTATCGAACGCTACCATTTGTCCTTTGTAGTCCATTTCACTAACAACTGAGCTATTGCGGCTCCCATGCGATATGATATAACTGTGCCTATCCACTACCTCTCAAGAAGTCTTCTCAGATACATTTTGTTTCTGGGGAGAGTGGGTGGAAAGGGGGGGGGGGGGGTCCTGGCAATGGGTGGTCTGGAGGGAAGAAGACGATCTCTGGACAGAAAAGTTCCGGGTTTGAATTCCCTCAAAGGCGGTGGGAATTTGTCTCTTCAGATCCGTCGCTTCATCGTGCCTTGACCATGGCCTCATCTCTGGGTAGCAAGATCTCATGCCTAGTTCTATCTGGGTAGCGAGATCTCATGCCTAGTTCTATCTGGGTAGCAAGATCTCATGCCTAGTTCTCTCTGGGTAGCGAGATCTCATGCCTAGTTCTATCTGGGTAGCGAGATCTCATGCCTAGTTCTCTCTGGATAGCGAGATCTCATGCCTAGTTCTATCTGGGTAGCGAGATCTCATGCCTAGTTCTCTCTGGGTAGCGAGATCTCATGCCTAGTTCTATCTGGGTAGCGAGATCTCATGCCTAGTTCTATCTGGGTAGCGAGATCTCATGCCTAGTTCTCTCTGGGTAGCGAGATCTCATGCCTAGTTCTATCTGGGTAGCAAGATCTCATGCCTAGTTCTCTCTGGGTAGCGAGATCTCATGCCTAGTTCTATCTGGGTAGCGAGATCTCATGCCTAGTTCTATCTGGGTAGCAAGATCTCATGCCTAGTTCTATCTGGGTAGCGAGATCTCATGCCTAGTTCTATCTGGGTAGCAAGATCTCATGCCTAGTTCTCTCTGGGTAGCAAGATCTCATGCCTAGTTCTATCTGGGTAGCAAGATCTCATGCCTAGTTCTATCTGGGTAGCGAGATCTCATGCCTAGTTCTCTCTGGGTAGCGAGATCTCATGCCTAGTTCTCTCTGGGTAGCGAGATCTCATGCCTAGTTCTCTCTGGGTAGCAAGATCTCATGCCTAGTTCTATCTGGGTAGCGAGATCTCATGCCTAGTTCTATCTGGGTAGCAAGATCTCATGCCTAGTTCTCTCTGGGTAGCAAGATCTCATGCCTAGTTCTATCTGGGTAGCAAGATCTCATGCCTAGTTCTATCTGGGTAGCGAGATCTCATGCCTAGTTCTCTCTGGGTAGCAAGATCTCATGCCTAGTTCTCTCTGGGTAGCGAGATCTCATGCCTAGTTCTCTCTGGGTAGCGAGAACTCATGCCTAGTTCTCTCTGGGTAGCGATATCTCATGTCTAGTTCTCTCTGGGTAGCGATATCTCATGTCTAGCTCTCTCTGGGTAGCGAGATCTCATGCCTAGTTCTATCTGGGTAGCGATATCTCATGTCTAGCTCTCTCTGGGTAGCGAGATCTCATGTCTAGTTCTCTCTGGGTAGCGAGATCTCATGTCTAGCTCTCTCTGGGTAGCGATATCTCATGTCTAGCTCTCTCTGGGTAGCGAGATCTCATGCCTAGTTCTCTCTGGGTAGCGATATCTCATGTCTAGCTCTCTCTGGGTAGCGAGATCTCATGTCTAGTTCTCTCTGGGTAGCGAGATCTCATGTCTAGCTCTCTCTGGGTAGCGATATCTCATGTCTAGCTCTCTCTGGGTAGCGATATCTCATGTCTAGCTCTCTCTGGGTAGCGATATCTCATGCCTAGTTCTCTCTGGGTAGCGATATCTCATGCCTAGTTCTCTCTGGGTAGCGATATCTCATGTCTAGCTCTCTTTGTGTGGCGAGATCTCATGCCTAGTTCTCTCTGGGTAGCGAGATCTCATGCCTAGTTCTCTCTGGGTAGCGAGATCTCATGCCTAGTTCTCTCTGGATAGCGAGATCTCATGTCTTGCTCTCTTTGGGTGGCGAGATCTCATGTCTAGCTCTCTTGGATAACGCAGAAAAAGCAGGAATCTACGAATATTAAATAACTCTTGGCAGTTAACAGTCGAACAGATTGAACCTAAGTGACCCCTGTTGGCAAAATTGTTAAAGAAATTGTTTTATTCTACACATACCCAAAACTGGTTGACTTGGCCGGAAAGCGCATATATCGCCCACGCGAATGCTGAAGAGGTGAAGAAGAAATAAAAGAAGATGATGAAGAAGTTTATATCAAAATAGAGACCGGTCTGATTTCTCAAACGCGTGCACAATGTGGTCACGTGGGTCTGGTGAGATATGTGGAAGTCGTTATATCTCCAACCTGATTGAAAGAAGTAATGGTTACATCAAAGAAACAATCACCACAATCATGCAGCATAAAAATAAACGAGACAAATCTGAAACAGGTGCAACGTTTCAGAAACTTGGGCACAATAATTACATCAGATGGGAGATGCACCACAGAAATAAAAAGCAGAATAGCTCAGGCCAAAATAGCATTTCAGAAAAAGAAAAATATCGTATGCAACAAATCTATGTCAATGAAATTGAGAAAGAGAGTTCATCAGTGCTATATAGAACCAATTCTGACCTATGGAATCGAATCTTGGACAGTAGACAAACAAATGAAAAGACAATTAGAGGCCACAGAGATGGGATTTCTCAGAAGAATGTTGAAAATTCCCTGGGCAGCTAAAAAGACCAATGATGAAGTTCTCAAAGAGGCCAACACAAAAAGGGAGCTCTTAAAAAACATCAGAAAGAAGCAATCAGCATTTTTCGGGCACATCATGAGAAGAGGAAAGTTGGAATACTTGATTACAACAGGCAAAATAAAAGGAACAAGAGATCGCGGACGACAAAGAGAGAAAACACTGGATAGCTTGGTGTCATGGCATGGAAAACAGTCAACAACAGAACCGATACGATGCACTGTGGATAGAAGATTGTGGAGGGACATGATCGCCTACGCCAACCGGTATGGCACATGATGATGATGATTGAAAGAGTTCATGATTCGCGTCGACTGCGTTGTGTTGAATTGGGTTTTCATTACACTTCTTCATTGTCTTAAAGGGACGCTAATCAGACGTAGTTGCGCTGTTGTTGTTGACAACATATATCTTTCGTCCAAACAAATCCGCCTTTAGCATGCAGTTCTGGGTACCGGGTTGCCTTCCTTCTTCGATCCCTGCACGTTTGGCCAGACTGGTTATTCTGTTTGTAGGCCCATTGCTGGAAAGTGGTCCTGCACAGCTCTGACTTATTAGTCCTAATATTAGCAGTCAGCTATGAGTTTCTTATCCCTTTCACTCCAGCAGCTTGATGCACTTTCATTAAATCAACCAACGACGACTGTATAGAAAGCCCGTGAGCTGAGAGGGATCACACAAAACATGTGACGTTTTCAGCATTGCGAGAAGGGACGGGTGTGGGTAAAATGACGTCAGTCATCTATATCTCGCATAGCTGAAGACGTCACGAGCTTTGTGTGATTTTGGAAAAATCCTTTCAGCCAGCAGGCTTTCTGTGTAGTCGGCGTTGGATCAATACACAAAGCAATATCTACTCGTCTAAATCGCAGCCTCCTCTAAAGTCTACCTACTTAATCGCCTCCACTTGCACACCGTCCCAGGGTCTATCTCGTCCAGACTATCACCTCGTGACTGGGGGTAATGTATGCACCACAAACAATTCCTCCCAGTTTCATCATGAATCTATTACCAACTTCTCCGAGATCTCGCACAAGGAATCGAATTTCAGCCAAGCCTACAACAATGAGACACAGAAATACCAGGACCATATCGATTACAATTCATCGGTCTGCATTGATTGACAAGACGCAGGTATTCGATCTTCGGCCTCCCTTTTTAATTTACATACGAATACGATTCTTTAGGGCGAGACAAGTGGGCTAGTACCAGTTTGTAGTCGTCCATGCCCTTCTAGTGATATTCGATACTTTTCTTCTTGTTTTAGCCTCTCCGACTGCAAGAACTTACGACAAGTGGCACGCCATTCTTCTTTTGCTCTCTAATAATCAATGTCTCCTCAAGTGTTTCTGCTATTATTCATGTCCCTTCCATCCCCTCCACCCCACCGGAGTACAATCTGTTCTTGACAAATGTCGTTTTCTATTTTAAATTGGACGGACGGCCGATAACTCAGGGGATACGACAATCACATAGCTGCTTTATACCTTCCTGTCTTTATGTTCTCTCTTTCTATCCAGCATATCTCAGTGGCTATGCTTGCTTACGTTCGCCCGATGACTAAAGTATTCTAGAGTATTCGTAGACAGTAGAATTCCTCTTCGTCATCCGCCCTTAAAAGGACGTTAAGTGGACGTGTCTGCGTTGTGTTGTGGTTTGCAGTATAACTGTATATTTGCTATGCCTTTCGGCCCAACACATCCGACTTCAGCACGTCTCAGTGTCTATATATTTTTTTATTTATTTCTGTTCGCTTTTTCTTCAGATTTAACAAAATACCTAGCTTTCTCACTTTCGGCTCTCTCTTTCTCTCTCTCTCTCTCACACACACACACACAAGCACACTCATACCAGTTCTTCCACTTTTTTTTTTTAGTTGCTCACTTCGTTGCATTTTTTTCTTCTTCTTATCTTTTCGCTCTCTTTGAATTGTTAACACAAACGCGCGCGCACATAAACATGCATACACGCGCGCGCACATAAACATGTATGCACGCACACTCGACTTTCAGAAACCGTGATCACATGTGAGAATAAAAATTACTAAACACAGAAATAGTTCTGGATTTAAAAAAAAAGTATAATCCACCTTTAGTTATGCACGCAAGACCTGGAAAACAACTAAATATATTGTAAATAAGTGTCACAGGAAAGTATATCCCATACCATAGAATGAATTAACGACTTTTGCAAAATATGGGAAATGATAGTTTTCAAAAATATCATCTATAATCAAGATGAGAAGGTGGTCATATGCTGGCTTTTGTGATGAGGAGGTGGTCATATGCTGGCTTTTGTGATGAGAAGGTGGTCATATGCTGGCTTTTGTGATGAGAAGGTGGTTATATGCTGGCCTTGTGATGAGAAGGTTGTCATATACTGGCCTTGTGATGAGAAGGTGGTCATATGCTGGCCTTGTGATGAGAAGGTGGTTATATGCTGGCCTTGTGATGAGAAGGTGGTTATATGCTGGCCTTGTGATGAGAAGGTTGTCATATACTGGCCTTGTGATGAGAAGGTGGTTATATGCTGGCCTTGTGATGAGAAGGTGGTTATATGCTGGCCTTGTGATGAGAAGGTGGTCATATGCTGGCTTTGTGATGAGAAGGTTGTCATATGCTGGCTTTGTGATGAGAAGGTGGTCATATGCTGGCTTTGTGATGAGAAGGTTGTCATATGCTGGCCTTGTGATGAGAAGGTTGTTATATGCTGGCTTTGTGATGAGAAGGTTGTCATATGCTGGCCTTGTGATGAGAAGGTGGTCATATGCTGGCTTTGTGATGAGAAGGTTGTCATATGCTGGCCTTGTGATGAGAAGGTGGTTATATGCTGGCTTTGTGATGAGAAGGTTGTCATATGCTGGGCTTGTGATGAGAATGTGGTCATATGCTGGCTTTTGTGATGAGAAGGTGGTCATATGCTGGCCTTGTGATGAGAAGGTGGTCATATGCTGGCCTTGTGATGAGAATGTGGTCATATGCTGGCTTTTGTGATGAGAAGGTGGTCATATGCTGGCTTTGTGATGAGAAGGTGGTCATATACTGGCCTTGTGATGAGAAGGTGGTCATATGCTGGCCTTGTGATGAGAAGGTGGTCATATGCTGGGCTTGTGATGAGAAGGTTGTCATATGCTGGCTTTGTGATGAGAAGGTGGTCATATACTGGCCTTGTGATGAGAAGGTTGTCATATGCTGGCCTTGTGATGAGAAGGTTGTCATATGCTGGCCTTGTGAAGAGAAGGTTGTCATATGCTGGCCTTGTGATGAGAAGGTTGTCATATGCTGGCCCTGTGATGAGAAGGTTGTCATATGCTGGCCTTGTGATGAGAAGGTGGTCATATACTGGCCTTGTGATGAGAAGGTTGTCATATGCTGGCCTTGTGATGAGAAGGTTGTCATATGCTGGCCTTGTGATGAGAAGGTGGTCATATGCTGGCCTTGTGATGAGAAGGTGGTCATATGCTGGCTTTGTGATGAGAAGGTGGTCATATACTGGCCTTGTGATGAGAAGGTGGTCATATGCTGGCATTGTGATGAGAAGGTGGTCATATGCTGGCCTTGTGATGAGAAGGTGGTCATATGCTGGCTTTGTGATGAGAAGGTGGTCATATACTGGCCTTGTGATGAGAAGGTGGTCATATACTGGCCTTGTGATGAGAAGGTGGTCATATACTGGCCTTGTGATGAAAAGGTGGTCATATACTGGCCTTGTGATGAGAAGGTGGTCATATACTGGCCTTGTGATGAGAAGGTGGTCATATACTGGCCTTGTGATGAGAAGGTGGTCATATGCTGGCCTTGTGATGAGAAGGTGGTCATATGCTGGCCTTGTGATGAGAAGGTGGTCATATGCTGGCTTTGTGAAGAGAAGGTGGTCATATGCTGGCCTTGTGATGAGAAGGTGGTCATATACTGGCCTTGTGATGAGAATGTGGTCATATGCTGGCCTTGTGAAGAGAAGGTGGTCATATGCTGGCCTTGTGATGAGAATGTGGTCATATACTGGCCTTGTGAAGAGAAGGTGGTCATATACTGGCCTTGTGATGAGAAGGTGGTCATATACTGGCCTTGTGATGAGAAGGTTGTCATATGCTGGCCTTGTGATGAGAAGGTTGTCATATACTGGGCTTGTGATGAGAAGGTGGTCATATGCTGGCCTTGTGATGAGAAGGTGGTCATATGCTGGCCTTGTGATGAGAAGGTGGTCATATACTGGCCTTGTGATGAGAAGGTGGTCATATACTGGCCTTGTGATGAGAAGGTTGTCATATGCTGGCCTTGTGATGAGAAGGTGGTCATATACTGGCCTTGTGATGAGAAGGTGGTCATATACTGGCCTTGTGATGAGAAGGTGGTCATATACTGGCCTTGTGATGAGAAGGTGGTCATATACTGGCCTTGTGATGAGAAGGTTGTCATATGCTGGCCTTGTGATGAGAAGGTTGTCATATGCTGGCCTTGTGATGAGAAGGTGGTCATATGCTGGCCTTGTGATGAGAAGGTGGTCATATGCTGGCCTTGTGATGAGAAGGTGGTCATATGCTGGCTTTGTGAAGAGAAGGTGGTCATATGCTGGCCTTGTGATGAGAAGGTGGTCATATACTGGCCTTGTGATGAGAATGTGGTCATATGCTGGCCTTGTGAAGAGAAGGTGGTCATATGCTGACCTTGTGATGAGAATGTGGTCATATACTGGCCTTGTGATGAGAATGTGGTCATATGCTGGCTTTGTGAAGAGAAGGTGGTCATATGCTGGCCTTGTGAAGAGAAGGTGGTCATATACTGGCCTTGTGATGAGAATGTGGTCATATGCTGGCTTTGTGAAGAGAAGGTGGTCATGTGCTGGCCTTGTGATGAGAAGGTGGTCATATGCTGGCCTTGTGATGAGAAGGTGGTCATATGCTGGCTTTGTGAAGAGAAGGTGGTCATATGCTGGGCTTGTGATGAGAAGGTGGTCATATGCTGGCCTTGTGATGAGAATGTGGTCATATGCTGGCCTTGTGATGAGAAGGTGGTCATATGCTGGGCTTGTGATGAGAATGTGGTCATATGCTGGGCTTGTGATGAGAAGGTGGTCATATGCTGGCCTTGTGATGAGAAGGTTGTCATATGCTGGCTTTTGTGATGAGAAGGTTGTCATATGCTGGGCTTGTGATGAGAAGGTGGTCATATGCTGGCCTTGTGATGAGAATGTGGTCATATGCTGGGCTTGTGATGAGAATGTGGTCATATGCTGGCCTTGTGATGAGAAGGTGGTCATATGCTGGCTTTTGTGATGAGAAGGTGGTTATATGCTGGGCTTGTGATGAGAAGGTGGTCATATGGTGGCTTTTGTGATGAGAAGGTTGTCATATGCTGGGCTTGTGATGAGAAGGTTGTCATATGCTGGGCTTGTGATGAGAAGGTTGTCATATGCTGGGCTTGTGATGAGAAGGTTGTCATATGCTGGGCTTGTGATGAGAAGGTTGTCACATGCTGGGCTTGTGATGAGAAGGTTGTCATATGCTGGGCTTGTGATGAGAAGGTTGTCATATGCTGGCTTTTGTGATGAGAAGGTTGTCATATGCTGGGCTTGTGATGAGAAGGTTGTCATATGCTGGCTTTTGTGATGAGAAGGTGGTCATATACTTGCCTTGTGATGAGAAGGTTGTCATATGCTGGCTTTTGTGATGAGAAGGTGGTCATATGCTGGCTTTTGTGATGAGAAGGTGGTCATATTCTTGCCTTGTGATGAGAAGGTTGTCATATGCTGGCTTTTGTGATGAGAAGGTGGCCATATGCTGGCTTTTGTGATGAGAAGGTGGTCATATACTTGCCTTGTGATGAGAAGGTGGTCATATGCTGGCTTTTGTGATGAGAAGGTGGTCATATACTTGCCTTGTGATGAGAAGGTGGTCATATACTTGCCTTGTGATGAGAAGGTGGTCATATACTTGCCATGTGATGAGAAGGTGGTCATATGCTGGCTTTTGTGATGAGAAGGTGGCCATATGCTGGCTTTTGTGATGAGAAGGTGGTCATATACTTGCCTTGTGATGAGAAGGTGGTCATATGCTGGCCTTGTGATGAGAAGGTGGTCATATGCTGGCTTTTGTGATGAGAAGGTGGTCATATGCTGGCTTTTGTGATGAGAAGGTGGTCATATACTTGCCTTGTGATGAGAAGGTGGTCATATGCTGGCTTTTGTGGTGAGAAGGTGGTCATATACTTGCCTTGTGATGAGAAGGTGGTCATATGCTGGCTTTTGTGATGAGAAGGTGGTCATATGCTGGCTTTTGTGATGAGAAGGTGGTCATATGCTGGCTTTTGTGATGAGAAGGTGGTCATATACTTGCCTTGTGATGAGAAGGTGGTCATATGCTGGCCTTGTGATGAGAAGGTGGTTATATGCTGGCCTTGTGATGAGAAGGTGGTTATATGCTGGCCTTGTGATGAGAAGGTGGTTATATGCTGGCCTTGTGATGAGAAGGGACAAGAGAATTTCAAAGCAGGACTTCAAATGGTAACAGAATGGTAAAAAAAAAATAAGACACCAACCTTGAGAAACACTAAAAAGAACACAGAAACGAGAGGCAACAACAACATGCTTCAACTCCCTTGCCGATATTTAGCGGGTCGCCAAAACAGGGAGGTGTGGAGAGACATAATGCGGATACTGTGCAAGTTCTGACATTTGATAACATAGGTGGTCAGAAATAAAGGGTTTAGAATGTCTACCCAATGTGCTGTCTTCGACTCAAAGGACAAGTAGTCTATGTCAGATGTAAACGACAATACGGGAAAATAGATAATGAGAAAGGGAAAAAGTTTGTTGTGACGGAATCCATCATCATCAAGTACCGGGCCTGCTGGCGTAGGTGATCATGTCTCTCCACAATTTTCGATCTCGACAGTTATTTATCGTTTCTGTTGTTGACCTTCTGCCAAGCCATTCTCTTAAGCTGTCTGGTATTTTCTCTCTTTGCATCCCTCTATCTCTTCATCCCTCAATTTTCCCTGTTGTTACAATATATTCCAGTTGTTCTCATCTCATTACATGACCAACAAATGATGATTGTTTCTTCCTAATATTGGAAATTAGCTCTCTTTTTGCAGGGGCTGAAACAGGTCTACATGTTGTGCTAGAAACACGATGCCTACTCCCCAAATACATTTGTTTTTAGCACTGCCCATGTTTGTCTAGTCTCGGTATTGCATTGCCTACCATTTTTTTCAGGAAAGTTTCATATACTGAATGTTTTCTTGCAACATTTTCTCTCAATACGATGATTGCATTACACCTCCAGAATACATTCTTTTCATTTCTTTACAAATATTGTATTAACTCTCCAGAATATATATACCGTAAACAAAGCAACAGAAGATCACCGTCGTAACTTCTTTGTACAATCATGAATCGCCATCAGTCTAAACGTATGGATGGGAATCATGGACAATAGGATAACAAAGAAGAAAATCACTGGAGTCTGTAGAAATGTGGTTTCACAGAAGAATGTTGAGAATACCATGGACAGCTAAGAAGAGTAATGAAGATGTTCTGAGAGAGGTCAAAACAAAAAGAGAGCTAACTTCCAATAGTAGGAAGAAACTATCATCATTTTTTGGCCATGTAATGAGAAGAGAACAACTGGAATATATTGTAACAACTGGGAAACTTGAGGGATGAAGAGATAGAGGGAGGCAAAGAGAAAAGATACCAGACAGCTTGAGAGAATGGCTTGGCAGAAGGTCAACAACAGAAATGATAAATAACTGTCGAGATCGAAAATTGTGGAGAGACATGATCACCTACACTTGCAGGCCCGTACTTATGATAATGATGATGATATATATATATATATATATATATATATATATATCATGACTGCATTAACTGTACAGTGTGCAACAACTGCATTATTTGGTAGAGGAGTGTGAACCGAAGCTATGGTGACGTCTGACAAGCAATATGAGAGATAGAGATTGAGAAGAATAAAAGTAAAGGTCATTTCCTAACAAGCAAGAGGGCAGAGTTAAAGGTCACGTTAATTTATTTTGTTCTCTACAACGAAGCCGACGGATTCTCCTGAATATTTGAGTATCAAAATATCGGTTACAGGGGAACGAATATTTCATTAATTTTGAGTTCTACCTTTTTTTTTCTTTCTTTTTCTTTGGTCATTTTTCAATTTGTTTTGTTGTAATATGAGGTCAGTGTCTGACACGAATTATACTGCCAAGAAGGGTAACAACAAATTCCCCTGTGTGCATTTTTTTGCTTGAAAGTTTATTTTGCCCAAGTCTTGCTCACAATACACTTTCTGGCCCCTCTTATATCAGCCAGGTTATCTTTTATCTATCTTTCTTTCATCTTTACTATGACGACCACTTGTTCACAACATCACAGCTCTAGGTGTTTGTATATCGCCTCTATGTTTAGCTTGCTATCGTTGTGTTCATTTCCTTTCAAATGAACCTTTTAGGCAACTTAATAATTATATATACGTATATATATATATATATATATATATATATATATATACAATACCAAATCAGTCAAATACCAGTGGATAAAGAGATACAAAGAAGACCGTGTCGCTGGATAGGACACACACTGAAGAAGCCAAATAAGAGTATTAGACAACAGGCCCTTTTTTAGAATCCTCAGGGGAAAAGACAAAGAGGAAGACCAAAATATTCTTGGAGAAGACGGGTTGAAGCAGAAATGAAGATGATGGGGAAGACATGAATGATCTAAAAAGAATGGAAAAAATAGAACGGTCTGGAAAGTGTTTATTGAAAACCTATGCTCCAGAGGGTGTTGAAAGGAATAAGAAATTTATATTATATATAATAATTTATAATGTATAATTAATATATTGATTTATTTTATATATATATATATATATAAACGGAGCTCTTAAAAAACATCAGAAAGAAGCAATCAACATTTTTTCGGTTACATCATGAGAAGAGGAAAGTTGGAATACTTGGTTACAACTGGCAAAATAAAAGGAAAGAGAGATCGCGGACGACAAAGAGAGAAAACACTGGATAGCTTGGTGTCATGGCATGGAAAACAGTCAACAACAGAACTGATACGATGCACTGTGGATAGAAGATTGTGGAGGGACATGATCGCCTACGCCAACTGACAGGGTACATGATGATATATATATATTTATATATATGAGAAGTGTATGCACTTGACCTTTACTTTGCATTAGTTAGAACTGTTGAATCTTGACTTCCATATCAATTGCTCCGAAATTGTTTCTGTCTGCGAGATATCTAACCTTTTCTGCAGTCATGCACAGTTTGTCTCTAAAATCTTGCACCCACCTTCTTCTTGATCTTCCCCTCTCACATCTACCAGGTACCATACCCTCCTTAATCATCTTCTTTAGCTCATGTCGTTGTTTTTATTAGGTTATCTAGCTCGTTCTTTCTGATTGTTTTTAGTGCTGTCAGGACTGACAGTACATCGATCATTATCACGAATGTCTTGTGGACATTATTTTTGCGCTGGGTAGCCAGATTTGCAGCATCTTTCAGTGCCTTTGTTTCAGCTTGATAATTGTTTGATCATTTTCAAGGGCTAATAATTTGGTAACCTCTTCCAGGTTTGTTTCAGCCTCGGGTATACACCTCCTCTCTCATTTCTGGTGGCGTTTGTAGCGTTTTTATGTGGGAGTCCAGGAGTACTGTGGGTGATTTTGGTCTTGGTATTGTTCGGCTATGTGCTTTCTCTCTGTATGTCTTTCTCTCTGTATGTCTTTCTCCCTAGAGGAAATGTGCAATAACTTCCAGAGAGTGGTCATCCTGTAGATTCCATCACATAATAATATACAAGGAAACTTATGTGGAGACAAACCAGTCAGAGAGGGTGGAAGATTACCACAATAGAACTATTTAGTCAGCTATGAAGAAGCTAAATCCATTATCAAAGGCCAGTATCTTGAAAAAATAGAAACAAGAACCCCCAAAGTATAACGAGAGGGACGGATACCTCCAACTATCAAGGAGGGATCAAGCTATCATTCTTCACCTACGTATTAGCCACAGCAGAATGAGAAACCACATGTTCATCAAACTCAAAATAGGAACCGCCAACCTATACCTCTGTAAAAAAGTAAAAAGAAATGTAAAGTACCCCCGTCACACCAAGTGGCGTATAGGGAATATGGTGTTAGTGACCATCAATTTTACAGACCTTCAGCACAGGATTTTTGGGGTAATGTGGTCGGTATTACGCCGTGCCGCTTTACTTTCCCAGAAAAAAATATTGTACCCATTAAAGGCTGGGTGAACCCGGAAGCCGTCTGTTAGGATCGAACCCTACCTCTTGTCCTTTGTTGTCCAGTTCACTAACCACTGAGCTACCGCCATGCCTCTGTACTCTAGATGATATGACAACAAAGCACGTTACAGAATTGCCTTCAGTAAATAGACCCGATGGAGCTAATATGGCCCACACCCAGCTCCATGGAACATAAACTCTAAGGTCCAGCCGAATCACTGAAACAGCTGCCTTTCAAAAGAAGGGATAAATCATAATAAATGAATATTATTACAGAGGGAAACTTCCAATGTGATAGATTAGCGAATCGATTTAAGGGATGAGGTATGTTTACAGCACTCGGAAAACAATCACAAATAATCAACAACAGAAAAAAACAATGAACAATATATAGACCGAAGCAGGAACGAACCCGTACTCCTTGGCACAGTGCCTTCCTCCTGAAAACAAACGCTAGAGCACACTGAGAGACATCGCCAATGATAATTAATTTTTTAGTTAGCTGAGCCGGCCGTGTGCTCTAGCGTTTCTTTTCTCGTGGCAAGGCGCTGTGCCAATGAGTACGGGTTCGATCCTGCTTCGGACCATATATTGTTTTTTTTTAATCTGTTGCTGATTATTTGCGATTTTTTTCCGAGTGCTGTAAACATACCTCTTTCTCTGACTTCAGAAGAGATCTCGGAATCCTAGTCTGAATGAGCCATGATTGTAGACGAATAAGAAAACCATGCTGTTTTAAATTACCAAAATACGTTATTCTTCTCGCCTTTAAATTCTTACCAAAATACGTTATTCTTCTCGTCTTTAAATTCTTACCAAAATACGTTATTCTTCTCGTCTTTAAATTCTTACCAAAATACGTTATTCTTCTCGTCTTTAAATTCTTACCAAAATACGTCATTCTTCTCGTCTTTAAATTCTACCAAAATACGTATTCTTCTCGTCTTTAAATTCTTACCAAAATACGTTATTCTTCACGTCTTTAAATTCTTACCAAAATACGTTATTCTTCACGTCTTTAAATTCTTACCAAAATACGTTATTTTTCTTGTCTTTAAATTCTTTACTTACTCTTTCTAGAAGTATGCATTATGTTTAAATGGCCACATTTGTTATTTTTCTATATCTATGACATTACGATTATTCTTCTGTAACACATGCTCTCAAAGAAATTTATGCGTATTGTTCAGCAGATATGTAATAGTTCACGCTATATAAACCATATGTTGCTATGAGAGGAAAGTGTTTTTTGTATTCTAAGTGTTTTTGCCCTTCCTTGCAACATGTTACGTCCGTACGTTGTGTTATTTCTAGGTATATTTAGTCTTCCTTTGATCTCATTTCCAGCCTTTCCTTCATTTACTAGTCAT
This sequence comes from Megaustenia siamemsis, assembly GCA_032433765.1. Lineage (NCBI taxonomy): Eukaryota > Metazoa > Mollusca > Gastropoda > Stylommatophora > Ariophantidae > Megaustenia > Megaustenia siamemsis. The sequence continues at coordinate 37,207,878 of JAVIAB010000046.1, read as the reverse complement.
GTGTAATGATATTCAAAGATAATCATTCACCAGCCGTGCTGCAGACCTCGTATATTTGAGTGAGTTTGGGTACTTCTATGAGATTCTCGATATTCCGAGGGGATAATCGAAGCGCCTATGGGTGAATCTGGTGTGCATGGATAATGATCCTAACATAACGTAAAATAACATAACATAATACAACATAATATAACAATGAAATTGAAAACTGTTTACTATTTCCTTTAGTTTTAACTTATTGCTGGTGATATAGTATGACTTAATATTGTTTAGCGTTTCGACAGATATCATGTTATGTATTCAATTTGTCGCTGTTAGAATGTTTACATGTTTCTCCAGTTCTGAGGCGTCTCCCTTAATTTTACAACGAAGAGCAGTGTACTTTATCATATAATGGTATACTTACTTTCACCTAATGCCATTTTTCTTTTTACCGAAACATCCATCATTAAAATAGTCATCAAAGATTCTAAATCTATTACAAGTAAACTCCTTCAACCAAACACTCACCTAGATTCTCTCTAACAACACGCTCCTAAACTACCCCTAACAACACACACGCTCCTAAACTCACCCTAACAACACACACACACTAATAAACTCCCCCTAACTACACACACACATACACTCCTAACATCACACCCGCCTACACTCCCTATCACAACACAAACATCTAAACTACCTCTAACAACACACGCACACCTAAAATCCATCTAACAACACATACACTTAAACTCCCTCCAACAACGCACACTCCTAAACTCCCTCTAACACCACAAACACACCTAAACTCCCTCCAACAACGCACACTCCTAAACTCCCTCTAACAACACATACACCTAAACTCCCTCCAACAACGCACACTCCTAAACTCCCTCTAACACCACAAACACACCTAAACTCCCTCTAACAACACACACACCTAAACTCCCTCTAACAAACACACGCATAAACTCCCTCTAACAACACACACCTAAATTCCCTCTAATAACACACACCTAAACTCCCTCTAACAACACACACCCCCAAACTCCCTCTAACAACGCCCACCCTTAAACTCCCTCTAACAACACACACACCTAAACTCCTCTAACAAACACACACACCTAAACTGCCTCTAACAACACACACACCTAAGCTCCCTCTAACAACACACACACCTAAACTCCCTCTAACAACACACACCCCTAAACTCCCTCTAACAACACACACACCTAAACTCCCTCTAACAACACACACACCTAAACTTCCTCTAACAACACATAGACCTAAACTCCCTCTAACAACACACACCCCCAAACTCCCTCTAACAACGCCCACCCTTAAACTCCCTCGAACAACACACACACCTAAACTCCTCTAACAAACACACACACCTAAACTGCCTCTAACAACACACACACCTAAGCTCCCTCTAACAACACACACACCTAAACTTCCTCTAACAACACACACCCCTAAATTCCCTCTAACAATACACACACCTAAACTCCCTCTAACAACACACACACACATTTCAACTTTCCCTAACAACGCACACACACACATTTTAACTCTCCCTAACAACACATACACACATCTAAACTTCCTCCAACAACCACACACACATGCACTCCTAACAGCACACAACTAAACTCCCTGTTACAACACACATCTAAGCTAACACTAGCAACAAGACATTTCTAAACTCCCTCTCATAACACACACATTTAAACTCCCTTTCATAACACACACTTCTAAACTCCCTATAACAACACACATCTAAACTCCCTCTAACAGCACACATCTAAATTCCTTCTAACAATACACACTCCTAAACTTCCTCTAACAACATACATACCTAAACTCCCTCTAACAACACACACACATTTTAACACTATCTAACAACACACACACACATTTTAACTCTCCCTAACAACACATACACACATCTAAACTCCATCCAACAACAGCACACACATGCACTCCTTCTAACAGCACACACCTAAACTCCCTGTAACAACACTCATCTAAACTCCCTCTAACAACACACATCTAAACTCCTTCTAACAATACACACACCGAAACTCCCTATAATAACAAACACACATTTTAACACTCCCTAACAACATAGACACACATTCTAACTCTCCCTAACAACACATACACACATCTAAACTCTCCCTAACAACACATACACACATCTAAACTCCCTCCAACAACAGCACACACAGGCACTCCTTCTAACAGCACACACCTAAACTCCCTGTAACAACACACATCTAAACTACCTCTAACAACAGACACCTAAACTCCTTCTAACAACACACACCCCTAAACTCCCTCTAACAACACGCACACCTAAACTCCCTCTAACAACACTCGCACATCTAAACTATCTCTAACAACACATACACTTAAACTTCCCCCTATCAGCACACACACACATCTAAACTGCCTCTAACAACACACGCACATCTAAACTGCCTCTAACAACACACGCACATCTAAATTGCCTCTAACAACACACGCACATCTAAACTGCCTCTAACAACACATACATTTAAACTTCCCCCTATCAACACACACACATCTAAACTCCCTCTAACAACACACGCACATACACATCTAAACTATCTCTAACAACACATACACTTAAACTTCCCCCTATCAACACACACACACACACATCTAAACTCCCTGTAACAACACACGCACACACACACATCTAAACTACCTCTAACAACACATACACTTAAACTTCCCCCTATCAAAACACACACATCTAAAATCCCTCTAACACACACACACATCTAAACTACCTCTAACAACACATACACTTAAACTTCCCCCTATCAACACACACACACACACACACACACCCATCTAAACTCCCTCTAACAACACACGCACATCTAAACTACCTCTAACAACACACGCACATCTAAACTACCTCTAACAACACACGCACATCTAAACTCCCCCTAACAACACACACACATCTAAACTCCCTCTAACAACACACGCACATCTAAACTCCCTCTAACAACACACACACTTAAACTTCCCCCTATCAACACACACACACACACATCAACCACTTCTAAGGAAACACTCATCTAAACTCCCTCTAACAACACACGCACATCTAAACTCCCTCTAACAACACACACACTTAAACTTCCCCTATCAACACACACACACACACATCAACCACTTCTAAGGAAACACTCATCTAAACTCCCTCTAACAACACACGCACATCTAAACTCCCTCTAACAACACACACACTTAAACTTCCCTCTAACAACACACGCACATCTAAACTCTCTCTAACAACACACACACATCTAAACTCCCTCTAACAACACACACTCATCTAAACTCTCTCTAACACTTCTAAACTCTCACTACACAACAAACCTTAACTACCGTTGAAATCCCTCACCTTTACCCTCCAATCATCCCCTCTCCAAATCTCCCTCCCCTGTAGTCTAACGCCATCTGGCCGACGGAAGCAAGTCAGTGGACTCGCCAGTAACAGCTAGCAATTTACCACCCCCAATACTGGATCCATATTGCACACCTCTGGAAAGTTCAAATCCATAACGTTGTAATAACGCAAGGCAGTCGCCGCGGCGCGGTTACAGTTTATTGAAACGGATCGGAGAGGATTGGCGAGTATGTGTTGGTCGATGACTTGTGTCCAGATGCCTCATTGATCACGTGATATTTTGTTCCGTTTCAATGATCGTTAGCTAGTGGGCTTGGTATTTGTGATTAGGAAAGGGGGATATTAGTCACATGATCTGAGGGGAAATAGGGAAAAAAAAAACTGCCTTGAAAATCGATGTCCAAAGGATCTATTAGGATACATGCAGAACACTGGGCTTGTCACGGATTGAGTGTAGCGTTTAGGAGCTTGACAACTGTTCAGAATTATTGATGGCATTAAATTAGTCCTGATTGCTCAACAATACAGGGGATTGGAAGACATTTTTCTTCGTCTTCTTTTTTTTTCCTCCTCCTCCTCTTCTTCTTCTTCTTTGCTTCTTCTGTCTTCTTTATTTTCCTCCCTTTTCATCTACCTTTTCCTCTTCCTCCTCCTACTTCTTTTTCATCTTTTTCTTCTTCCTCCTCTTTTTCCTTGTCCTTCTTTATTTCCTTGTTCTGCGTTCGGCCAACAGTTACCATTCACTATTGTCCGTCCGTACAAGGTTGTTATATGGACGTGTTTCTTTTTGTTTTGTGCAAGAAGGGCCCGTCGTGTTACGTATCTTGTAGGGAATAGGAAGTTAGTATCCATAATTTTTTTTTTAAACCTTCAGCATATTATTCTTTAGCTAATGGATGGCCAGTATTACGTCCGTGCCGCTTTTCTATCCCAGAAAAAAAATCCGGTACCCATTTCAAGCTGGACTGAACCAGAACTGATCAATATGGAACCCGATATCTTGTCGTTAGTAGCCCAGTTCACTAGCCACTGAGCTGTCGCGTCTCCAATGTGATTAAAGGGGTGTGTGAAATGCGGCTTATGGCCTAGAAAATCCTGGCACAGCATTATTGGGAGTCGGACTTCATTTCCTGTCAGGACACATTTTAGTTTGCGAATCAATTCAGAGGAAGAGGTATGTTTACAGCACTCGGAAAAAATTACCAATCGTCAACAACAGAAAAAAAAAACCAAAGAACAATATACGTACTCAGTGGAACAGCGCCTTGCCACGAAAAGCCAAACGCTAGGGAACACTGCCACTCGGCTAACTAAACATTTTAGTTTGATCAAATACAATTGCATCAGGAGTCGGTGTAAAAATATCTTGATCAGTTATGGTTCATTGATCGTTAGCAGTCAACTATGAATAAGTAAAGAATTTCAGCACAGACACGCGCCCAGGCCCCATGACACAGTTGATTGGATGATAACACAACAAGGAGGAATTATAACTTCACAAGAGACACACCATGAAGTCATGATTGATTATTATCTCTGATAATGAAATAGGAACTTGTTTGTTTGTTCCTGCTGAAGCCCTATTGAGCCGAAACGTCGTTCAAATCTGTGTCGTCTACCAATCAAGTAAAGCTTTTACCATACCATTTTTTATATATTTTTTTTTTCAATTCTCCCTAACATTTAGCTTTACTGCAGCTTCGCATTTTTATGTATTCATTTCCATTTCTTTGCCTTAACCCCTGAATGAAATAGGAAGGAGCTATTCTGAGACAAAGGAACTCGATGGTCTAAAACAGTAAAAGAGAATAGATAAGAAAATAAATCATGGGTGTCTAACCGATGTGCTAGGGAACCTTAACGTACGTAACATTGCATCATCTATAGAAATGAAATAATCTTAGCATACATCTATTCCTATCAGGGTTATGGATTTGGTGCTGTAAGACAGCGTCGCGATAACTCAGTGGTTAGTGAACTGGACTACAAAGGACAAGGGGTAGGGTTCCCTTTTTATGTTGGCCTCTTTGAGAATTTCCTCATTGGTCTCTTCTCTGTCATTACACTACCAATAAGAGCATGTTTTCCGTAGTTATTATCTAACTTCAGAGGCAACCATATTTTTTTTCTCTTTGAGAGTTTTACCAATATATATCAATCATCATTGAGTGCCGTCTTCGCATCCAAGTTCGGGTACCATTGAGCGCCATTCCACTCTGTCTCTTGCTTTGATGGTGCAGGTTGTCAGAGACTGACTTGTCCATCTTTTGATGTTGCTGGTCTACGTTAGTCTTGATCTACCTCTGCCTCTTTTACCTTGTATTTTCCCTTCCCAGATTAATATTAGTAGATTGTTGTGTCTTTTAACATGTCCAAAAAATCGCGCTTAATGTATAAAACATGTATTAAACAATGAGATATAGAAAGAGTCCATGATAGATCACGAGTAAGATGGACTGACAACATTCTGGACACGCCGCAACTTCATTTAGCACTGATGGAGGCTGGCAGAAGGACAAGAGCTAGAACTTTGTATCTCGCTCGACATCCGAAGGGGATAGGAAGAGGTGAAGAGAAAATAAAAGAATGATGAAACTGATGAAATTGTAAACGACCAGATACAGTTCAGTGACATTAACTATTTAGATATGTGTGTCTTGTTTAATGAATCACTAAAATGATGATGGTGTTCACAGTACCAGCAGGACAATGTTGGATTTGGGTACAGCAGGTGCTCAGATTCATCATTATCAAGTACTAAACCTGCAGGTGTAGATGATCATGTCTCTGCACAACTTTCGATCTCGACAGTTATTTATCATTTCTGTTGTTGACCTTCTGCCAAGCCATTTTCTTAAGCTGTCTGTTATCGTCTTTCTTTGCTTGCCTCTATCTCTTTGTCTCTCAATTTTCCAGATTTAGAATATATTCCAGCTGTTCCCTTCTCATAACATGACCATAAACTGATGATTGTTTCTTCCTAATATTGGAAATTAACTCTCATTGCTTTGGCTCCTTTCAAAACGTTTTCATTACTCTTCTTAGCTGTCCATTCTACTCTCAACATTCTTCTGTAAAACTACATTTATACAGTCTCCAGTGATTATCTTGTTTGTAGTCTTATTGTCCATGATTCACATCCATATGTTAACACTGGCTCTACATAACATTTAAGAAGTCTGTGCTCAGAATAATCTAAATATAATCGCAAGAAATTCCATACAGCAAACTTCTAAATGGATCACGACTGGGGCACATCAAGGACAAATTGATGGAGAACTGTAGAAACAGAGATGGAAAGGTGTAGACCACACCTGGGACACTCTTCAAAGGAAGGGCACAAACGGTTAAAAATGTAAGACTGTGTTGTTACACTACAAGATACAACTAGAAGTACACTCCTTCTTTGTCCATTTGTGAAAGATAAATGAGAGTTAATAAAGAAGAACAAATACATTGTAAATATATAATTCACATGATTTATCATTAATAAACAATTTATATGCGAATATAAGAAGTTATTATTATATATTATTATTATTATATTTATAAAATTATGTGAGAATATATATATGAATACCATGGACAGCTAAGATGAGTAAAGAAAACGTTCTGGAAGAGGCAAAAGCAAAAAGAGAGCTAATTTCTTATATATTAGGAAGAATGAGTCATTTTTTGGCCATGCAATGAAAAGAGAGCAGCTGGAATACATTGTGGCAGCTTGGAAACTTGAAGGACGCAGAGTTAGAGGGAAGCAAAGAGAAACGATACCAGACAGCTTAAGATAATCGCTTGGCAGAATGTCAACAACACAAATGATAAGTAACTGTCGAGATCTAAAGTTGTGCTAAACATGATCACCTACGCCAGCAAGCATGGTATTTGATGATGATGATAAAATTGTACATGATTTATCGTGAGTCTACAACTGTATCAATTCATCTATTGAAGACTTCACACACTTTCAGACTTCGAGAGCACGAACGAAACTGTCGGAGAATGACAAAAATAAATGCATTATTAACTAAGTTATGACACTTAATGTGGTACGAACAAACAACGTGTTGTTCAACTGTGAGAACAACAGAGAGCTGTACCGCACTAAGTTCTAAAACACGTATCAGCGAACTAGGAACAAGCACAGCTGTAACTTATTTTAGTCTCGGGTACACATCGTGCGGTAAATAAATGGCGGCGTATCACTGTTAACACCGCACGCTGGGAGGTGATGTCATCGATAGATATCTTCTGTTGAATTTGCCATTTATTTTGCTGATGTGAGGTTCTGTGGGGTGTTGGTGGTCTGTGATGTAGATGTATAGGAGGTGAGGGGGCAGTCTAGTGAGGGGATAGATTAGAGGAGTGAGCGGAAGTGGATGGGATAACAGAGGTAGATGAGGGAAGTGTGGTAGATCAGGAAACTGAGGTATATGAGAGAACAGTGATGGGTAGAGGAACAGAGATAGATGGGGGACCAGAGGTGGGTGGTGGAACAGAGGTGGATGAGGGAACAGAGGTAGGGGATGGAACATAGATGGATAAGGGAACATAGATGGATGAGAGAAAAGAGGTTGATGTAGGAAGAGTGGTAGATCAGGAAACTGAGGTACATGAGAGAACAGTGATGGGCAGAGGAACAGAGATAGATGGGGGACCAGAGGTAGGTGGTGGAGCAGAGATGGATAAGGGAACTGAGGAAGATGATGGAACAAAGGTGGATAAGGGAACAGGCGGTTGAAAGAAAAGAGGTCGATGAGGGAACAGATTAATTGAGGGAACAGAGGTGGATGAGGGAACCGAGGTAGATGGGGAACAGAGCTGCATGAGGTAAAAAAAACGTGGATAACGAAACAGGTGGATGAAGGAGCTGAGAAAGGTGAGGCGTCAGAGGTAGCTGGACGGAGTGAATAGGTGATAGAACACAGATGGTGCTTGAAACGGGGGTAAACAAACGGTAACAAAGATAGGCGATGCAACAGATGTGGGGCAAGAAACATGGATAAGTTGATTAAACATCAACTAGCGGACATAGTGTGGGGACATATTGTGGGTGCATGGTGTGTTGGCATATTGTGTGTGTGGGGGGGAGGGGGTAAATTGTGAGGGTATATTGCAAGGGCATAGTGTATGGGCATGTTGTGAGATCGTTAGTGTGGAGGCATATTGTGAGGACATAGAGTGGCGATATAGAGTGGGACATAGAGTGAGGACATAGAGTGGGGATATAGAGTGAGGACATAGAGTGACGATATAGATTGGGGACATAGAGTGAGGACATAGAGTGGGGACTGAGTGAGGACATAGATTGGCGAAATAGAGTGGGGACATAGAGTGGCGATATACGGATATAGAGTGGGGGCATAACGTGAGGGCAGTGAGTGGTGATAAAGAGTGGGGACATAGAGTGGGGACATAGAGTGAGGACATAGAGTGGAAACATAGAGTGGGGACATAGTGTGACGACATAGTGTGGGGACATTTTGTCAGGACATAGTATGGGGACATATTGTGAAGGCATAGTGTGGAGACATATTATGAAGGCATAGTGTGGGGACATATTGTGAAGGCATAGTGTGAGACATATTGTGAAGGCATAGTGTGGTGACATATTGTGAAGGCATAGTGTGGGAACATATTGTGAAGGCATAGTGTGCGGACATATTGTGAAGGCATAGTGTGGGGACATTGTGAAGGCATAGTGTGGGGACATATTGTGAAGGCATAGTGTAGGGACATATTGTGAAGGCATAGTGTGGGGACATATTGTTAAGGCATAGTGTGGAGACATATTGTGAAGGCATAGTGTGGGGACATATTGTGAAGGCATAGTGTGGGACATATTGTGAAGGCATAGTGTGGAGACATATTGTGAAGGCATAGTGTGGGGACATATTGTGAAGGCATAGTGTGGGGACATATTGTGAAGGCATAGTGTGGAGACATATTGTGAAGGCATAGTGTGGGGACATATTGTGAAGGCATAGTGTGGAGACATATTTAGAGATAAGTAAAAGTATAATATACTAGGGTTTACATTCTGTTTTATTTAGAGATAAGTAAAAGTATAATCTACTAGGGTTTATACTCTGTTTTATTTAGAGATAAGTAAAAGTTTAATCTACTAGGGTTTACACTCTGTTTTATTTAGAGATAAGTAAAAGTATAATCTACTAGGGTTTATACTCTGTTTTATTTAGAGATAAGTTAAAGTATAACCTACCAGGGTTTACACTCTGTTTTATTTAGAGATAAGCAAAAGTATAATCTACTAGGGTTTATACTCTGTTTTATTTAGAGATAAGTAAAAGTATAATCTACTAGGGTTTATACTCTGTTTTATTTAGAGATAAGTAAAAGTATAATCTACCAGGGTTTACACTCTGTTTTATTTAGAGATAAGCAAAAGTATAATCTACCAGGGTTTACACTCTGTTTTATTTAGAGATAAGTAAAAGTATAATCTACTAGGGTTTACATTCTGTTTTATTTAGAGATAAGTAAAAGTATAATCTACTAGGGTTTACATTCTGTTTTATTTAGAGATAAGTAAAAGTATAATCTACTGGGGTTTACATTCTGTTTTATTTAGAGATAAGCAAAAGTATAAACTACCAGGGTTTACACTCTTTTTTTCAACAGATAAGTAAAAGTATAAAGTATATAAACTATTTTAAATATCAAGCGGGGCCGCGAGTACAGCTGCAGCAAATGTGACAAATAAATATAAAATGGTATTAAACAGATATACACGTAGAGATAACTGTGTTTAATATGTTAGGATTTCGAGACAAAAACGATGTTCTAACATTATCAAGCGCTAAACATTTTTTTTTTTTAAATTGGACGATCAACATTTTCAGGAGAACGTGAACTTCCGGTCAATATGACGGATAGGCGGCAGGAACCACCATTATAGATTTTGTCTGAAAAGTGTTCCTTGTTGCAGTTTCCTCATATTCCAAGTCCAGCTTGTTGCAGGAGCTACTGAGTAAAGTGCACTGTGCACACCGTGAGCTGTGTGTTTTATCTGTTTTGATTGTGTTTCGATATCCCGATTGTTTACGATGAATGATGATATCGTATGACGGGGAACAGATGGATGTGTACACTTTCTGTGCGGTCCTTACCTTATGGCTCCATAGACTGCTATGATGGGGTCTACAGTTACCTTTCTTTGTTTGGGAGATGATTTATTAATTCGGATGATTCCACTGGCACGGGCGGTTGAGCAATTATGGATTTTAATTCGTTTGAAGTGGTACCGGGGTCTTCCATAACCACACGTAGAGAAAGAGACAAACTATGACGCCCTACGTCAGATCTCCACGCCATCATATTTCTGAGGACTTCCAAGTCACTGGCATCGCCTGATGCCCCTCCCATACCCACAATCGGTTTGCATTGAGGAATCGACTCATGCCCCTCCCATACCCACAATCGGTTTGCATTGAGGAATCGACTCATACCCCGTTTTAGAACTCTCTATCCGAGAGAGTTATACGGTTTTCACTCCTTCCTTTAATCACTGGCCCCCTCTTCCACCTCCCTCTTTCGCTCTCTCGTTTCTTATCTTTATTCCTTGAAGCGTTATCTTCACCGTCTCTCCTGCTCTACACCCTCATTCCCACCTGTATTCTGTCTCCCTTTTTCTTCCTGCCCCATGTGATCCATCCTTTCATCCATTTTATCATCAGGGGTACCATCATAAGAAACAGATAATCAAATCAATCAAAGGACCACAAGCCCTAAATCAGGATGTCTTTCATAATATGAGTAGATATGAACAAGTTATCATTATACGCCTCAGAACAGGACACAATCGACTTCATAGTCACATGTGTACAAAATTCAAGATCGGCACCTCAACTACTTGTACATGTGGACAGGCGCCCCAGACTGCTGAACACATACTTCAAGACTACACTGAATATGATTACAACAATGATTATTACACTGAATATGATTACTACAAGCAATGATCAGGAAGGATCATACGGGAGGAGCTAGAGGGAAGTAGCTTGGGCAAACCCTCTTTCTATATGCTGCCCAAAATACATAAACTTGACTCTCCTGGACGACCTATTGTCTCTTCCATCGCATGTCCTACAGTCCTCATTTCCGACTTCCTTGATAGTGTCTTTCAACCCATAGTTATGAGTCTACCTTCTTTTGTTGAAGACACTAATGACGCCCTCCATATCTTCTCCTCTATCTCCCTCCTTCCTGATCGCCATTACCGCCTCTTCGTTATGTATGTCTGCTCTCTTTATACTTCTATTCCCCATTCCGACGGCCTTCTAGCTCTCCAGTTTTTCCTGGATCGTAGGATCCAACCTTCTATTGCTACTGTCGTCCTCCTGCGTCTGGCGGAATTAGTCTTGAACCTCAACTCTTTTGAGTTCAATGGCAACTTCTTTACCCAGATCAGCGGTGTAGCTATGGGCACTAAAATGGGCCCTAGCTATGCTTGTCTCTTCATGGGTTATCTAGAGCACCAAATCTTCCATACCTACCAGGGCCCTCTTCACCTTATGTATCGTAGGTACATCGATGACTGCATTGGTCTGTCTGACCTTCCAGAGGATGAGATCTCCTGCTTCATCGAGTATGTTGGTCATTTCCACCCCTCTATCCACATCACCTACCACATCTCTACCTCCTCCGTATCTTTTCTTGATATCTCAGTCTCTTTGGGCACCTCTCATCTTCTCACCTCGGTCTTCTACAAGGCCACTGATTCCCACAGTTTCCTCCGCTACGACTCCTCTCATCCTACTTCTTGTAAGAACTCACTTCCATATTCCCAGCTGCTCAGACTTCGTCGCCTTTGCCAAGACGATGGAGATTTCCTTCACAATGCCCACCTCATGCTTGACTTCTTCCGCCTACGCCTCTATCCTGAATCAGCTCTCCTCCCGGCCCTGCGTCGAGTTCTCCACACTTCTCGTCAATCTGCTCTTACCCCTTCTACTCATCCCCCCTTGGATAGAGTAGTACTCGCCCTCACCTATCACCCTCACCATTACGCTGTGATTAGGACGATTCATCGCTACCTCCCTATTCTCCGATCTGACCCTACTACTCGTCTGCTCTTTCCTGACCCACCACTGGTGGCCTTTAGACGTGACCGTAACCTCCGCGACTTTCTTGTCAGAGGTCGTCTTCCAGCTTCCCTCCCTAGCCATAGAGGTACTATTCGCTGCAACCGCAGAGTGTGCAAAAATGTGACCACGTTCTCCAGACGGACACTGTTCTCTTTCCTAATGGTCCTTTCAAGATCAGAGAGGGATTCACTTGCACATCGCGTATTATCATTTATGCCATCATCTGCAAGAGATGCAAGTTAACCTACATCGGTCAATCTGATCGTCGGATCGGCGATAGGTGCCGAGAACATTTATACGACATCACCCGAGAAGCTGGCACTCCTGTAGCTGCCCACTTTAACTCGGGTGGCTATCATGGTATAGCCGATGTCTGGGTCACTGGCTTAGTATCATGCTCTTCTGATCACCATAGTCGTCTCACTCTTGAGCACCGTCTGATCGCTCGCTGGGGTTGCCTCACCCCTCGTGGCATCAATGTATCCCAGTCCCTCTGAGGACCCATCTTCCTCTATACCCTTCTCTCACCCCTACTCTTCTTCTCATCTCATATTTATGCTCATCTGCTCCTTGTCTTCACCCCTATCCTTCTGTACCCTTCCATCTTCCCCCCCCCCCCCTCTTCTTTTTCCTTTCTGCGTATTACCTTTTTATCCTTCTCCTCCTCATCGCTTTCTCCGTTTCCCCTCTTCCTTTCCTCTCCAGGCACTCCTGCCAGCGTATTATTCTCTGTGTATCCCCTCCGCTTCTCATCCTATCTTTTACCTGTCCTCCTCTCATGTATACTCCTCTCTGTATATATATTTCTAGTATCCTCCTGAGTCTCTCCGTTCCCTACTTCTTTTCCTCGCTGGGCCCTACTTCTTTCGTTCCTTCTTTCTTTCACTTCCTCTCCTCATATTCCCCATTCCGGACTCTCTTAGTCCTTTTCATTTCTCTTCCCCCCCCCCCTTCTTGTTAGGCCCCGTTATTTCTTGTTACCTTATATCCCCCCCCCCTTTTTTTCTTGTACGACATTATATATAGCTGTAGAAGCTGTTGTTTGGGTTTCTAGTTCTTTCTTCAGATGTATGAACTCTGGTCAGTCTTAGCCTCGTTTCCATTTTCCCGTCTCGGGAGGTCCTTTTGTAGTCATTCTTTCGTTTGGTTCCCGGCGGATTAACCATTCGTTCAAGCTAAGTGATTCTGTATTTTATATTTTAATTATACATATATTCTCATATTCTTTCTATATTCTTATCTTAGCTCTCTTCTTTTTTTATTTTTTCATCATCCTACTTTTTTCTTTTCTATCCTCTTCTTCTGATCATGTATTTATAGATAATTGTGTTTCATCGTTTGTTTTCGTTGTCCTTGAACTCTGAAAAAGGCCCCTGGCCGAAACGTCAGTATTGTGTTGTGTTCCTCCCTTGTGAAGCTGTCTTTATACCTTGGAGTGTTCTACACTCCTCACCACTGGCCTCTTGCTACCAGCTTCACCGCAGCATCGCAATTATTTGCCTGTTCCGGTTTATTATGAGTGTTTCATGTGGTTTATTATGAGTGTTTCATGTGGTTTATCATGTTTGTTTCATGTGGTTTATCATGAATGTTTCATGTGGTCTATTATGAGTGTTTCATGTGATTTATCAAGAATGTTTCATGTGGTTTATTATGAGTGATTCATGTGGTTTATTATGTTTATGTTCCTTGAGTGTAAACTGATCAAAAATATGATCAATGATAAACTGATCTCAATCAACTACAGAGATATTAAGTAAAAGCCATGCAGTAGAAGTACACAAGAAAAGTTTAAGCAGAATTAAGAAGAAGATTTGTTGAAAAAACGAACAAACTGATTAAAAATAAAGAGAGAGAAGACTAAGAATAATGCAATGAAGAAATAAAGGAGTAGAAGAACAAGAGGATGTAAGTGAATGATCAAAAAGAGAGAAAGAAATTTAGAAATAGAATAAGAATATGAATAAGGAAACGGTAAGAAGATAAAGAAAGAAGAAGAATTAAATGAAGGGAGGGAATACGTAATCTATCTATCTATATATTGATCTTTCGAACCGTAGCCGGCCCATAGGGCATAGACCAAGATACTCTTTCTCTTATTATAAATTTCATTCTAGAAGTTTGCAATCCTTGTAAAGATCTTTTATTATCCAATCTCGCCATTTGTCTATGTTCTGTGCAAGCAACTCTATCTCATTGAGTGAGCCAATTCCTGCTGCTCTTGCCTCTCTGATCAATGTTCTTCTCAGTGTCTCTCTGAGTCGGCCTCTTTTCCTTTTACCTGTTGTTTCCCATATGAGGGCTTGCATTGCTATTCGATTATTATCTCTTCTCATCACATGTCCAACATATGACCATCGTCTTTTCTTGATTACTGAAGATATTAGTGGTTGATTGGTGATTTCTCTAATTTCCTCGTTTGTTTTGAATTCGTTCCACGCTATACCAAGTATTTTCCTTAGACATTTATTTTCGAATGCGTTCAACTTATTTTTCTATATCTCTTGTTGTTTTCTAGCTTTCATGCGCATACGTAAGGGTAGATCATCATCATCATCATCATGTACCGGGCCTACTGGCGTAGGTGATCATGTCTCTCCACAACCCTCGATCTCGGCAGCTATTTATCATTTCTGTTGTTGCCCTTCTGCCAAGCCATTCTCTCAAGCTGTCTGTTATTTTTTCTCTTTGCTTCCCTCTATCTCTTCGTCCCTCAGTTTTTCCAACTGTTACAATATATTCAAGTTGTTCCCTTCTCATTACGTGGCCAAAAAATAATGATTGCTTCTTCCTAATATTGTAAATTAGCTCTCTTTTTGCTTTGACCTCTCTCATAACCTCTTCATTACTCTTCTTAACTGTCCATGGTACTCTCAACATTCTTCTGTAAAACCACATTTCTACAGACTCCAGTAATTTTCTTGTCTGTTGTCCTATTGTCCATGACTCGCATCCATATGTTAAGACTGGCTCTAAGGGTAGATAGTACGTTTGATTTGAATAGTCTAAGTTTTGTGTTTGTTCTGATGAGTTTTGATTTCCACAACTTTTCAAGGCTTCTGAAAGACATTGCTGTTTTAGCTATTCTGTATTCAATATCGTATTCAAATGCGTAATACAAGATTTCAAAAGACATTTTGATAATTGTCAAATTAGTTTATTTAATTCTTTGCTTGTGCACGTGTATATCTACAACAACAATGATAACTATGTAAAAAGAACACCCCAAGTAATTAAATAATTAAATCTAGTATATGAAAACACAAATTTGTTTAAATAAAATTGGGCACATAAAAACACAAATGAAATTCGTATGAAACACAGTCGAATGTTAACAAATAGTTGTATACGAAAAGAAAATCCGCCAACCTGTGAATTGAGAAAACAAGTCAACGGTAAAAGAGAAAACACATAATAATAAGAGAAAATAAATCTATGGTAAGAGAAATTAAAATCCTTGGTAAGAGAAAATAAATCCATGGTAAGAAAATTAAAATCCTTGGTAACAGAAAATGAATTCATTGTAAGAGAAAATAAATTCATTGTAAGAGAAAATAAATTCATTGTAAGAGAAAATAAATTCGTGGTAAGAGAAAATGAATTCATTGTAAGAGAAAATAAATTCTTGGTAAGAGAAAATGAATTCATTGTAAGAGAAAATAAATTCACGGTAAGAGAAAATGAATTCGTTGTAAGAGAAAATAAATTCATTGTAAGAGAAAATAAATTCATGGTAAGAGAAAATGAATTCGTTGTAAGAGAAAATAAATTCATGGTAAGAGAAAACAAATACATGATAAAAGAAAACATATTCATGGTAAGAGAAAACACATTCTATCGGAATCTTGTAACAATTTTAGTTAACTCAAATGTAGGAAAATTATGTTACTAAGCTCTAGTTTCAGAACAAAGGAAAGCGAACCATTCCATTATTTAAAAAAACATGTTATCAAAACCCTAGTACATGAAAGTAAAAGTTGTCAAATCCTGGCATTTGAAAGTAAATGTCGTCAAACTCTAGCACATGAAAGCAAATGTCAAACTCCAGCACATGAAAGTAAAAGTTGTCAAATTCTGGCATTTGAAAGTAAATGTCGTCAAACTCTAGTACATGGAAGTAAATGTCAAACTCTATCATATGAAAATAACTGTCAAACTCTAGTACATGAAAGTAAATGTCAAACTCTAGCACATGAAAGTAAATGTTAAACTCTATTACATGAAAGTAAATGTCAAACTCTAGCACATGAAAGTAAATGTTAAACTCTATTACATGAAAGTAAATGTCAAACTCTAGCATATGAAAGTAAATGTCAAACTCTAGTACATGAAAGTAAATGTTATCAAACCCTGGTATATTAAAGTAAATATCAAACCCTGGTATATGAAAGTAAATATCAAACCCTGGTATATGAAAGTAAATATCAAACCCTGGTATATGAAAGTAAATATCAAACCCTGGTATATGAAAGTAAATATCAAACCCTGGTATATGAAAGTAAATATAAAACCCTGGTGTATGAAAGTAAATATCAGACACTGCTGTATGAAAGTAAATATCAAACCCTGGTATATGAAAGTAAATATCAAACCCTGGTGTATGAAAGTAAATATCAAACCCTGGTGTATGAAAGTTAATATCAAACCCTGGTATATGAAAGTAAATATCAAACCCTGGTATATGTAAGTAAATATCAGACACTGCTGTATGAAAGTAAATATCAAACCCTGGTATATGAAAGTAAATATCAAACTCTGGTGTATGAAAGTTAATATCACACCCTGGTATATGTAAGTAAATATCAAACCCTGGTGTATGAAAGTAAATATCAAACACTGGTATATGTATGTAAATATCAGACACTGGTGTATGAAAGTAAATATCAAACCCTGGTGTATGAAAGTAAATATCAAACCCTGGTGTATGAAAGTAAATATCAAACACTGGTATATGAAAGTAAATATCAAACACTGGTATATGAAAGTAAATGTTGTTAAACTCTGACGAATGGAAATAAATGTTGTCTAACCTTCGTTTATGAAAGCACATATTGGCAAACCCTGATACATAAAGTAAATATTGTCAAACCCTTGTACCTGAAAATATTTTTTTCCAAACCTTGATACATAAAAGTAAATGTAAAATCCTAATACATAACAACATATATTAAGTAATTCCCAAACGAAAAGATAATAATTTGCAAACCTGATATTAAAATAGATTCAACACTCTAGAAAAATACTCTCATATTCTGCAATAAAGAAATAAAAAGGCTTTACCAATAAAACCATTCTACATGAAAGCAAATGTTAACAAGTCTAAGCTAAGTAAAGGCAACAAGCATGTGACTCCAAATGTTTAAAGCAATTAATGATAATTTAACTATCTCCTTCTATTTTATATTTATTTCTATTTTATTCTACTTGTGATATGAAGGGATAATAACCGAATAACAAAGAAAATCCTCTTGTGGGAAACAACAGATAAGAGGAAAAGAGGAAGACCCAGAGAGACACTGAGAAGAACATTGATCAGAGAGGCAAAAGCAGCAGGAATCGGCTCCCCCAATGAGATAGAGTTGTTTGCACAGAGCAGAGACAAATAACGACATTTGATCAAATATCTTTGCAAGGATTGAGACTGCTAGAATTTTTTTTTTTAATCGAAAAAGAGAACGAGCATCTGGGTCTATGTCCTATAGGACGGCTACGGCTCGAAAGGTCAAAACATAAATATATTTTTTTGGGCTTTTCTGCCAAAAGTAACTAATTACAATGCCCACGAAATATTTCAATAAGTAATAATATTACGTTCCAAAATGAGAAACAGAAATGCAAGAAGGCACATTTGAATACTACCTTGCCAGGACGACAAAAATCGAAAAGCCAATCTTGTAAAATTGTGTGTGCTTTTTTGTGTGAAAATGATACAATAGTTTGGCTATTTTTTTCGCATGACCATCATTATACTTAATGGTCATGCTGTCAGCACAACGACAGGCCAATCTACTTTCTGAAAACCCTCTGGTACACATTTCAAGAGGCTGGTGAAAACAGCGAGTTGCAGTCAACCACCTGGGTTTGCCATTATTTATTTATGTTCAATTAAAGAGCCAGAGTTGCAACGCGAGAGTAAGTTATTGTTAGTGTATTCGATTCATAGCCGAGATAACATTGTTACATTCCTTGGCGGAGACTCAATAAATCAACCTGTTCAATAATGAGTTCATCTTGTTGAACAATGAATTCAACTTGTTTTTTTTTTGTTGTAATTGAGTTAAACTTGTTCAAAATTTGGTTCAATTTGTTCAAATTTGTGTTCTATTTGTTTAAAATTGGGTTCATTTGTTCAAATTTGGGTTCAATTTGTTTAAAGTTAGGTTCAATTTGTTTAAAATTGAGGTAAACTTGTTCAAAATCGGGTTCAATTTGTTTAAAGTTGGGTTCAATTTGTTTAAAATTGGGTTTAACTTGTTCAAAGTTGGGTTCAATTTGTTCAAAGTTAGGTTCAATTTGTTTAAAATTGAGTTAAACTTGTTCAAAGTTTGGTTCAATTTATTTAAAATTGAGTTAAACTTGTTCACAATTGGGTTCAACTTGTTCAAAGTTAGGTTCAATTTGTTCAAAGTTGGGTTAAAATTGTTTAAAATTGGGTACAAGTTGT
Organism: Megaustenia siamemsis; assembly: GCA_032433765.1. Lineage (NCBI taxonomy): Eukaryota > Metazoa > Mollusca > Gastropoda > Stylommatophora > Ariophantidae > Megaustenia > Megaustenia siamemsis. The sequence goes on along the minus strand of JAVIAB010000046.1, from coordinate 37,188,677 downwards.
TCAAAGTTGGGTTCAATTTGTTCAAAGATGGGCTCAATTTATTAAAAATTGACTACCTATTTCCTGAATTATTCACAACTGTAAGCAAAATCACATTAGTTTCTATACAATCAATACCTCACAGGAACAATCAGTTGGCATACGCTTCGAGAAATGCTGGAATAATTTAAACCATATTTTAACTGTTATATCAACATAATGGACATGTAGTAGTGAAAGTAAATTCTGTACAGCTTAAACTATAATATAAGTATAATCTAACTGTTATATCAATATAATGGGCATGTAAGTAAAATAAATAAAGAACCCGGTCACGCCAAGTGGCGCATAGGGAATATGGTGTTAGTGACCATACATTTTACAGACCTTCGGCACATGATTTTTGGAGTAATGTGGTCGGTATTACGCCCGTGGCACTTTACTTTCACAGAAAAAAATCCGGTACCCATTAAAGGCTGGGTGAACTTGGAAGACGTCGGTTGGGATCGAACCCTACCCCTTGTCCTTTGTAGTCCAGTTCACTAACCACTGAGCTATCGCAGCTCCCAATGGACATGTAGTATATAAAAAAAGAAGTAAAGAGCCCCCGTCACGCCAAGTGGCGTATAGGGAATATGGTGTTAGAGACCATACATTTTACAGACCCTCGGCACATGATTTTTGGGTCAATGTGGTCGGTATTACGCCCGTGTCGCTTTCCCGGAAAACAATCCGCTACCCTTTAAATGCTGGGTGAACCGGAAGCCGTCGGCTGGGATCGAACCCTAACTCTAATGGACATGTAGTTGTGAAAGTAAATTCTGAACAACTTAAACTATAATATAAGTATATAAGTTTAACTGTTATATTAATATAATCTAACACAAAATTTCAAAGAAATATAGTATTACACATTATATCAGCCAACTTTAACATGTATTTTCAACATAATTTAACACTATTGATGTAATAAACATTTCAAGGAGTGAAATTAGAATGAAACATGTACCAGTTTCCATAAGTTTCCAACCGGTATTCGAGTACTTTCTAACTTATAACCGCATACCTCTACTGCACTTTCCATTTTATAATCTCAATACTGGCACTATTTCACTTCCTCCTTGATTACCTTCAAGTATTTTTTTATATTATAAAAGACTATCTAGAACTAATTGTAAGTACTACATTCAAATGGTGCACATATTGGAAACGAATTCTAAGTACATGTATTTTACAGACTCAATCTGACTCAAGGTAATTATTTTAATAAAATACAGGACGAAAAGAATAGAAAGGGCATTAGTCACGCCACACGTAGTGTACAAGGGATAAGGTGTTAGTACCCATATTTATTATAGACCTGCACAAGACGGTCAGTGTTACGCCAGAGTCGTATTTCTTTTTCCAGAAAAATCCAGTCGCTGTTTAAGACTGAGTGAAACTGGCAGACGTCGATTTTGACCAAACCCACCATCCTGTCCTTAGCTCTTTCAGTTCGGAAGGTTTTTAATTGGTCCAGCGGTAGAGATTTCAGAGACACAATTTTTCATGTTTTTAAATATCAATCTACATGTTTATATTTATCCAACACTTAACATTTTATATACGAATTTGTAGATAATTAAACAAGGAATTAGATTTCATCAATACCAAGATGATACAAGGCCTATAAAAAAGAATATGTTTCAATGACATTTTATACTAATTAAATTGAGAGTGACGTACTGTGCGTCGAAACGTAGGGAAACTGTTTATAGTCCAGTTCTCTAACCATTGAGCTACCGCTGATTTCGAAATGAGATGAACATTTTGGCACACAATTAAGAGGAGAGCATTTGGAACTTAAGGTGATAGAGGAAAACTGATAAAAGAAGAGGCATAATTTAAAAAAATGGAGAAGAGATAAACATAGGAGAAAGGTGCGGTAGGGAATCAGTGCGAGAAATATCAGAAGAAAGGCAGTACCAGAAAGTTGTGTAGAGACATGATCGCCTGACAAGATCATCATCATCATCGTGTGCCTTTGGTTGGCTACCATGGATCGCCATTCTACTCTGTTTCTTGCTTTGATGGTGCAGGTTGTCATAGATTGACTTGTCCATCTTTTGATGTTACTCGTCCATGTTAGTCTTGGTCTGCCTCTTCCTCTTTTACCTTGTATTTTTCCTTCCAATATTACTTTTAGTAGGCTTTTGTGTCTTTTAGCATGCCCCAAAAATTTCATTTGTCTTGTCTTAATTGTATTTAGTAGTTCTCTTTTTATTTTCAGTTGTTTTAAAACTTCATCGTTTTCCATCCATTTCTACATATTCTTCTATAAATCCACATTTCAAAGGCTTTAATTTCCTGACATGATATTAGATGACATTAATTTCTTATATCAGAACCCACCAACTTGTACTGTACTTTAGCTACTATCATCATCATGTGCCATACCAGTTGGCGTAGGCGATCATGTCCTTCCATAATCTTCTATCTACAGTACATCGTATCAGTTCTGTTGTTAAATGTTTTCCATGCCATGACACCAAGCTATCCAGTATTTTCTCTCTTTGTCGTCCGAGATCTCTCTTTCCTTTTATTTTGCCAGTTGGCAAAAATAACCTCTCAAAAATGGCTACTATAACCGACTAAAATAAGATATTCTAGAGATATTGGTAGGATAGTTTGACATAGACATCATAGAGGTAAGCACAGGGATAAGGCAGTTGGTCTCTTCTCTCAAACGTTAGCTACTTAATATCATTTGATGTTCATTTTATATGTAGTCAACATAACTTATCTTCTTCTTCACTCCTACCTCATTTGCATTTAAGCCTAGAGGGGAGATATAATTTGCAGTCTTTTGATCTTCTGTTCGTCTCTGCTGCTGTTATGTTTCCTAGTGTTTCTAACATTCCATCGATCAATATTTTTCATGGTCGGCCCTTAGGTGTGGTGTTCAGGCTCGTTGTGTTGTGTTTTGATCATTCTCATTGTCACGTGGCCAAACCACTTTATCTGTTGTTTCTTTATATATTCTATGGTGGGGGTTATTCCTAGCTTTTTTCTCAGTTCTTCATTTTAGATCTTACCTCTCAAGGTGTTTCCTGTCACTGATCTAACACGTTTAATCTCAGTAGAGGTTATTTTTCTTATTGTTTTTGCAGAGAGAGTCCAGGTCTGGCATTGGTAGCACAACGTTGGGATGAAGATTGCATTTCATAAATTATCGTCTACAGGTATGTCAGAGAAAGCAACTGGCCGCATCCACGCATCAAAATTGTAAGTCCACTATCACGTCCACTACTCTTAGGTAGATGAGAACGTGACCAATCAACATATTAATAATAATTTTAAAAAATCTTCTTCCCTGTATTTTCTAACCTTTCTTTCACTGCCTGCCACATCAGGGAAGACTCTTTATTTGATTTAATTTCTGTTTATAGTTCGAAATTATATATTTTTTAATTATATTTCAGTTTAAATATATATTTGTATGTGTATTGTATGCCTGTTCCTGCTGAAGGCCTTTAGAGCCGAAACGTCGTTCTGGTTTGTGTTGTCCACTTGCTACGTGAAGCTTTAACCATACCGTTTTTTTTTTCTATTATATATATATATATATATATATATATATATATATATATATATATATATATTTGTTTTCCCTTTTTTCTCTTTACAGTCTGTATAGTTTCAATACCAAAGATACCAGCCTTTTTCATTATGGGAACGGGTAATAGATGGTATAACTAGCAAGCTACTGGAACAATGATATGTTTCATTATCTTTTTAGAGACAATGTGGTAAGTGGGCGATTTAAAGATCAATGAATTTGTTAAACTAGACTAAACTAAACCTACACTAAATTAAACCGCAGTAAACTAAACTAATATAATTCTAATTTAAACTAAACTAATGTACAACACGCTGCACTTAAACTAACCAAACTTAAAAGCCCCTGTAGATACCCCACGGAGAAGAGACAAAGGAGAAAGCTAAAATATACGTGCATAGTGAAAGAATAGATGAAGAGAATGGGGAAGATATGGAGCGATCTTAAAAGAATGGCAGGAAATATAATAGTTTGGAAAGTGTTTGTTGAAGATCTATGCTGCAAAGGGAGTTGAAAGTGTTTGTTGAAGACCTATGCTGCAAAGGAAGTTGAAAGTGTTTGTTGAATACCTATGCTGCAAAGGAAGTTGAAAGTGTTTGTTGAAGACCTTTGCAGCAAAGGAAGTTGAAAGTGTTTGTTGAAGACCTATGCTGCAAAGGAAGTTGAAAGTGTTTGTTGAAGACCTATGCTGCAAAGGAAGTTGAAAGTATTTGTTGAAGACCTATGCTGCAAAGGGAGTTGAAAGTATTTGTTGAAGACCTATGCTGCAAAGGAAGTTGAAAGTATTTGTTGAAGACCTATGCTGCAAAGGGAGTTGAAAGTATTTGTTGAAGACCTATGCTGAAAAGGAAGTTGAAAGTATTTGTTGAAGACCTATGCTGCAAAGGGAGTTGAAAGTGTTTGTTGAAGACCTATGCTGCAAAGGAAGTTGAAAGTGTTTGTTGAAGACATATGCTGCAAAGGGAGTTGAAAGTGTTTGTTGAAGACCTAAGCTGCAGAGGGAGTTGAAAGTGTTTGTTGAAGACCTATGCTGCAAAGGGAGTTGAAAGTGTTTGTTGAAGACCTATGCTGCAAAGGGAGTCGAAAGTGTTTGTTGAAGACCTATGCAGCAGAGGGAGTTGAAAGTGTTTGTTGAAGACCTAAGCTGCAGAGGGAGTTGAAAGTGTTTGTTGAAGACCTATGCTGCAAAGGGAGTCGAAAGTGTTTGTTGAAGACCTATGCTGCAAAGGGAGTTGAAAGTGTTTGTTGAAGACCTATGCTGCAAAGGGAGTCGAAAGTGTTTGTTGAAGACCTATGCTGCAAAGGGAGTTGAAAGTGTTTGTTGAAGACCTATGCTGCAAAGGGAGTTGAAAGTGTTTGTTGAAGACCTATGCTGCAAAGGGAGTCGAAAGTGTTTGTTGAAGACCTATGCAGCAAAGGGAGTTGAAAGGAAAAAGAGAAGAAGAGCCTATATCAAACCAATATAAACTGTATGAAATTGTATACTTCATAACTAAAGTAAATAAAACGTCACTTCAAACTTCACTTCAAACTTCACTTCAAACTTCACTTCAAACTTCACTAAATAAATCGCAAATTTTTAAACTCCACAGTTGATGACCATGACGATGTCAACGGTTGATTCATTTTGTCCCAACACAACAATACACAACACAACAATACACAACACAACAACACACAACACAACAATATTCAACACTACAATACATAACGACACAACAATACACACCACACAACACACAAATATTCAACACAACAGTTCACAACACAACAATATACAACACAATACACATCACAACAATACAATACAGAACACAACAATTCACAACACAACAATACACAACACAACAATACAGAACACAACAATACAACAATACACAACAATACACACCAATACACAACAATACACACCACAACAATACAATACAGAACACAACAATACAACAATACACACCACAACAAAACAATACAGAACACAACAATACAACAATACACACCACAACAAAACAATACAGAACACAACACAACAATACAGAACACAACAATCACTTAAAGACATCACAAGCTTCGATGGGCATAGACAAGAACTATTTTCACAAAGAAAAATTACCTCGCGTGGAAAAGAAAAATAGAATTTAGCGATAAAACTGGAAGCCAAAACAAGTCAAAGAAATGGTTGAATGTGATAACTTTTTTTTATAAAAAAGACCAAAACATCAACACGAAATTAATTTTCCGCTCTGTATTGAAAAAATGAAACTTCCAGAATTGTTAAAATTTTTCCACATTTTAATTAAATCATTATCGGTTCATTCATTACTTTCATCTCGTCAAAAGTAATGTTATTTGCTGTTACAGAAAGTAACGCTATTTTTATTTTCATAAAACATTATTGCCGTTACCCATTGTTATAAACACAGCATTCTCTATGAAGTTAGTATTACTCGGTAATTCTGTTTCATGTACCCTTTTTCACCATCAATTTAAACAGCAACAGCTGTATTATGCTATACGTTTACATGTGGGGGGTCGGTAAATGAAGTAATTTACATTATTACATGTATCCTTTGTTCTTCTTTGTTCACTTTCATTTAAAAAAAAACAAATACCTCATACGTAGTAAGCTCTATGTATGAGCCTTCTCTCATATAACGACATAAACTTTACCTTCAAATAGATCAAATATAGTCGTGTGCTTCAGGTCAGTCTCTATCTTAAGACAACATCAACATAACGAAATCAGGCTCTCTCACCAAACTAGTGAAACGTCTTCTCATTCTTCTTCTCCTTTTCCATCTCATTTCCTTCCTACCTTCTTCTTTTTCTCCTCCTCCTCCTCCTCTTCCCCCTCCTTGCATTCTCCTTCACCAATCCTCTAATTCTCATATTGCTCTTTTATTCTCGTCCTCCTTCTTAGTCTCCTCATCCTCCCACATACTTCAACTTCTACTTATTCTCCATCTCCTACATTCTCCTACTTCTTCTTCTCCTCCTCCTCCTACCTTCTCCTTCTCCTACCTTCTCCTCCTCCTACTTCTTCTTCTCCTCCTTCTACCCTCTTGTTCTACTACTACTTATTCTCCTACATTCTACCCTCTTGTTCTACTACTACCTATTCTCCTCCTACTACCCTCTTCTTCTCCTACTACTTATTCTCCTACATTCTACCCTCTTGTTCTTCTACTACTTATTCCCCTCCTTCTACCCTCTTGTTATCCTACTACTTATTCTCCTCCTTCTAACCTCTTGTTCTTCTACTACTTATTCTCCTCCTTCTAACCTCTTCTTCTTCTACTACTAATTCTCCTCCTTCTACCCTCTTGTTCTCCTACTACTTATTATCCTACCTTCTACCCTCTTGTTCTCCTACTACTTATACTCCTCCTTCTGCCCTCTTGTTCTCCTACTACTTATACTCCTCCTTCTAGCCTCTTGTTCTCCTACTACTTATTCTCCTCCTTCTGCCCTCTTGTTCTCCTACTACTTATACTCCTCCTTCTACCCTCTTGTTCTCCTACTACTTATACTCCTCCTTCTGCCCTCTTGTTCTCCTACTACTTATACTCCTCCTTCTAGCCTCTTGTTCTCCTACTACTTATTCTCCTCCTTCTGCCCTCTTGTTCTCCTACTACTTATACTCCTCCTTCTAGCCTATTCTTCTATTAATACTTATTTTCCTCCTTCTACCCTCTTGTTCTCCTACTACTTATTCTTCCTACATTGTACCATCTTGTTCTCCTACTACTTATTCTCCTCATTTTACCCTCTTGTTCTCCTAATACTTATTCTCCTACCTTCTACCCTCTTGTTCTCCTACTACTTATTCTCTTCCTTCTGTCCTCCTGTTCTCCTATTATTTATTCTCCTCCTTCTCGCCTCTTGTTCTCCTAATACTTATTCTCCTACATGTTACCATCTTGTTCTCCTACTACTTATTCTCCTCCTTCTACCATCTTGTTCTTCTACTATTTATGCTCCTACATTCTACCCTCTTGTTCTCCTAATACTTATTCTCCTCCTTCTGCCCTCTTGTTCTCCTACTACTTATTCTCCTAACTTCTACCCTCTTGTTCTCCTTCTACTTATTCTCCTCCTTCTGCCCTCTTGTTCTCCTACTAGTTATTCTCCTCCTTCTGCCCTCTTGTTCTCCTACTAGTTATTCTCCTCCTTCTGCCCTTTTGTTCTCCTACTAGTTGTTATCCTCCTTCTGCCCTCTTGTTCTCATACTACTTATTCTCCTACCTTCTCCTTCTCCTACTTTCTCCTCTCCTACTTCTTCTTCTTCTCCTTCTACCTTCTTGTTCTCCCACTTCTTATTCTCCTACTTTCTCCTCCTCCTACTTCATATTCACATTCTTCTACCCTACTGTTCTCCTACCTCTTATTCTCCTCCTTCTACCCTCTTGTTCTCCTGCCGCTTATTCTCCTCCTTCTACCCTCTTATTCTCCCACTTCTTGTTCTCCTCTCTCTACCCTCTTATTCTCCTACCTCTTATTCTCCTCCTTCTACCCTCTTATTCTCCTACCTCTTATTCTCCTCCTTCTACCCTCTTATTCTGCTACCTCTTATTCTCCTCTCTCTACCCTCTTATTCTCCTACCTCTTATTCTCCTCCTTCTACCCTCTTATTCTCCTACCTCTTATTCTCCTCCTTCTACCCTCTTATTCTCCTACCTCTTATTCTCCTCCTTCTACCCTCTTATTCTCCTACCTCTTATTTTCCTCCTTCTACCCTCTTGTTCTCCTACCTCTTAATTTCATCCTTCTACCCTCTTGTTCTCCTACTTCATATTCTCCTCCTTCTAAACTCTTATTCTCCCAATTCTTATTCTCCTAACTTCTATCCTCTTATTCTCCCACTTCTTATTTCCCTTCTACCCTCTTATTCTCCCAATTCTTATTTTTCTTCTACCCTCTTATTCTCCCAATTCTTATTTCCCTTCTACCCACTTATTCTCCCACTTCTTATTTTCCTTCCACCCACTTATTCTCCCAATTCTTATTTCCCTTCTACCCTCTTATTCTCCCACTTCTTTTTTTCCTTGTACCCTCTTATTCTCCCACTTCTTATTTTCCTTCTACCCTCTTATTCTCCCACTTTTTATTTTCCTTCTACCCTCTTATTCTCCCACTTCTAATTTTCCTTCTACCCTCTTATTCTCCCAATTCTTATTTTCCTTCTACCCTCTTATTCTCCCACTTCTTATTTTCCTTCTACCCTCTTATTCTCCCACTTCTTATTTTCCTTCTACCCTCTTATTCTCCCACTTCTTATTTTCCTTCTACCCTCTTATTCCCCACTTTTTATTTTCCTTCTACCCTCTTATTCTCCCACTTCTTATTTTCCTTCTACCCTCTTATTCTCCCACTTCTTATTTTCCTTCTACCCTCTTATTCTCCCACTTCTTATTTTCCTTCTACCCTCTTATTCCCCACTTTTTATTTTCCTTCTACCCTCTTATTCTCCAACTTCTTATTCTCCTACCTTCTACCCTCTTGTTCTCCTACCTCTTATTCTCCTACCTTCTACCCTCTTGTTCTCCTAACTCTTATTCTCCTCCTTCTACCCTCTTGTTCTCCTACCTCTAATTCTCCTCCCTTCTACCCTCTTATTCTCCCACTTCTTATTTTCTTTCTACCCTCTGATTCTCCCAATTCTTATTATCTTCTACCCTCTTATTCTCCCACTTCTTATTTTCCTTCTACCCTCTTATTCTCCCAATTCTTATTTTCCTTCTACCCTCTTATTCTCCTAATTCTTATTTCCCTTCCACCCTCTTATTCTCCCAATTCTTATTTTCCTTCTACACTCTTATTCTCCCACTTCCTATTTTCCTCCTATCCTCTTATTCTCCAACTTCTTATTTTCCTTCTATCCTCTTATTCTCCTACTGTTTATTCTCCTCCTTCTACCCTCTTGTTCTCATACTTTTTATTCTCCTATTTCTACCCTCTTGTTCTCCTACTTCATATTCTCCTCCTTCTAAACTCTTATTCTCCCAATTCTTATTCTCCTAACTTCTATCCTCTTATTCTCCCACTTCTTATTTCCCTTCTACCCTTTTATTCTACCAATTCTTATTTTTCTTCTACCCTCTTATTCTCCCAATTCTTATTTCCCTTCTACCCACTTATTCTCCCACTTCTTATTTTCCTTCTACCCTCTTATTCTCCCAATTCTTATTTTCCTTCTACCCTCTTATTCTCCTAATTCTTATTTCCCTTCCACCCTCTTATTCTCCCAATTCTTATTTTCCTTCTACACTCTTATTCTCCCACTTCCTATTTTCCTCCTATCCTCTTATTCTCCCACTTCTTATTTTCCTTCTACCCTCTTATTCTCCCACTTCTTATTTTCCTTCTACCCTCTTATTCTCCCACTTCTTATTTTCCTTCTACCCACTTATTCTCCCAATTCTTATTTTCCTTCTACCCTCTTATTCTCCCACTTCTTATTTTCCTTCAACCCTCTTATTCTCCCACTTCTTATTTTCCTTCTACCCTCTTATTCTCTAACTTCTTATTTTCCTTCTACCCTCTTATTCTCTAACTTCTTATTCTCCTACCTTCTACCCTCTGATTCTCCCACTTCTTATTTTCATTTTACCCTCTTGTTCTCCTACTGTTTATTCTCCTCCTTCTACCCTCTTGTTCTCATACTTTTTATTCTCCTATTTCTATCCTTTTGTTCTCCTACTTCTTCTTCTACTCCTTCTATCCTCTTGTTCTCCTTCTTCTACTCCTTCTATCCTCTTGTTCTCCTACTTCTTCTTATACTCCTTCTATCCTCTTGTTCTCCTACTTCTTCTTCTACTCCTTCTACCCTCTTGTTCTCCTACTTCTTCTTCTACTCCTTCTACCATCTTGTTCTCCTACTACTTATTCTCCTCCTTCTACCTTCTTGTTCTCCTACTACTTATTCTCCTCCTTCTACCATCTTGTTCTCCTACTACTTATTCTCCTCCTTCTACCTTCTTGTTCTCCTACTACTTATTCTCCTCCTTCTACCATCTTGTTCTCCTACTACTTATTCTCCTCCTTCTACCATCTTGTTCTCCTACTACTTATTCTCCTCCTTCTACCCTCTTGTTCTCTTACTACTTATTCTCCTCCTTCTACCATCTTGTTCTCCTACTACTTATTCTCCTCCTTCTACCCTCTTGTTCTCCTACTACTTATTCTCCTCCTTCTACCCTCTTGTTCTCCTACTACTTATTCTCCTCCTTCTACCATCTTGTTCTCCTACTACTTATTCTCCTCCTTCTACCCTCTTGTTCTCCTACTACTTATTCTCCCCCTTCTACTTCTTGTTCTCCTACCTCTTATTCTCCTACTCCTAACTTCACCACTTCCTAAATCTTATTCTCCTCCTTCTGCCCTCTTGTTCTCCTACCTTTTATTCTCCTCCTCCTAACTTCACCTCTTCCTAATACTTATTCTCCTCCTTCTACCCTCTTGTTCTACTACTTATTCTCCTCCTTCTACCCTCTTGTTCTACTACTTATTCTCCTCCTTCTACCCTCTTGTTCTACTACTTATTCTCCTCCTTCTACCCTCTTGTTCTACTACTTATTCTCCTCCTTCTACCCTCTTGTTCTACTACTTATTCTCCTCCTTATACCCTCTTGTTCTACTACTTATTCTCCTCCTTCTACCCTCTTGTTCTCCTACTACTTATTCTCCTCCTTCTACCATCTTGTTCTCCTACTACTTATTCTCCTCCTTCTACCCTCTTGTTCTCCTACTACTTATTCTCCCCCTTCTACTTCTTGTTCTCCTACCTCTTATTCTCCTACTCCTAACTTCACCACTTCCTAAAACTTATTCTCCTCCTTCTGCCCTCTTGTTCTCCTACCTTTTATTCTCCTCCTCCTAACTTCACCACTTCCTAAAACTTATTCTCCTCCTTCTGCCCTCTTGTTCTCCTACCTTTTATTCTCCTCCTCCTAACTTCACCACTTCCTAAAACTTATTCTCCTCCTTATACCCTCTTGTTCTAATACCTCTTATAGAGGTTTCACACAAAATATGTAAAGAGCAAAATTATGTAAATATCTGCACATTTATTGTGCATTAGTTTGAATTATATTTCCACATCAATACAGAATGCATGAAATATTGAATAATTGCTGTAAGGTGCAATGTGGTCTGATTGGAAATCAAATTGATTTTTTTAAATAGAGACCATTAATTCAACAAGCTCTGTAGTTTCAATCTCCTTCTACCCTCTTGTTCTCCTACTACTTATTCTCCTCCTTCTACCCTCTTGATCTCCTACTACTTATTCTCCTCCTTCTACCCTCTTGTTCTCCTACTACTTTTTCTCCTCCTTCTACCCTCTTGTTCTCCTACTACTTATTCTCCTCCTTCTACCCTCTTGTTCTCCTACTACTTATTCTCTTCCTTCTAACCTCTTGTTCTTCTACTACTTATTCTCCTCCTTCAAACCCTCTTGTTCTCCTACTACTTATTCTCCTCCTTCTACCCTCTTGTTCTCCTACTACTTATTCTCCTCCTTCTACCCTCTTGTTCTCCTACTACTTATTCTCCTACATTCTACCCTCTTGTTCTTCTACTACTTATTCCCCTCCTTCTACCCTCTTGTTCTCCTACTACTTATTCTCCTCCTTCTAACCTCTTGTTCTTCTACTACTTATTCTCCTCCTTCTACCCTCTTGTTCTCCTACTACTTATTCTCCTCCTTCTACCCTCTTGTTCTCCTACTACTTATTCTCTTCCTTCTAACCTCTTGTTCTTCTACTACTTATTCTCCTCCTTCTACCCTCTTGTTCTTCTACTACTTATTCTCCTCCTTCTACCCTCTTGTTCTCCTACTACTTATTCTCCTCCTTCTACCCTCTTGTTCTCCTACTACTTATTCTCCTACATTCTACCCTCTTGTTCTTCTACTACTTATTCCCCTCCTTCTACCCTCTTGTTCTCCTACTACTTATTCTCCTCCTTCTAACCTCTTGTTCTTCTACTACTTATTCTCCTCCTTCTACCCTCTTGTTCTCCTACTACTTATTCTCCTCCTTCTACCCTCTTGTTCTCCTACTACTTATTCTCTTCCTTCTAACCTCTTGTTCTTCTACTACTTATTCTCCTCCTTCTACCCTCTTGTTCTTCTACTACTTATTCTCCTCCTTCTACCCTCTTGTTCTCCTACTACTTATTCTCCTCCGTCTACACTCTTGTTCTCCCACTTCTTGTTCTCCTACTTTCTTCTTCTTCTTCTCCTACTACTTCTCTTCCTTCTCATTATTCTTCTCCTCCGTTTCCTACAATCTTCTGCTTCTCCTCCTACCTTCTTCTCCTCTATTTTCTACCCTCTTTTCCTTCTCTTCCTCCTGCTCCTTCTTTTCTTCCTCCTCCTCCTCCTTTTCCCCCTGCTCCTTCTTCCTCCCATCCTCCTCCTCCTACCTTATTTTTTCACTTCTTCCTCCTATATTTTTCTTCATCCTTCATTTTTCATGAAAGAAAAGTCGAGGCAGAAATTAAAGTTATTAATGAAATTAATTTTGGTTGAGAAAGAGAAGTTCAGGGATGCCAGTATTTCTCTGTAATGCATTATCCCAAACGAGAACTAATCGAGGGCCTTGTCTTGTCTCAAGTAAGAGGGAATAAATTGATAAGTGGAGAAGAGGAAATAAAATACAACAATCTTCACGGCATGCTTCACGTTCTTTTCTGGGGGCATGCCATGGGTTTCTATGTGTGGCTGGAGAATAAAGGTCGCATGTGCCAGAAACAAATTTCTACCACATTTTCTGATCGTTACTGCTCACACTTAACGCCCTCTGTAATTAGGGAAAAAAAAACAACAACAACAAAAACAAAGATGGAACGTACATTTACACACTCCAGAGCAAAATAATATAACTGACTGTGCCAAAAACGGCACAATTTCATTAGGTACGTGATCAATAAAAACCAGCAACAAAATTGGAAAATATATAACCACAATATGATTTCAAAGGCAGAGCGGACATACTTTCAATGATTTCACAACTTATGTTTGTTTCTCTATCTTCTGTTTTGCTGATTGTCTTTACCTGCTTTCATTCCAGAACTATATACTACCTATCTAGCTCTTTCATAAACAGATCATTAATTTACGACCCAACACAGACCACTCTCGTCGCCTTACCTATTAAAACATAGATGCCGTTAGTTACCTTTCTGTCCTATCTCATGTAGTGGAAACCTATTTGTTTTTTACCACATTAAACAGATCACACGTTAGAAAGCCAATATTTGTAAATAACATCTTGGCTTCCCGTTGTTAATTCTTCGTTTTATTTTAAAATATGAAAGTAGCGGTTACAGTATTATTGTTGTAATACTGTAATAATATTGTTGAATGTATATTGGTAGACGTTGGCAGCAGAGTTAATATTCAACTGCTGAGTTGGATCTTTGTTGAGAAACATGGCCATCTACTCCCGCAGGCATATTATCATTATATATATATATTTATACACATACATGCACAATATACATACATATACAAAACACACAAAGGTATTTACAACTAATTGATTTTTGTTTCTCACGCTTTATTATATTTGCTCTTTGTGATTCATTTTGATTTTCTTTTTCTATTATTATTTATTATTATTGTACAGAAATGTTAGATATTGCGGTGAAGGAAAGCAAAAATAATGGACTCAGCTTAAATAGCAAAAAGACAGAAGTAATGGTAGCAACAAAGAAAAATACATCACCGAAACGCACAATAAAGACAAGTGGAAGAATATTAAAATTGGTAAATAAAAATTAAATTTATGGAAACAATGTTAACATCAGATGGTAGATCTACAACAGATGTGAGATGTAGATTAGCTCAGGCAAAGGCAGCTTTCCAAAAAATGAGGAAGATTCTATGCAATCCATTTTTGACAATAGAAACAAGAAAAAGAGTTCTTAAATGTTATGTAGGGCCAGTCTTAAAATATGGATGTGAATCATGGACAATAGGACAACAGACAAGAAAATCACTGCAGGCTGTGGAAATGTGGTTTTACAGAAGAATGTTGAGAATACCATGGATAAATAAGAAGAGCAATGAAAACTTTCTGGAAGAGGTCACAACAAAAAGAGAGCTAATATCCAATATTAGGAAGAGATAATTTTAATTATTAGGACATGTAATAAGAAGGGAACAACTGGAATATATTGTAACAACTGGGAAAATTGATGGACGAAGAGATAGAGGTAAGCAAAGAGAAAAGATACCAGGCAGTTTAAGAGAATGGCTTGGCAGAAGGTCAACAACAGAAATGATAAATAACTGTCGAGATCGAAAGTTGTCGAGAGACATGATCACCTACGCCAGCAGGCTCGGTGCTTGATGATGACGATTATACATCTACACCATTATCAAACTGGAATAGCGTCACTCTCCTCAATACCAAGCAGACCACCAGCAAATATAACTTCAGAGATTATTTACAATATTTTACTTCGTCTCTCCTCCCTCATTGCATTGACATGAAATGAGGCGTTTACAGTCATTGGTCTAACATTAAATGTAGCTTGTCTCATGAACAGGACTACCGTAAAATCTGCTGTTTCACTGTCATATCAACTTCTACATTTACCTTTTCTCATTAATTAATTTATCTACAGACGTTTCAAGTGAGATAGAATTGCAATTGTTTGATATACATAAAACGTGTAAGTGTATACACTGTGGGTTTTTACATTTGTGATCATAGATAATTCCCGCCATAGAATACATACGGAAATAAATAACATGTTGTTGCCACGCGATAAGACACGAAGATCACAACACATCACAATGAGCCTTCAATAAACGTTGTGAGAAAACCAGATCCAAAGGCCGACCGCGAAAAAAATGGACTGAAGGGAAATTAGAAAGACTAAAAAAATACAGCTAGAGGCCAACGGAAGAGTAAAAGACCACACATTATAACTCCCCTCGACGCTAAAAGGCATTTAGGGAAGAAAAGAAGAAGAAATTGCCATGTGTGTTTAGTAAGTTCATATATATGTGTCACAGTAATTTGTGACTAATACTTTAGTTGATTTATACCGTTCCAGGAATTTAAAATACACGTACGTGATTCATGTGTTCAAAGTGGTTAAAACAAGCTTTAACTTTGAATGTTTTAACTTTTGTGGTTCATTCCGGAACATTTCTGACCGCAACCAAAGATTCTGAGATTTGCTAATATTTGATCCTTTATTTAGTTCATTCATCTTCAAACACGTCATTCTCGTCTTGACTTTAGATAGAATATTTTACGTTTTGTGTGTGTGGTGGTAGAGATTGAAACTGCTTTGAGAAAATAACAATTTTAAGGATAAGGAGGATGTATTAGGCTCGGCGATTTCTTGCGATATATATTCGTTGTGTTTGAAGTCACAGTCATATAAAGTATATATATATATATATATATATATATATATATATATATATATATATATGAGCCGCGATAGTTCAGTGGTTAGTGAACTGGACTACAAAGGACAAGATGTAGGGTTCCCTCCCAACCGACGGCTTCCGGTTCACCCAGCATATAATGGGTACCAATTTTTTTTTTCTGGGAAAGTAAAGCGGCACGGGCGTAATACCGACCACATTACTCCAAAAATCATGTGCTGAAGGTCTGTAAAATATATGGTCACTAACACCATATTCCCTATACGCCACTTGACGTGACGGGTGTACTTTACTTTACTACTTATATATATATATATATATATATATATATATATATATATATATATATATATATATATATATATAATACACACACAGTTTTGTATCTGCTAAGATTGGTCATTGTTTTCAAACAAGGAGCACATCATGTTATTTGTTCACTGTTTTGATGAAGGGCCTTTATCAAAATAAAAATGGCAAGAAACAGAACGACTTGGAAAGTGTTTGTTGAAGACCTATGCTCCACAGGGAGCTAAAAGGTAGAATAAGAAGAAGACTTCACACACTGTAACAAATACTTTCACACAAAATATGTAAACAGCAAAATTATGTAAATATCTGCACATTTATCGTGCATTAGTTTGAATTATATTTCCACATCAATACAGAATGCATGAAATATTGAATAATTGCTGTAAGGTGCAATGTCGTCGGATTGGAAATAAGATTGATTTTTCTAAATAGAGACCATTAATTTAACAAGCTCTGTAGTTTCAATATTAAAAAGATTGTTTGGGAGGCAATATTAAATGTGAACATTTGTTGTCCCTTATTTTCACCTCTTTTCGATGTATTTAAAACCAAAAAAAATAACAGTTTTTTGGAATGGAAACAGGTTCCTATGTCACTCCTTATGTTAGAATTAAATAAAACGTCAAATACACTTGAAATTATATCTAGCAGCTAAACTATTATAGAGAGACGAGACAAACAACGGCGTCTCGACAAAAGCATTCATAAGGTAAAAAAATAAAAATTCGCAAAGATTAAGACGTTAGGTAAATACTATCCTAAAATCAACAAAGAAATATAAAGACTAAATCCAAACACTAATCACAGAAATGTAAGTGTGTACATGTTTGCAAAGAAATAAGGGATTTCACTGAGCAAATAGGATGAACAAGAGAGAGAGAGAGAGAGAGAGACAGACAGACAGAGAGGGGGGGGGCAGGGAAGAGAAACGTTTTATTAAATTATTGATGTGGATAGACGTTACTGACGACTTTGAGATATAACGAGAGGATGAAAATAAAAGATAGTATAAAGAGACAGAGTGTAGAAAAACAAACGCATGAAGGAGGATAATAATGTACAATAAGTAAACACGATCAAGAAGGTAATATAATAATAAGAAGGAAAAAGTCATCGATGGTCGGAAAAAAAAAGAAAATCTTCAAGAATTAAGAGGAAAAAAAAATAAAGAAGAGGAAAGAGAGGAAGATGCAGGATAAGTGATAATGATGGCACAAAAAATAATGATGATATTACAAAATATTCTTCCGAAACACAGCTAGTAGGATCCATATTATATTCTTATAGGTAACTAAAGAAACGGAAAGTCTTCGTCTGTTAACATCAACATGCTGATAGAGATTTTAACAAAAAAAAAATAAACAAATAAATACAAATCGCACATAAACCAGACAAACGAAAACATGAACAATAAGTAACGGAAACGAAAACTGTGTGTAACAATGAACAATAACAATTTATTTTATAAACTTGTAGTAAACTTGTAGTAAACTTGTAGTTTTAAAATAATCAGAAATATGTCCACATAAACGAATATTATTGAGATAAATTTGAAGAAGAAAAAACAATTTATACACAATTTTTTTTTTAATTTGTAACACACTTTAACATTCCAAAATTGTTATGCCACATATATCATTATAATTATACTATTCAAATACATAACAATGTAAAATGTGAGCTTCTCAAATGTATCCAAATTAAATTCTCTCTGTCTGTTGCATTTTAACATACTTATTACCAATTTTGAGAAGAATTATTACAATCAAAAGGTGAATGATGGTTCCAAATAACATAAAATCGACATACAGACAGACACGTCTATGCATCTATATATATATATATATATATGTGTGTGTGTGTATTATATATATATATATATATATATATATATATATATATATATATATATATATATATATATATATATATATATATATATATACTGTAATAAAAATAAAACAAAACAAATATAATGTTATAAATATAATATACAATATAACAAATATTTTAAAAGGGGGTTATATATATATATATATATTATAGTTATGATGGGCACAGTCAGAAATGAGAAACTTAGTGGCCGTGAATGAAGACTTATCAACCAACATAGAACTGGAGTCGTCAGTCGCTGGACACTGAGGGAGTTGCTGAGGAGGGGATCTGAGCACCTATGGACATGTTCGGAGTGTAATGATGATAACCCGCAAATAACTCAATAACTCAATAAATAAATATATATATATATATATATATATATATATATTTATATATATATATATATATATATATATATATATATATATATATATATATATATATATTCCAAGTCTTATATTACGAATATTAACATGTTGGGAAGTACATTGATGTATGTGTAAAATTTGCGGTTATAGACATACTTCCATATGCGTTGAGTGCGTGGCATCCTGATTGTTGTGCGCCTTTTGGCTGGTTGCCTCCGACTTCAGCACTTGAACTTGCTAGAGCAGACGGTGGTCTTGCTCGGTTGTAGGTAGGCCTGGCCAGTCTTAGTTTTCAGTCCCTGGTAACTGTTAAGCCCCATCCCCACGACAAGGAGCTGGCCTTGATGCAGTAAAATTTTTACAGGAAACGACATTGCAGATATAGACAATACTTCAGGCGAACGAAAGATAGATAGATAGATATGTAAAATTTCAAGATTTAAAAGAAAAACGCGTTAAAGTTGGGATTTTTAACATCAAGAGTCTTTGAAGACAGTAAAATTGAGACAGAAATAAACGTCAGTTGCTATTAACGAAACCAAATATCTGGATACTTCAAAACAAACAGGCGGCCACCTGCATATATATATATATATATATATATATATATATATATATATATATATATATATATATATATATATATTATAGAGGTCATTTTCTTTACTATGTTATGTTATTTGTGCCAAGTTTGGTCATTTAAAAACATATCAGAAAGTGAGAAGTTTGAACAAACGAGGCAAATCTATAAGAACAATAACACAAGAAAATGTAAAGAGAACAAATCTTTCAGAAAAATACTAAAAGAGGATGTAAATAGAAATCTTTGTAAACAATACCACAAGAAAATGTAAAGAGAACAAATCTTTAAGAACAATACAAAAATAGGATGTAAATAGAAATCTTCAAGAACAATACCAACGGAGGATGTAAATAGAAATCTTTAAGAACAATACCAAAGGAGGATGTAAATAGAAATCTTTAAGAACAATACAAAAATAGGATGTAAATATAAATCTTTAAGAACAATGCTAACAGATAAAAAAAGTAGACTGAATCCTGAAAAGATAAAAAATAAAACAGCACAATTGTTGGCCCACTATGGTAGAATATCCTGTGATAATGATACCAAACCAGGCACAAACAAGAGTGGCGCTAATCTTGCGACAGATGTACAATAAGCTGGAGTAACCACACGAAGATCGCTCTACAGCATCTTCTTAACATGGCATCGGTTGTGATGACCACGGAGCTATAGCTTCAGTTGTTCTACCTCCCCTGATGTTACAGGAACCCATGATGAGATAAAGAAAACATGAGAAATATATACGAGACAGTTTACATGAAGTGCTTCCGGGTCGAGAGGTTGGCAGCTCGGTACCTTAGCATTACAAGTGAAGTCGGATGCACTGAACAAAAAGGCGCAACTATCAGAGCTAGTTATACACCCCAACATCGTGCATCGACGCCTATTTAAAGTCTTGTTTTAAAGGGCGGATGATGAAAAGGAGTAGTTGTCAGATGAGAGTAAAAATGAGGGGAAAAATATGTATATATAGTATATATATAGATGGAGTAACACAGGACACGCAGGGAAGACATTTTTATTTTCTTTAACATATTTCGATTATTTTTGTTTTGGATGTTTCGTTACTGGTTAGCTATGTAGGATTAGTTTCACTTACATATCCGTGTGTGTGTGTTTTTTGTTTGTTCCTGCTGAAGGCCTATTGGGCCGAAACGTCGTTCAAATCTGTGTCGTCTACTAATCACGTAAAGCTTCTAACATACCATTTTTTTCTATTTTTTTTTCTAATTTCCTTCACAATCAGCTTTACTGCAGCTTCGCATTTTTTTGTATTCATTTGCATTTCTGTGCCTTAACCCCTATATATATATATATATATATATATATATATATATATATATACATAGACGTATAACGTTGAAGGACGTAGTCTAATGATACATATATTCCTAAATTTATAACGTTGAAGGACGTAGTCTAATGATACATATATTCCTAAATTTATAACGTTGAAGGACGTAGTCTAATGATACATATATTCCTAGACGTATAACGTTGAAGGACGTAGTCTAATGATGCATACATTCCTAGACGTATAACGTTGAAGGACGTGGTCTAATGATACATACATTCCTAGACGTATAACGTTGAAGGACGTAGTCTAATGATACATTCATTCCTAGACGTATAACGTTGAAGGACGTAGTCTAATGATACATACATTCCTAGACGTATAACGTTGAAGGACGTAGTCTAATGATACATACATTCCTAGACGTATAACGTTGAAGGACGTAGTCTAATGATGCATACATTCCTAGACGTATAACGTTGAAGGACGTGGTCTAATGATACATACAATCCTAGACATATAACGTTGAAGGACGTGGTCTAATGATACATACATTCCTAGACATATAACGTTGAAGGACGTGGTCTGATACATACAATCCTAGACATATAACGTTGAAGGACGTGGTCTAATGATACATACATTCCTAGACATATACCATTAACGGTCGTAGATATTTGAGATTAGCAATGCTGCGCCCTTGTCTATCCCAACCAAAAATTGTTTAATTGTAATTATGTGGGTCCAAGATTCCTATTAATGACAAACCTGAAAGTGGTCTGCGACTCATATCTGACTGTTTCCGTCGGTTTCAGTGAATCAAAACCGATCAAGATTATATTCTGCCTCCCCTTGGTGAGTTGGTAACCACGTGAGGGAGGATACGAAAGAGACGTCAATATGGGGCACACAAATTACATATCGAAGGCGCACGTCTCCTAGCTCGTTGTAAACTACATCACAACACATATACGTCTAGCTAGCGTCCCATCAAGGGCAGACGATAAAGAGGCGTGATATTTGGGTAAAAGGAGAAAGAAGAATTAATCATCTGTAATTCTAAGTAGATTATTACTCATAATATGCAAATACATTACATCTCGAATTACCTCCATTTAACTCCTAATTTCTATGCACGATGCAGCAGAAGATACATATCCATGTAAATACAGCAAACATATTGCATGTGCTCTATACTACACTGCCAATATTCTGCTAGAACACGACCGAACGTGATTCTGTGTGGTGTTTTGCAAACAACCAGGCCTTGCACAGACTCAACGCCTCCTATTTGTTAACATAATCAAATCAGTTGAATAGCGCAGATCTTTGAAAGATCTGAGGAGATAGAAACAAAGAAAGTTGAACCCGCCATGCGTGAATGGTTCCAGCCTAGGGGAGTTAACTAAGTAGATGGACACCAGGGAAGATGTGACCTAGAAACATTACAAGACGGGAACTCACGCATACAAGCGAGAGAAGGCTGCAATTTAAAGGAAATAGTTGTTTTTAATGCAAGGAATATTTGCTAGTGATAATAATATTTATATTTTTTTTAATTAAAACAAAAGCGAAGGTTCTGGCGACCAGAAGAGGGAACCGACTGATTTTTAAAAATAAATAAATAAATGAGTGAGTGAAGAATATTGAGATTAAGAAGCTAAAGAACAGGAACCAGAAAAAAACAATACACCGGGGGAAAATACGAAAATGTAGAAAATTATTATGTATTAGATAATAGAGGAAGAAGCATAATTCGAACACGACAAATGCGATTTTTGGGCCATGTTAAAAGACACAACAGCCTACTAAAAGTAATCCTGGAGGGAACATTACAAGGTAAAAGAGGCAGAGGCAGATCAAGACTAACATGGACGAGTAACATCAAAAGATGGACAACTCAGCCTGACAACCTGCACCATCAAAGCAAGAGACAGAGCAGAATGGCGCTCCATGGTAGCAAACCTTCGTTGGGGACACGGCACTCGATGATGATGATGAATAGGGAAAGAGGAAGAATAATATGTAAAGGAGGGGAGGGGGTACTGATAGTGGAAGTATGCTGGAGGGTATAAAATGAAGAATAAAGTAAATTGAGATTATATTGAAGAAAATCAAGGACGCATTTGTAGTATATGATGCAGAAGACGAACAAAAGATAATATATATAATAAGAGAATACAGATGAAAGAAGAAAATTATTAATAATAAGACACAAAAGATGGTGGTCTGATTTTTAAAAAATAAAATTATTGCCATAAAAAGTCTTCTGTTTTTAGTTTATGTTCAGAATGAAGACATCCTATTATTACAATTTATAGTTAACGCAATTACATCCATATATTATGTTTTTGTTTTGTTTTGTGAAATTAATATAACTTTCTCTTCATTCAGTTAATTTGATTTAATTTTCTTTTTTTACATCTTTACAACTTGCGTAAATGTTTTTAAAAATTCCAAGTTCATTCTGTGTGTAAGGTTATTTTTAAATAAAAGTAATCTTCCTCTTCCATAAAGCGAATCATGGACATTTAACAAACAAATGAAAAGATGATTAGAGGCCACGGAGATGGGGTTTCTCAGAAGAATGTTAAAAGTTCAATGGGTATCTAAAATGACTAATAATGAAATTCTCAAAGAGACCAACACAAAAAAGGGAGCTCCTAAAAAACATCAGAAAGAAACAATCAACATTTCTCGGGCACATCATGGGAAGAGGAAAGTTAGAATATTTGGCAAAAACAACTGGCAAAATAAAAGGAAAGAGAGATCGCTGATGACAAAGAGAGAAAATACTAGATAGCTTGGTGTCATGGCATGGAAAACAGTCAACAACAGAAGTGATACGATGCACTGTAGATGGAAGATTGTGGAAGGACATGATCGCCTACGCCAACCGGTATGGTATATAATGATGATGAATCTTCCACTGCTAATTAAATTAACAAAAGAAAAACAAACAAACAAAGACACAAAAACGAAGTTGTAGAAAAATAACCAACAGTACAATGTATGATAGGGAGCCGCGATAGCTCAGTGGTTAGTGAACTGGACTACCACGGACAAGGGGTAGGGTTCGATCCCAACCGACGGCTTCCAGGTTCACCCAGCCTTAAATGGGTGCCGGATTTTTTTCTGGGAAAGTAAAGCAGCACGGGCGTAATACTGACCACATTACCCCAAAAATCATGTGCTGAAGGTTTGTAAAATATAGGGTCACTAATACCATATTTCCCTATACGCCACTTGGCGTGACGGGGGTACTTTACTTTACTTTTTTTTATAATGTATGATATTTCCTGAGTAAGAAGAGAGGTAGGCAAAGAAAAAGATGGGAAGATAACATCAAAGAGTAAACAGGCATTGACTTTCATCATCATCATTGAGTGCTGTCTCCGCATCGAAGGTTGGCTACCGTGGAGCGCCATTCCACTCGTTCTCTTGATTTGATGATGCAGGTTGTTATAGGCTGGCTTATCCATCTTTTGATATTATTCGTGCATGTTAGACTTCGTCTGCCTCTGTTACCATGTATTTTCCCTTCCAGTACTACTTTTAGTAGGTTCTGTGTCTTTTAATATGGCTCACAAATTTCATTTGTATTTTTTTCAATTGACTTTGCAGTGCCCCAAAGAATGACTGAAGATAGAAAGAAATAGAGAGTGTTGACTTAGTCTGTCAGTGGCGTTCCAACGACCCGCAGGGCTTATGGGGTGAAAAATAAAAAAAATATTTGCTGATAAATTTAGATTGGATAAAATATCTTGACTTGTTCTGCTGTGTACGCTAAGCTGAAATACCCTACTGCTAGTTACTTTTCTCTTCTATAATCTCTTTTCACTTAGGAGTGAAAAGACTCATGAAAAAAGGATGGAAAACCCTGTGGATCAGTAGGCCTGAATTGTTCATTCTGTTACCGTGTGTGTTTGTCAAACATTGGTAGAATTAGCCACGAGAGAAGCTGTTCGACAAAAACAAAACCTCATAAAAATACACAATAGCCTCCACTAGACCGCCTGACAATACGAAAAGGGACATATATAGTTACATATGTAACATCTACGTCACCCTTGACGCGGCTCCGCGTGTGTACATACACATTGTAATAACTAGTAAGTAATTATTTAATAAATGCATATTTTAGGAGACATTTTCTTCTCTTCAACATTTATGAACATAAACATACCAACAAAAACATAAACAAACATACATAGTTTAAATAGAAACATTAATATTTCATCTCTTTTTAAATTTAAAAAATGGATTCTATTACAAATGTATTTTCTGCATTATAATTACCTTATAAACAAAACAAAATATATTAGCACTGGTTAAATCGTGCAAAGTTTTAACTATTTTTGTAAATTAATATATACAAATAATAAAATTAATATTTATTGTATTTTAAAATTGTAAAAAGACACCCATCATTAGTATAAACTGACTAAAAACGGAGCATAATAAAAATGTTTAAAAAAACACTCAAAAGTTAATTTAAAAAGTTGAAATAACAAGAAATGTTAATAAAGAAAGACGATTATAAGATGTTATGAAATAAGATTAACGAAAACTATTACATAAAATAGCACTATTGACTGTAAAGTAGATACTTTTTTAAGAAAAAAAAAATATAGGGAAACAAGAAAAGAAATTAAATAGTAAAGATAATACATATGACAACCATCATCATCAGTTCGCATGACATTTGCAGAACGTTGCACTCAACACAGCTAGTTACAAGGAATCTCTGTCTCTAGCCAGATTTCCCACTTCATGTTCAAAATCTCCTTCATGTCTTGAAACCATCAAGACTGTCCTAGACTTATAACATTGAAGGACATAGTCTAATGATACACATATTCCTAGACTTATAACGCTGAAGGACATAGTCTAATGATACACATATTCCTAGACTTATAACGCTGAAGGACATAGTCTAATGATACACATATTCCTAGACTTATAAGGCTGAAGGACATAGTCTAATGATACACATATTCCTAGACTTATAACGCTGAAGGATATAGTCTAATGATAAACATATTCCTAGACTTATAACGCTGAAGGACATAGTCTAATGATACACATATTCCTAGACTTATAACGCTGAAGGACATAGTCTAATAATACACATATTCCTAGACTTATAACGCTGAAGGACATAGTCTAATGATACACATATTCCTAGACTTATAACGCTGAAGGACATAGTCTAATGATACACATATTCCTAGACTTATAACGTTGAAGGACATAGTCTAATGATACGCATATTCATAGACTTATAACGTTGAAGGATATAGTCTTAGTCATAGAAGGACTTAGTCTGCTCCTGATACGGCACCCAGGAACCATCCCTTCCATTATAGTTCTTTCTAGCCCGCGGTGTCTTTTGAGACGGTTATAGTATTTTAATTTCCCATGTAGAATGGTGTTTATTAGCCAGTTCATTTTCATGTTTAAATATTTGTATGTTTTCATTGCTCTTTTTTTTTTCATTATCTAAGGTATCTTAATGATTTTTCTGCACCATTTTGTTTGAAATGAATCGATTTTCTTCCTTCCTGGCTGTTTGAGAGATTGTCCATGATTCACATATGTATTTTGCTAACGGGAATATACATGTCCTCATCATTAATTTTAATTTTAAATAATGATAACAATCCTAACAGAATCGGATTACATAATAACATATAATGCAGTTATAACATTGTGATATTCATTATAATTAAGATGCCGGGATCTCTCGAGACTTGGGGCAATCTGAAGAAAGGACTGGAGGAGACTGAGATGAACAGTGTTGGCCAGACCTACGGCACCCTGCTGAGGATGGTCAAGCCGGCGCGAAGTAGGGAAACCGTAATGTTGCCATGAAGAGACTCAAGGAAAACAGTTCACCACAGACAGTCTTAGTTCAAGAGTTGAAGAGGATATTATAGATGATTTACTTAAAGAAATAAAGACAGCAAGAAAGAAAAACATCAAGAAAGCAAAACAGCAAGAAATAAAGAAAGAAACACAAAAAAGAAAGAAAGACAAGTAAACTTTACACCAAAATAATTTCACCAACAGAGACAGAACTATATCTTTGACAAGAATTGTCATCATGCAACTGAGAAAAAAAATCAAATTAGGATACAGCAAGTAAATAACATATGATCACATATAACAAACAAATAATCAAATTAGGATACAGCAAGTAAACAACATATGATCACATATAACAAACAAATAATCAAATTAGGATACAGCAAGTAAATAACATATGATCACATATAACAAACAAATAATCAATTTAGGATACAGCAAGTAAATAACATATGATCACATATAACAAACAAACAAACAAATAATCAAATTAGGATACAGCAAGTAAATAACATATGATCACATATAACAAACAAATAAACAAATAATCAAATTAGGATACAGCAAGTAAATAACATATGATCACATATAACAAACAAATAATCAAATTAGGATACAGCAAGTAAATAACATATGATCACATATAACAAACAAATAATCAAATTAGGATACAGCAAGTAAATAACATATGATCACATATAACAAACAAATAATCAAATTAGGATACAGCAAGTAAATAACATATGATCACATATAACAAACAAATAATCAAATTAGGATACAGCAAGTAAATAACATATGATCACATATAACAAACAAACAAACAAATAATCAAATTAGGATACAGCAAGTAAATAACATATGATCACATATAACAAACAAATAAACAAATAATCAAATTAGGATACAGCAAGTAAATAACATATGATCACATATAACAAACAAATAAACAAATAATCAAATTAGGATACAGCAAGTAAATAACATATGATCACATATAACAAACAAATAAACAAATAATCAAATTAGGATACAGCAAGTAAATAACATATGATCACATATAACAAACAAATAAACAAATAATCAAATTAGGATACAGCAAGTAAATAACATATGATCACATATAACAAACAAATAAACAAATAATCAAATTAGGATACAGCAAGTAAATAACATATGATCACATATAACAAACAAACAAACAAATAATCAAATTAGGATACAGCAAGTAAATAACATATGATCACATATAACAAACAAACAAACAAATTAGGATACAGCAAGTAAACAACATATGATCACATATAACAAACAAACAAACAAATAATCAAATTAGGATACAGCAAGTAAACAACATATGATCACATATAACAAACAAACAAACAAATAATCAAATTAGGATACAGCAAGTAAACAACATATGATAACATATAACAAACAAACAAACAAATAATCAAATTAGGATACAGCAAGTAAACAACATATGATCACATCAAACAAACAAACAAATAAATAATCAAATTAGGATACAGCAAGTAAATAACATATGATCACATATAACAAACAAACAAACAAATAATCAAATTAGGATACAGCAAGTAAACAACATATGATCACATATAACAAACAAACAAACAAATAATCAAATTAGGATACAGCAAGTAAATAACATATGATCACATCAAACAAACAAACAAACAAATAATCAAATTAGGATACAACAAGTAAATAACATATGATCACATCAAACAAACAAACAAACAAATAATCAAATTAGGATACAGCAAGTAAATAACATATGATCACATCAAACAAACAAACAAACAAATAATCAAATTAGGATACAGCAAGTAAATAACATATGATCACATCAAACAAACAAACAAACAAATAATCAAATTAGGATACAGCAAGTAAATAACATATGATCACATCAAACAAACAAACAAACAAATAATCAAATTAGGATACAGCAAGTAAATAACATATGATCACATCAAACAAACAAACAAACAAATAATCAAATTAGGATACAGCAAGTAAACAACATATGATCACATCAAACAAACAAACAAACAAATAATCAAATTAGGATACAGCAAGTAAACAACATATGATCACATCAAACAAACAAACAAACAAATAATCAAATTAGGATACAGCAAGTAAATAACATATGATCACATCAAACAAACAAACAAACAAATAATCAAATTAGGATACAGCAAGTAAACAACATATGATCACATCAAACAAACAAACAAACAAACAAACAAAAAATAAATCAAATTAGAATACAGCAAGTAAACAACATATGATAACATATAACAAACAAACAAACAAAAAAAAGTAAATCAAATTAGGATACAGCAAGTAAACAACATATGATCACATATAACAAACAAACAAAAAATAAATCAAATTAGGATACAGCAAGTGAACAACATATGATCACATATAACAAACAAACAAACAAACAAACAAAAAATAAATCAAATTAGGATACAGCAAGTGAACAACATATGATCACATATAACAAACAAACAAACAAAAAATAAATCAAATTAGGATACAGCAAGTAAACAACATATGATCACATATAACAAACAAACCAAACAAAATAAATAAATTTAAAAAAAGCAAGACCAAAACAAGCCAAATTTATTAGCACTCTTCTAAGGGAAAAAGCCTCAAAATTAATGAAAACAGAAAAGTGCACAACAAGAGAAGCAGTGAAAGCACGGAAGAAGGCCTCGAAGAAAATTTTAAAAAATATGGATTT
Source organism: Megaustenia siamemsis (assembly GCA_032433765.1). NCBI lineage: Eukaryota > Metazoa > Mollusca > Gastropoda > Stylommatophora > Ariophantidae > Megaustenia > Megaustenia siamemsis. The sequence continues at coordinate 37,159,603 of JAVIAB010000046.1, read as the reverse complement.
CATTAATTATGAAATAATTGATGGTTTATGGAATTAATAAATAGCGTCCCATGGTCATTACCATGGTGAAGATCAGCTTCCTACTATATTCTGCTCATGCAAACTAGTTATCAATATTATATTTTTTTACAATATCATTATACAGTTGTTGTTATTATTATTGTTATTATTATTATTATTATTATTATTATTATACGTTGATAGTTTGTCATATAATAATATATAAAACTATTTTTTTAAAACAATTACACAACCTAACATTTTTTTTTTATTTTGAAAAAAAAAATATATATATATATATAATTAAATGCTCATTTCTCCTCAGTTGTCTTTAAAAAAATTTTTTCTACACTAAATTTGAAACAAATTTATACAAGTGTTAAAATATAAAAACCATAAAACAAATTTATATATAATAATTTTATATTTCTCACACCTGTCTAAATATGACCCAGGTAATCAAATTTAAAAGCAGCTAAATTTATAGAATTATTTTAGAGAAGGTGACGTGCTCAGGCCCCTAGCACAAACAACAAGAATTATTTCGGTTTTGCTGTGTACAACATACAGAGTGATGCACTTTGTTTTTTTCTTTCTTAAAACCACATTTTCCAGAGGTCACCGAAATCTAAGGTCAGGGTTATCGGACTCTCAAGTCCCCGCTTTCTTCTCTGCATCTGGTAGTAATTTATGTAGAGTGCTGTAAACGCATTAATGCTTCTCAGTTTTCTACTAATAAATCCACTAGTGTTCAGAATAGGTCTAACAATATATATTTGTTTATGATTACACTATAAATATATGAATACTTATTAGACATTTATAACTGTATTAATGTTAGAGAAGGTATTTTGTACAGCTCTCTGTGCACGTACAGATGGAAGATATACAGTAATTGTTGTTCTCTTATTGTTGTTCTCTTATTGTTGTTCTCTTATTGTTCTCTTATTGTTGCTCTCTTATTGTTGTTCTCTTATTGTTCTCTTATTGTTGTTCTCTTATTGTTGTTCTCTTATTAAACAGCAAAGAGGTTTTCATTTTTAGAAAACTATGAAACTGCTGCTTGAAAGAAGAACAAACACAAAGGTTATATAACTAGAGAGGGCAAACTAATATATTTCTATATTTGTGTTGTCGATTGCATAAATATTTTCCTACATTTCATTGAAAGATATAGTATATTCACACAAAGTAGAAGTAATGTTCTCTTATTTCATTACTGGGTTCTGCATATTTACATAAAACATAAGTAATGGTTATGTATTTCTTTACAAGATTTAACATATTTAATCAAAATATGAATACTATTTCCATGTATCATTATAGATTCACCATAGTTGCACAAGAAACATTAATATTTCTATGTTACCTTCTAGATTTACACAAAATAATGTACTTTTTTATGTGTAAACACATTTTTAAACATTATTTTCACTATCCATTACAGTACAAGACTTAACATATTTAAACACATTTTTTAACATTATTTTTACTATCCATTACAGTACAAGACTTAACATATTTAAACACATTTTTTAACATTATTTTCACTATCCATTACAGTACATGACTTAACATATTTAAGCACATTTTTTAACATTATTTTCACTATCCATTACAGTACATGACTTAACATATTTAAACACATTTTTTAACATTGTTTTCACTATCCATTACAGTACATGACTTAACATATTTAAACACATTTTTTAACATTATTTTCACTATCCATTACAGTACATGACTTAACATATTTAAGCACATTAAAATAAAGTTGTGTTCCATTATTTTTGTTTCTCATTTTAACAAGGTTTCAAATATCTGCAAAAAAATAAAATAAGAAGAAATTACAAAATAACTGGCAAAAAACCTTATCTATAGAAATAAATAAATATATATATATATATATATATATATATATATATATATATATATATATATATGCATGTGTGTGTATTAATATAAATATTATGAGACTCATTTATAGTTGCTGTGATGTTTACAAAAACAAACAATTCCAATGTTTAGGGAAGTATAACACAACACAATAATTTAGTTAGCAGTGTCAACTTGAGGCAGAGCATACATAACTTCTTGATGTTCAAAAAAGAAGCACAAGAATTATATTAATTTATATTTAAAAAATATATTGATGAATTAATATTTAGGTTAATATAATTATAAACGTTTGTACATTAACTGTAAATTATTAATGTGGCAGCGTTTAACATTTTCTTTATAGTCAAAGTTTATGTACTCTTTCTACAAATATATTAATGAACAGTTTAAAATATAAGTTGTAGAATATCTTTATTGTACCAAAACACATCTGTCAGATAGTACCAATATTTACATTAATAACACAGCATATTATATCATAAACTAACAAACAATGATTTACAGATGTAATATTATAAAGAATATCAGGACTGTAAATTCAAGAAAGAAAGGTTATACTACTATTGTTTGTTTAAGGATCCGAATCGGGTAATACACATTGAGAATGTAGCTTCTTAAAAATGTATCGCTCTTCATGTTTAAAAGCTTCCTTCAATGTTATTAATTCTTCTGTTCTTGTTATATTTTGCTTTTAATCATGTAGGTTTTATTATCACATTCCGAAAAAAATATAAATAAATATAAAATGTTAGTTCAAAATAAATTTAAAATAATAAAGAAGAAGAAGGTAAACATATATATTTAACATATCCAGTGCAACGCTGATATCTTTTAATTTTCCTGAAAGGTTAGTTTGGCGTATTCCTTTTTGGCGAAATGAACTATTCAACTCATTCGCGATGCTATACCACGTTTCTGCAATAAATTGCAAATCTAAAACACTACTACAGTTCATATTTATTTTGGTTTCCTCATTAAACAAAACAGAATATTATTTGATATATATTTCAAATATAAAATTCTAAAACAAAACTTGAATATAAACCTCCAAACAAAAATTCAATGTAACAATAAATATTATTTCTCCAAAATGTGTGTGCTGTCACTCGTTAACGTACAAATGTAAAACAACACGTTCACAGAATTAACAATGCATACGTCGTGAAATAAGTAAAACTGTAAAGAACTTCCAAAGAGATAAATATTTATCATTCTCATTTATAATTATGGTTGAATTAAATAAAACCGCATTTTGTACATAAACACAACGTGTAACACTTACCGTGTTATTCGTCTCCACATTACCAGGAAAACCTTATTCCCTTCACCTTTACGTTAGTGTGGTTGATGGTGATGTTGATGTGGTAGTTGTAGCCGTTATACTGCTGCTATAGTTTCATTTTATTCTACTCTTCGCACATAATTTCTGAACCGACGACTCGGTGTTAGATTGCCAGACAGGTCGGGCGCGACAATGAATGAATGCAGAAAGTAGAACGCGTCGAATAATAACAAGCCGGAATCTAATGCCGCGGCTGAAGCTGGAAGCTATAAACACACTACTGTTACTACCACCATAACAATAAGGATGATAATAATAACCGCTTTCTTCTCCAGTCTCTCCCCCTTGTATTTATTCCCCCCTTTCTTCCTTATGTGAAATTCTCACCGCTTCTGAATCGTGGAGTCTCCAGTTTGAGCTGACGGAAACATTTGTAACTAAAAATGAAGCTTTGCGAACCAGCGACTTATCAACCCTTTGAAAATAAATTTAAAAAATAAAAAAAAAAACGAAACTAAAATGCAGTGGTTGTAGCTGTCGTCAGCGTGTGATGGCTATCTTTTGCAATCCGTGCTACCACCGAAATTAATCTGTGCTGCGGTTGTCCTACAAAATCAAGTCGCACAAGATTACAGGGCATTTCTAACTCCCGAAATCAATTTCAAAATGGCGGCAGCGAGTTCTGTCATAAACTTCTATAACACTGTATTGAAACATTTCTCAGAATGCATAGTTTCACACAAATTATGGGCTGGTATTACGCGTTCTTCTTTCTCATAAAGACACAACAAATATTTCAATGCAAAGATATGCTGATCTGATTATAAAATCGTGTATTTGCATATGAGAAAAGCGACAACCAGACTCGACAATATAGCGGTATCGGTGTCGTGAAATGTTTCAAAATAACTGATTTCTCTCTCTTTTTTTTTTCCTTCATCCCCCCGCCCTTCTCTTCCCTTCCTCCCCCCCCCCTCCCCTTTTTTGGGAAGTATCGCTGCACATGGTAAAAATCTTTATTCCTTTTCATGTCTGAAAATAATCGATACTGCCAGGTCCCACAGAGCAGCCACAAGCTCACATAGCCCTCCTGGAAGGCGATGCCCGAGAACAGGACGAGGGCAAAGGAGGATAGGGGCGGAGCTAACAGCTGGTTGTGGCCACGCCCTCACTCGATCGTTAGTTGGCATGGAAAACGGTTTGTAGCGCTGTAAGAGAAATCTAGCGTTGCTTCAAAGAAATTACTCAAAATAATTCATATTTAAAAAGTAGAGGGAAAACAAAATCAAATATTGTCTTAATTCTGCTTAGAAAATTGAAAAGAAAAGGACAGAGGAAATAATAAATAGTCACAGTATTACATGAATACATAAAGTTACATGGTAGAGTAGAACGAAATCAGTAGCATAGAAGATATGCTTCTTTTGATCGTTGTTTGTTTTTATTTAGGGAAAGTAATAACATAGAGGAAAAGCATATATCCAGTACTTCTAAAATGGAGTTGTCTAGAGAGGGTAACATATGCCCATAATATATAGTGTCGCTGGCATATGAATCTGTTAAATTCCACATCAATTAATTGCAGAATTTGGATGTGATGGTCATAAGAATGTCACTCCCCCTTTCTCGCTGCTGTTTTTATATTCACACATTCTGCGAACAAGGTACACATTTTTTTCAGCTGAGTTGATTGAAGTGTGTCAAATTTGGATTGTAAAAACCATTTTATTATCTCTAAAGCACGGCGATAACCTGCAAGCTACTGACGCTGAGGAATATGAATACTTTACGGATAAAATTACTTCAAAATTAATTATATGCTATTGAGCTGTATTTACCATTTTAGCCGTGTTTTTATTGTTGCTCTTGTATATTTTAGACAAAGAATACGTGTACAGTGATATCACTAATAAAGGAGAGAATATGTGAAGACGACCACTTAACCTAAAGGACATAATCTAGTCTCATATATCACCAGGCAAGTAAAAACAAGTACCACTGTAATCTTTAAAGCATGTAGATTAACGCTACTTCCATGAAATAGTAAATTAGATGACATTAAATTAACATTGCAAATGTAAACCATAACAAGAGTGTTGCTTTGCATAAACTCATTTATCTTGTTCATATTATATTTATTTTGTACAATTAAATAATGCCCTGATTAAAACAGACTTTATAGAGCTATGGAGCACGGGACAATCGATCAAAGATGTGCAGACCAGAGAATCCTCTGCTATAGGCTGAACAGTATGTCAGATTTAAGGCCCAAAACAGTAGGAGGGTAAACACTTGGGAGTCATGACCCAGGTGGCCCCGCCCCATATAGTGTCAAGAATCTTAGAAGCCGACAACACTTGCTCGATGCGACTTCTTTCTGATGGTCAGATTGTCCCTATTGCAAAGCTCTATATAAAGAGTTTCACATCATTATTTTGAACAACGACATTCTCTTACTAGGCATTGTTCATCTGTTTAAAACAAGCTTAATGAAGGTAGAATAATTTAAAAAAGAAAAAAAAAGAAATGAACCTTGTCTCACAACTTGGCGTATAGAAGGTGCCAGTGAGCACATAAAAAAAAAATATAGACCTCCGGCACATTATTTTTGAGGTAATGTGGTCAGTATTACGCCGTGCGGTTGTCGTTCCAGATAAATCAGGCCCCCAGCATTGTGTGGGTGACAATGGAAGCCGTTGATTGGTATTGAACCCGACCTCTTATCCTTAGTAGTTTATTTTACTAACCACTTAGCTACCGCGTCTCACTACAAAGTAAGAGAAACCATTACAAAAAATGTAGTGGCAGCTCCAGCAATTGATGACACCGAATATTAAGTAATTAGATAATAGTGGAAACCAGATCAACCTGCAGCCAGAGCATAATGCGTGAAAATGTTCGGTTACGACTCGGAAGCATGACCGAGGAAAATGTAAAAATACGAACAAGAAAATCGCAAAGGAAATTTAAGATAACAACTCATTACTCACCTGGCGATGTCAAGAAAGCTACATGTACCTTCTCTATATACCCACGGGACAGACTGCAAGACAAAAGAAGACAAGAGGAAAAACATATTTCTCAAATATGTCACCAATTATTAATTAATTTACTGGGTGTCGTTTCCACATAGCAGGTTGCCATCCATTGATTACTATTTTATTTCTTCTCTTGTCCTGATGAACAATCATGTCGAAGCTCAGATGTCCAAGACTAAGATGGCTGGAGCACGTCCTGCGAATGGAAGGAAAACACATCCCAAAGCAAATACTATATGGTGACCTCATACACGGAAAAAGACAAATCGGCAGACCTAAACTACGATATAGAGATATCTAAATCATCTCTGAATGATTTCTCCATCTGTGAAAATGACTGGGAACATCTGGCAAATGATCGCACATCACGGAGAGCATGTATAAGGAATGGTATAACATCATTTGAGACTGTGCTAAGGCGAAACTTTGAAGAGAAAAGACTCATGAAAAAGGATGGACAACCCGGTGGATCAGTGGGCCTGACTTGTTCATTATGTGGCCGTATGTGTTTGTCAAACATTGGTAGAATTAGCCACGAGAGAAGCTGCTCGACAAAAACAAAACCTAAAATAAAATACACAATAGCCTCCACTAGACCGTCTGTCAAGACGAAAAGGGCCATACAATACAATTGTCCGGATGGTGCACGCTGTTCACCTGTCCATCTTTTGATGTTATAAGTCCACTTTAGTCTTGGTCTGTCTCTGCCTCGTTTGACTTGTGCCTTGCTTTTCAAGATGAAATCATAAGTCACTGAATATAATAGCTTTAATGAAAGTACAAACATTACAAATCTATATCATTTCATTACATTTGAGAAATTTTAAGTTCAGGGATGAATGCTTCCTTCAAAATAAAATAAAATTTGACATAAAAAAAAGACAAACATGAAATAATGACATTTCTGGGACATTCAAATATAGTGCTTGTTTTACATTATGCTTGAATTCAGTTTTATAAGCCTGTCAATATATTTATTTAATCATTAAGCATTTCACAAATCCCCTGTTGAAGCCTTGAATATGTATGTTTTTCATTAAATATTCAAGGAATAATTTTTTTGAAAGATTTTAATATCTCTGTTTTTCATGAAATATTTAATGAATAATATGTTTTCTCATTAAATATGCATTAAATCCTTTCTCTAGTCTTCCAGTACCTGTTTTACTTTAAGTGTCATGAATTCTTTTAAAAAATATTTTCAATAGGCCTATATATGTTTTTCAATAAATGTTTCATGAATATTTTTTGAAGTCCTATAGTATATCTTTTTTCATCAAATATTTCATGATATAGCACAGGTGTGACAAAATATATATTCATATCGCAAGGCAACGTTTAAATATAGTAACTTTTTAAAGTCAGATACCATTGAATAATTATTTTTAAAATAGAGATATCATATATATATATTTATATATATTCCAAATCGATTGAAATACAACCAGAAGATAGAAAATATGAAAATAACAAGTCCAAATTATAAAAAAAAATAAAAAATCAATATACCCAACTCTAATGCATTATTAATAACCTTTACTTACGCATGTAAAAGATTGAAATCAACGAAATAAATAGTGAATGAATTCAATAAATTAGAAAACAAATTCTGAGTAAAATATTTTCGATACAAAGTAACAAATTCAAAAAAGGTGTAGAGGTAGAGACGCCATGCAGATAACAGTCTCATATATAAATAGGAAGAGATCGCTGGTCTGTGTCTGATAAGCGTCAGGAAAAAAATAACAGATGGTTCACAAAGTTTCACAATGAAAAAACAGTAGAAAAGAAAAAAAAAGAAAAAAAGAGACCAATCTCGAAACATACTGAGAACATTGACAAAAGAGTCAGAGATAGCAGGCATCGACTGCACTGGTGATACTGAAAAAGTTCGATGTGACTCATATCAGAGTGTACTGGGAGCAATGAGTGACGCGAGGCTTTCTGGGAGCAATGAGTGACGCGAGGCTTTCTGGGAGCAATGAGTGACGCGAGGCTTTCTGGGAGCAATGAGTGACGCGAGGCTTTCTGGGAGCAATGAGTGACGCGAGGCTTTCTGTGCGCATTGAGTGACGCGAGGCTTTCTGGGAGCAATGAGTGACGCGAGGCTTTCTTGGAGCAATGAGTGACGCGAGGCTTTCTTGGAGCAATGAGTGACGCGTGGCTTTCTGGGAGCAATGAGTGACGCGAGGCTTTCTGGGAGCAATGAGTGACGCGAGGCTTTCTGGGAGCAATGAGTGACGCGAGGCTTTCTGGGAGCAATGAGTGACGCGAGGCTTTCTGGGAGCAATGAGTGACGCGAGGCTTTCTGGGAGCAATGAGTGACGCGAGGCTTTCTGGGAGCAATGAGTGACGCGAGGCTTTCTGGAGCAATGAGTGACGCGAGGCTTTCTGGGAGCAATGAGTGACGCGAGGCTTTCTGGGAGCAATGAGTGACGCGAGGCTTTCTGGGAGCAATGAGTGACGCGAGGCTTTCTGGGAGCAATGAGTGACGCGAGGCTTTCTGGGAGCAATGAGTGACGCGAGGCTTTCTGGGAGCAATGAGTGACGCGAGGCTTTCTGTGCGCATTGAGTGACGCGAGGCTTTCTGGGCGCAATGAGTGACGCGAGGCTTTCTGTGCGCATTGAGTGACGCGAGGCTTTCTGGGCGCATTGAGTGACGCGAGGCTTTCTGGGAGCAATGAGTGACGCGAGGCTTTCTGGGAGCAATGAGTGACGCGAGGCTTTCTGGGAGCAATGAGTGACGCGAGGCTTTCTGGGAGCAATGAGTGACGCGAGGCTTTCTGGGAGCAATGAGTGAAGCGAGGCTTTCTGGGCGCATTGAGTGACGCGAGGCTTTCTGGGAGCAATGAGTGACGCGAGGCTTTCTGGGAGCAATGAGTGAAGCGAGGCTTTCTGGGAGCAATGAGTGACGCGAGGCTTTCTGGGAGCAATGAGTGACGCGAGGCTTTCTGGGAGCAATGAGTGACGCGAGGCTTTCTGGGAGCAATGAGTGACGCGAGGCTTTCTGGGAGCAATGAGTGACGCGAGGCTTTCTGGGAGCAATGAGTGACGCGAGGCTTTCTGGGAGCAATGAGTGACGCGAGGCTTTCTGGGAGCAATGAGTGACGCGAGGCTTTCTGGGCGCAATGAGTGACGCGAGGCTTTCTGTGCGCATTGAGTGAAGCGAGGCTTTCTGGGCGCATTGAGTGACGCGAGGCTTTCTGGGAGCAATGAGTGACGCGAGGCTTTCTGGGAGCAATGAGTGACGCGAGGCTTTCTGTGCGCATTGAGTGACGCGAGGCTTTCTGGGAGCAATGAGTGACGCGAGGCTTTCTGGGCGCATTGAGTGACGCGAGGCTTTCTGGGCGCATTGAGTGATGTCTGATGACACTGCTCGAATAGACGATGTCAGATACAGACATTCATCAGGACCATCTATAGAAGTAGGCCTGAGGGCTGAAAGGGGAAACACCAACACTTCCATATTAGCGTGACGTCATCAGCCAGCTAAAGGCAGATGAAATCATTCTACCCATAACCGCCTCTGCTCGCAAAGCTGAAGCTGGTTGGAGAATTTTTCAGGGTTTCCCTTTCAGCACTCAGGCTTACTTCTATAGATGGCGATGATCTGGACCCTAGACGGCAAAAGCAAACACGACGGATAGAAAGAGTACACAAAAAAAAGTAAAGGTTCTCTTCACGCCTTACTAGGCGTATGGGGAATATGGTGTTAGTGACCATATTTTTCTACGACCACGACACATTTTTGGGTTATGTGGTCGGTATTGCGCCAGGCCGCCTTTACTTCCCAGAAAAATCGCTGGTACCCAATTTTAAAGGCTGGGTGAACCCCGGAGCCTTGTCAGTCCGAAAAAAATCCGCCACTGCCGGGATCGAACCCGTACCCTTCAGGTTAGGAAGCGAGCACACTAACCACTCAGCCTCAGAGGCTCCGGATAGAAAGAGAGGCTACGGAAAACCGTCAATAGAGAAGGGTTTATTTTATGGGGGTTTATTTTTAGACTAGTGGGTTTATTATCTTATGCACACGATTTACATGAGTTAGAAATGAAGAACATATAGAACAATAGAAAAAAGCGGCGTGGTTAATGCTTCGCGTAACAAGTGGGCAACGCAAAACTGGACGACGTTTCGGCGCAATAGTCCTTCAACTGGAACAAATATACAACACACGTAAAAATATGTATTACATTTTTTTTTTAATAACAAAACAAAAAAACTACTGTACTTTATTTTTTTTTCACTATTTTATTTCAAATACAGATTTTTTTACGTGTATTGTATGTTTGTTCCAGTTGAAGGTCTATTGCGCCGAAACGTCGTCCAGGTTCGTGTTGTCCACTTCTTACGTGACGCTTTAACCTCGCCGTTTTTCTTTCCCCTATTTTATTTCTATATGTTTTTTTTTTTCATTTCTCCTCACAATTAGCTTCACTGCGCATTCGCATTTATGTGCATTTCTTTGCCTTGACCATTTGAGTCATATATATACATAGTTAGCAGACCAGCACCCAGAGCTAGATTTAGTCCAAATAAGCTGCAGCTGAGGGCCTCAAAACCCATGGAGGGCCTCACATTTGTTTATATTGTAATCTATGATAGAGACCTTCTAGTGTTATTTTTCTTAACCGTGGGCCTTAAAGTTTTATTTAGCTAAACCAGTTTAGGGTCTCATAATCTGAAAGGACCTCTAAGTTTTATTTATCTTAACCAGCTTAGGACCTCATAATCTGAAAGGACCTCTAAGTTTTATTTATCTTAACCAGCTTAGGACCTCATAATCTGAAAGGACCTCTAAGTATTATTTATCTTAACCAGCTTAGGACCTCATAATCTGAAAGGACCTCTAAGTATTATTTAGCTTAACCAGTTAAGACCTCATAATCCGAAAGGACCTCAAAGTTTTGTTTATCTTAACCAGCTTAGGGCTTCATAAAGTTTCCGTGTCGTCCTAGCAGTAACACATAATAAAAGCAAAGGTTTATATTTGGTGTGTTTGACTGAAAGGTGACTTGACATCGATGATGATGGTGATTATGATGATGATGAAGAGAGTAGTTATACATTATTCATGTTGCACAACAATTAAAAGAAAACATTAACAGTTAAAATTTAAAAAAATAAATACAACCCATTAAATGCACCCGAATGTGGAAAGCGTTAAAATAAAAATAAATAATAAACATTAATAAGGACAATTTATATGTCATTGATGAAATGTTTGCCATTCTCCGGTAGCTGGAAGTCGAGACCTTTCCAATCTTTGATGTTATCTTCCCATTTATTTATCTGCATACCCCTCTTTCACCTTCTTTAACAGGTAAATACAGAAAGGTCTTTGCTAGGCCAGAGCCATCGAAATATGTCACCTAACCATTTCATTTTACGGAAAGTACCTAAAAATAACAACAGAAGAAACTAGTATTTCCAGGCTGACAGTATTCGATAGAGTATCAAAATTAGTGAAAGAATAAACCAAAAAACACACAAAAAAAGAGAAATTTCTAAAATGATACATAAAATTCCATTTTAAAAAGCGGATAAACATTTTATAAGCATTTATGGTTATGGCTATGGCTATGGACGGCCCCGGTATTACTGCAAACGAATTAAAATCCAAAAATTCATAATTTCTTAACCGCCCGTGCCAGGGGAATCATCCAAATTATTATTATTTCATCTCCTAAACAAAGAAAAGTAGCTGTAGTCCCTATCATAGCAGTCTCAGCACAGGCCAAAAGACATAAGGCGAAACCGCACTGAAGTGAACACAGTCATCTGTTCCCTGTCATACGATATCATCATTCATCGTACGCAATCGGAATACCGAAACACGATCAAAACGGATGAAACGCACAGCTCACGGTATATATATATATATATATATATATATATATATATATATATATATTATATATATAAAATTATATATTATATTACGATATATCTGGTCTAGTAACAACAGTAATACCGCAAGTTCAAGGCAAAGAAATGCATATAAGTTAAAAAAAAAGTAAAGTACCCCCGTCACGCCAAGTGGCGTATAGGGAATATGGTGTTAGTGATCATAAATTTTACAGACCTTCAGCACATGATTCACTCATCGTTGATTGGGCTCGAACCCTACCTCTTGTCCTTTGTAGTCCAGTTCACTAACTACTGAGCTATCGCGGCTCCCTAAGAAATGCATATAAATGCACCGAAATGCGAAGCTATTAATGTGTAATCACGCAATGAAGAAGAAAACATGTAATAATTAATTCGTTTTCGTTGAATATTTTCGATAATTTTACAAAAACTCTACATTTCACCGCCTTGGGGTATAACAAAATAGAACGAATGTTGTTTTGTGTCAAAAGTTTCATTTTTCAATGTTTTTTTAAATTTTATTTCCAGATTACCTTATATATCATCCACCGAAACCTAATCTTTTAATAAGTAACCTCGTTCCTAAGCTATTACAGGACGATCTCTGTCAGCCTTGAGTTGCTGACATTGCACTATCAATAGGATACGAAGGTTATAACTTCACAGCATTTAATAAACTAAACTAAACTAAACTAAACTAAGCTAAACAATTTATTAGGGTCTCTCACAAGCTACGGAACCCCACATTTCTTTAAAATGTAATGGCTTTAGCACTAATAATAATATTACCCAAAAAAATCTGACACGAACTTAACTTCATTTTTGGTGTATTTTGTAAGAAATGTGAGGACACCATAACATATGCTGAAAGTGACGAGCATTTGCATCCAAACAGAATAATATTTATTGCGGAAATGCCGGGGTCCAGTAGCGAGTGAGACACATAATGTTTATATCCCTGAGCTCACCGTATTAACCGTGAGAGCTTATTCAAGCAGATCTAATATTATCTCACCACCATCCTTCCATCTTTCTTTGTTCACCACACAATCCATGACTGCAGGTGTCATCGTTGCTTTTTGGTAATTCATGGATAACGAAATTATATGTGAACCGTGCACATTATGGGTACGCAGCATATGTTCTCTTCTTTCCCAACCAAAAAGTAAATGTGGTGTAGCTAGTGGATGAAGCAGGAGAGATCCACGATACCAGTTTAGGCCCCGACCTGCATCAGAGTTAAGAGGGATCAACGAATCATAGCTGACGGCTTGCGTCAGGGTTGGCGAGCAACTGTGCTGGGTGATAAAGAACCTACTTCATCTCCCAACATGAAGGACACCAGGTCGAATCCCAACATAGGAGGTTGGAATTTATCACTTTGAATCCAAGTCTTCTTTCATCTTGATTCATCTTTGTACCTGTGTCTTCTTTCATCTTGATTCATCTTTGTACATGTGTCTTCTTTCATCTTGATTCATCTTTGAACCCGTGTCTTCTTTCATCTTGATTCATCTTTGAACCCGTGTCTTCTTTCATCTTGATTCATCTTTGAATCCATGTCTTCTTTCATCTTGATTCATCTTTGTACCTGTGTCTTCTTTCATCTTGATTCATCTTTGAATCCATGTCTTCTTTCATCTTGATTCATCTTTGTACCTGTGTCTTCTTTCATCTTGATTCATCTTTGAATCCATGTCTTCTTTCATCTTGATTCATCTTTGTACCTGTGTCTTCTTTCATCTTGATTCATCTTTGAATCCATGTCTTCTTTCATCTTGATTCATCTTTGTACATGTGTCTTCTTTCATCTTGATTCATCTTTGAATCCATGTCTTCTTTCGTCTTGATTCATCTTTGAATCCATGTCTTCTTTCATCTTGATTCATCTTTGTACCTGTGTCTTCTTTCATCTTGATTCATCTTTGTACCTGTGTCTTCTTTCATCTTGATTCATCTTTCAACCTGTGTCTTCTTTCATCTTGATTCATCTTTGTACCTGTGTCTTCTTTCATCTTGATTCATCTTTATACCTGTGTCTTCTTTCATCTTGATTCATCTTTGAATTCGTGTCTTCTTTCATCTTGATTCATCTTTATACCTGTGTCTTCTTTCATCTTGATTCATCTTTGTACCCGTGTCTTCTTTCATCTTGATTCATCTTTGTACCCGTGTCTTCTTTCATCTTGATTCATCTTTATACCTGTGTCTTCTTTCATCTTGATTCATCTTTGTACCCGTGTCTTCTTTCATCTTGATTCATCTTTGTACCTGTGTCTTCTTTCATCTTGATTCATCTTTGTACCTGTGTCTTCTTTCATCTTGATTCATCTTTGTACCCGTGTCTTCTTTCATCTTGATTCATCTTTGTACCCGTGTCTTCTTTCATCTTGATTCATCTTTGTACATGTGTCTTCTTTCATCTTGATTCATCTTTATACCTGTGTCTTCTTTCATCTTGATTCATCTTTGTACCTGTGTCTTCTTTCATCTTGATTCATCTTTGTACATGTGTCTTCTTTCATCTTGATTCATCTTTGAACCCGTGTCTTCTTTCATCTTGATTCATCTTTGAATCCATGTCTTCTTTCGTCTTGATTCATCTTTGAATCCATGTCTTCTTTCATCTTGATTCATCTTTGAACCAGTGTCTTCTTTCATCTTGATTCATCTTGAATCCGTGTCTTCTTTCATCTTGATTCATCTTTGAATCCATGTCTTCTTTCATCTTGATTCATCTTTCAACCTGTGTCTTCTTTCATCTTGATTCATCGTTGAATCCGTGTCTTCTTTCATCTTGATTCTTCTTTGAATCCGTGTCTTCTTTCATCTTGATACATCTTTGAACCCGTGTCTTCTTTCATCTTGATTCATCTTTGAATCCGTGTCTTCTTTCATCTTGATTCATCTTTGAATCCATGTCTTCTTTCATCTTGATTCATCTTTGAATCCGTGTCTTCTTTCATCTTGATTCATCTTTGAATCCATTTCTTCTTTCATCTTGATTCATCTTTGAATCCGTGTCTTCTTTCATCTTGATTCATCTTTGAATCATTTCTTCTTTCATCTTGATTCATCTTTGAACCCGTGTATTCGTTCATCTTGATCATCTTTGAATCCGTGTCTTCTTTCATCTTGATTCATCTTTGAATCCGTGTCTTCTTTCATCTTGATTCATCTTTGAATCCGTGTCTTCTTTCATCTTGATTCATCTTTGAATCCGTGTCTTCTTTCATCTTGATTCATCTTTGAATCCGTGTCTTCTTTCATCTTGATTCATCTTTCAACATGTGTCTTCTTTCGTCTTGATTCATCTTTGAATCCGTGTCTTCTTTCATCTTGATTCATCTTTGAATCCGTGTCTTCTTTCATCTTGATTCATCTTTGTACCTGTGTCTTCTTTCATCTTGATTCATCTTTGTACCCGTGTCTTCTTTCATCTTGATTCATCTTCTTTCATCTTGATTCATCTTTGAATCCGTGTCTTCTTTCATCTTGATTCATGTTTGAATCCGTGTCTTCTTTCATCTTGATTCATCTTTGAATCCGTGTCTTCTTTCATCTTGATTCATCTTTGAACCAGTGTCTTCTTTCATCTTGATTCATGTTTGAATCCGTGTCTTCTTTCATCTTGATTCATCTTTGAATCCGTGTCTTCTTTCATCTTGATTCATCTTTGAACCTGTGTCTTCTTTCATCTTGATTCATCTTTGTACCCGTGTCTTCTTTCATCTTGATTCATCTTTGAATCCATGTCTTCTTTCATCTTGATTCATCTTTCAACCTGTGTCTTCTTTCATCTTGATTCATCGTTGAATCCGTGTCTTCTTTCATCTTGATTCATCTTTGAATCCATGTCTTCATTCATCTTGATTCATCTTTGAACCCGTGTCTTCTTTCATCTTGATTCATCTTTGAATCCGTGTCTTCTTTCATCTTGATTCATCTTTGAATCCGTGTCTTCTTTCATCTTGATTCATCTTTGAATTCGTGTCTTCTTTCATCTTGATTCATCTTTTGAATCCGTGTCTTCTTTCATCTTGATTCATCTTTGAATCCATTTCTTCTTTCATCTTGATTCATCTTTGAATCCATTTCTTCTTTCATCTTGATTCATCTTTTAAACCCGTGTCTTCTTTCATCTTGATTCATCTTTGAATCCGTGTCTTCTTTCATCTTGATTCATCTTTGAATCCATGTCTTCTTTCATCTTGATTCATCTTTGAATCCGTGTCTTCTTTCATCTTGATTCATCTTTGTACCTGTGTCTTCTTTCATCTTGATTCATCTTTGAATCCGTGTCTTCTTTCATCTTGATTCATGTTTGAATCCGTGTCTTCTTTCATCTTGATTCATCTTTGAATCCGTGTCTTCCTTCATCTTGATTCATCTTTGTACCTGTGTCTTCTTTCATCTTGATTCATCTTTGAATCCGTGTCTTCTTTCATCTTGATTCATCTTTGAATCCGTGTCTTCCTTCATCTTGATTCATCTTTGTACCTGTGCCTTCTTTCATCTTGATTCATCTTTGAATCCGTGTCTTCTTTCATCTTGATTCATCTTTGAATCCGTGTCTTCCTTCATCTTGATTCATCTTTCAACATGTGTCTTCTTTCATCTTGATTCATCTTTGAATCCGTGTCTTCTTTTTCTTGATTCATCTTTCAACATGTGTCTTCTTTCATCTTGATTCATCTTTGAATCCGTGTCTTCTTTCATCTTGATTCATCTTTCAACATGTGTCTTCTTTCGTCTTGATTCATCTTTGAATCCGTGTCTTCTTTCATCTTGATTCACCTTTGAACCCGTGTCTTCTTTCATCTTGATTCATCTTTGAACCCGTGTATTCGTTCATCTTGATTCATCTTTGAATCCGTGTCTTCTTTCATCTTGATTCATCTTTCAACATGTGTCTTCTTTCATCTTGATTCATCTTTGAATCCGTGTCTTCTTTCATCTTGATTCATCTTTGAATCCTTGTCTTCTTTCATCTTGATTCATCTTTGAATCCGTGTCTTCTTTCATCTTTATTCATCTTTGAACCCGTGTCTTCGTTCATCTTGATTCATCTTTGAATCCATTGAGACCATCTCTTCGTGGCTTTAATCCTCTATTAATCTCTAGAAATTCCTTGCTAGCGTTCGCCCGATGACTAAAGGACCAAAGCTCTTCATCATCCTTTAAAGATATGTCAAGTGGGCGTGTCTGCGTTGTGTTGTGGTTTGCAGTAACTGTGATATTTGCGCCTTACGGCCCACCACATTCGACTTCAGCTCTACAGCTTTGAGGATCGGGTTGTCTTCCTTCTTCAATCCCTACTCGCTTGGCCAGACTAGACAGGGTAGTCTGTTACTAGAGGTACCACGGAGAAGTGGAGCAGGGTCTAATTGGTTCTGGTTCACCGATACTAACGCAAACCATCAGCGGTGGGTCGCTAACAACTTCCAGTTCTGCTGCTGTGTGGCGCGCCTTCGCCTCCGATCTCTAGAAATTGAGGCCTAAAGTCTAGACATCTCTGGTAACGCCGACAATCAGGCTGTCTCGTATCCACTATGCGCACGCTAAAGATTAAGTCAAACTGGCCGCTGCCCGGGGTATTGTTTAAGTCATTACAAATCTACCCTGTCGAAGGTAAATGTATCGGGCCGAAGGGAGAAAACACCACGGCTGGTCGTAAACTAGCGACACAACAGGCGATAGCTGATGATGAAGGGGAAGTGGCAGAAAATTACAACACAACTCATCTACGCCCATTTAAAGTCTCTCTATAGACGAGAGATGATGAGGAATAGTCGTCGGGTGAACGATGAAGAAAGAAAGAAAGAAAGAAAGAAAGAAAGAAAAAAGAAGAAAGAAAGAAACATCAATGACGTTATATGAAGAAAAAGATAGACGATCAGCTGTTGCCACGTCAGGTATATCTGACTAAAAACTGATCAAAGACCTAGGATATTTTCTCAGAGTGGCTTCCCAAAAACGGCACAAATTTGAAAGACATGTATGCTTATGGGATCCACGATAGCTCAGTGGCTAGTGAACTGGACAACAAAGGACAAGAGGTAGGGTTCGATCCCAACCTGACGGATTCCTGTTCACCCAGCCTTTAATGGGTATCGGATTTTTTCTGGGAAGCGGCACGGGCGTAATACCGATCACATTACCTCAAAAACCATGTGCTGAAGGTCTGTAAAATGTATGGTCCCTAACGCCATATTCCCTATACGCCACTTGGCGTGACGGGGGTACTTTACTTTTACTTACTTATTTATGCATATGTATAAATAAATATATATATATTATATATATATATATATATATATATATATATATATAACGAATTAGTGTTGTAGTAGTTCTAGGGTTGGCAAGTTCTAAAATCTCCAAAAGAACCCATGAAACCACTAAAACAATTGCAACTCGTATCACATGTTTCGGCCTGAGTTATAACTATTTATGTCGACCTGTTTGTATGAGTCATCTCTGACAGCCTCAACCATCAGCGATGATGTCTGAGAACATACAACGTGATAACTCAGAACATGCAACGTGATATCTCAGAACATGCAACGTGATATCTCAGAACATGCAACGTGATATCTCAGAACATGCAACGTGATATCTCAGAACATGCAACGTGATATCTCAGAACATGCAACGTGATAACTCAGAACATGCAACGTGATATCTCAGAACATGCAACGTGATATCTCAGAACATGCAACGTGATATCTCAGAACATGCAACGTGATATCTCAGAACATGCAACGTGATAACTCAATAGATGTTCTACTATAAAATGAGGTTTTCAGCATTAAAACCTTCACTAGCAGATCATCTGTACACATTTATGTCTATGACGTGTCTTCACCATGAAGTGGTAGAGGGGCCTGAGTGTCGATATCCCCTAGAGCTGTTCTTGTGGTAGCAATACAATCAAGGGATCACATAAGGAAGACAGATAAACAGAAACTTGGACTCTCTACTCCACCTATTCGCAGTGCTTCTAGTAACAGACTAGTAAGCCTAGTCTGACCAAGCGAGAAGAGATCGAAGAGTGAAAGCAAATCGGTACTAAAAATGGTATGCTGTCGTCGGATATGCTGACCCGACAGGCGCAAATAAACCACAACACAACACATTTGTGCACTTAGCGTCCCTTAAAGATGAATGATAAAGTGAACTATCCATTCCTTTATTAGACATCGGGTGGACAGCAGAAAGTAGAAATATGTCTACTAGTGTCATTTTAGCAATTAATATGCCAGGGTAGATCCATCTGCATTCTTCTTTCTCATCGTCTTGGATTCTCTTACTACTTCTGTTTCTTCATCTTACTGTCCCTCTTCATCTACACTTTCTTCATATTCTACACCATACCTTTTACTTTTACTTCTACTATTTTTGTGTGTGCTCTTGTACACAATGAAGAAGAAGGCAGCAGCAACGTTTGTTGAGAAGATACAAATAAAGTATTTCAAAACAGACGCTTCTATTGGAAATATCAGGATACAGAATAACAAGAGGAAGACGCAGAGACACTAAAAGGAACGCTTATAAGAAAAGTATAGTTGGCAGGCATAGACTCAATGAATAAAATCGAACATCTCGCCCAGAATAGAGAAGGAAGAGAATAAACACTACGAGCCCTATGCCACGTTTAACGACGCTGAAAGGATCAAGAATCATAGGTAAACAAAATCTTCATCGAGCTTTTTTGTTTATTGTGGAAGACGATAGGAGACTGCTAAGCATTAACTCTTTCTCTGAAGTTCGTTGAGCAAGCCTGCACTGAACGTTAAGCTGCAACATTCCTGTGTCACGAGACTCGCACTTGGGAAACAACACAGACCTCCAAGCTACTTAAACAGATATGTTGCAAAGTTATCAGTCGTTATATTCGATAACCGCACACATTTTCACAAACTGAGTCTTATCATAAGATATAACTGAGGCAGCTAACGACGCATACTCACGTTTTCGCTAATAAGTTACTATATCAACCCACACTTATATCATTTACCTCCTCTGTTGTTACGATCACATTGTTACGTTAACTTCCTATCGCACTGTTGTGGTTTATGATTATTTCTTACATACGATTTTTTAATGGATTCAACTGCATTTTTGTCTTTATCGTCTATCTCTTTAATAAATTAGAATTTATCTGAAAAAAATTTTTTTTTAATGTTTTAAAATAATAAAATAAAAGCTAATGTACCATTATCGAAAATTAATTGATTGTAACCATTTTGTCTTTAATTCAAAATGTAGACTGAAAGTTGTAATCGTTTAAATATATTTGTTAATGTTTAAATATGCCACAACAGCACTGTCGAATGCAGTAATAGAAGCATTGCAGTTTATGAAGTAATCGTAACGATACCGTTTGTTAAGTTTTCATATTATTAAGCAGTAAATATGTTGTTGTAGAACCATTTCTGACTCATGGAAGCAAATCAAGGACAGTGAACAAACAGATGAAAAGACGATTAGAGGCCACAGAGATGGGATTTCTAAGAAGAATGTTGAAAGTTCCCTGGACAGCTAAAAAGACCAATCAGGAAATTCTCAATGAGGTCAACACAAAAATGGAGTTCATATGAAACAGAAAGAAACAATCAACATTTTTTCGGGTGCATCACGAGAAGAGGAAATTTGGAATACTTGGTTACAACTGGCAAAATACAGGGAAAGAGATATCGTGGACGACAAAGAGAGACAATACTAGATAGCTTGCTGTCATGGCACGGAAAAAAGTCAACAACAAAAATGATACGATGTACGGTGGATAGAAAATTGTGGAAGGACATGATCGTCTACGCCAACCGGTACGGCACATGATAATGATGTTGTTTCACTGAACAAAGCATCGTGAAGTATACCTGAGCAAAGCATGGTGAAGTATACCTGAGCAAAGCATCGTGAAGTATACCTGAGCAAAGCATCGTGAAGTATACCTGAGCAAAGCATCGTGAAGTATACCTGAGCAAAGCATCGTGAAGTATACCTGAGCAAAGCATGGTGAAGTATACCTGAGCAAAGCATCGTGAAGTATACCTGAGCAAAGCATCGTGAAGTATACCTGAGCAAAGCATCGTGAAGTATACCTGAGCAAAGCATCGTGAAGTATACCTGAGCAAAGCATCGTGAAGTATACCTGAGCAAAGCATCGTGAAGTATACCTGAGCAAAGCATCGTTAAGTATAAAAATGAAAAAAAAAAACATATTCGTTATTCAAATGCAAAGTGATCTGGCTGTTTGTCCCTTGCAGAAGAGTGCTTGTCACACAACCCGTCTGAAGGCATTCCTCTGTCCCTGGTCACATCTATCTTACCACTTCCTCTGTCCCTGGTCACATCTATCTTACCACTTCCTCTGTCCCTGGTCACATCTATCTTACCACTTCCTCTGTCCCTGGTCACATCTATCTTACCACTTCCTCTGTCCCTGGTCACATCTATCTTACCACTTCCTCTGTCCCTGGTCACATCTATCTTACCACTTCCTCTGTCCCTGGTCACATCTATCTTACCACTTCCTCTGTCCCTGGTCACATCTATCTTACCACTTCCTCTGTCCCTGGTCACATCTATCTTACCACTTCCTCTGTCCCTGGTCACATCTATCTTACCACTTCCTCTGTCCCTGGTCACATCTATCTTACCACTTCCTCTGTCCCTGGTCACATCTATCTTACCACTTCCTCTGTCCCTGGTCACATCTATCTTACCACTTCCTCTGTCCCTGGTCACATCTATCTTACCACTTCCTCTGTCCCTGGTCACATCTATCTTACCACTTCCTCTGTCCCTGGTCACATCTATCTTACCACTTCCTCTGTTGTGACGTTCACGTACTCTTTAATGTCTTGAAACCCACCTTCATTGTTGATCTACCCCCTGTCTGGACTTCCTGGACAAATTCCTGCCCTTATTGTTCATGTCAACGCTGTGTATTTTGATGTCCCGTATTGTTTTAATTTCCTCCGTAAGATGCTATTTATAAGCCAGTTCTTTTCATTATTTTAATATGTCTTTATCATCATTTTTTAGCCATGTAATGAGAAGAGAACAACTGGAATTTATTGTAACAACTGGGAAAATTGAGGGACGAACAGATAGAGGAAAGCAAAGAGAAAAAATACCAGACAGCTTAAGAGAATGGCTTGGCAGAAGGTCAACAACAGAAAAGATAAATAACTGTCGAGATCGAAAATTGTAGAGACATGATCACCTACGCCAGCAGGCCCGGTACTTGAAGATGGTGGTGAATATGTCTTTGTTGCTGTTTGTTATTATTCAAGGTATCTTAAGAGTCTTTCTGTAGCATTTTGTTTGAGTGAACAATTTCCTTCATGATAAGGTTTTTCATGAATCACAACCACATGCTGATATGGGAAGCTTCACGCCCTCAATAGCCTTACTTTCACTACATTGCTGTGCTTTGTTGTCCTGTTGTGGATTATTTGTTATTGTTTTCCCAAGTGTTGTAAACACACTCCTTCCTCTGAAATGATTCACACACTTAAAAGTGACCCTCTGTTTGGAGTAACAATGTCATTAAGTTCTTATTGATGACATTTGTAAATATAGATCAATATAGATCAACATCAATCATCAAAATCACAAGATCTGCAAAATAAAGACAAGTGGAACTATATTAAAATAGGTAAATGAATTTAAATATTTGGGAACTTTGTTAACCACAAACGGAAGATGTACAAAAGAGGTGAGATGCAGAATGGCTCAGGGAAAAGCAGCTTTCCAAAAATGAGGAAAATAATATGCAATCCATTTTTGACAATGGAAACAAGAAAAATAGTTCTTAATTGTTATGTAGAGCCAGGCTTAATATATGGATGTGAATCATGGATAATAAGATAATAAACAAGAAAATCAATGGAGTCTGTAGAAATATGATTTTACAGAAGAACGTTGAGAATACCACGGACAGCTAAGCAGAGTAATGAAAATGTTATGAAAGAGATAAAAGCAAAAAGAGAGCTAATTTCCAATATTAGGAAGAAACAATAATCATTTTTTGGCCATGTAATGAGAAGAGAATAACTGGAATATATTGTAACAACTGGGAAAATTGAGGGATGAAGAGTTAGAGGTAAGCAAAGAGAAAAGATACCAGACAGCTTAAGAGAATGGCTTCGCAGAAGGTCAACAAAAGAAATTATAAGTAACTGTCGTGATCGAAATTTGTGAAAAGACGTGATCACCTACGCCAGCAGGCTCGGTACTTGATGATGATAATAGATCAATATAAACACACATAGATTATGTTGCATATATTTACCAAACAAAATAAATCTTTACAATCATTACCGTCTTATATTAACAGAGATGTGATATTTTGTGGACAGTAGGCTTTGTCAGAGCTGTTTTACTTTTTGTTTGCGAGTTATACCTCCCTTATATAGTTCTTCTGCTTCTTCTTGTTCTTTAATCTTCTTGTTATTGTTCTCTTTCTTCCTCTCATCCATCTTTCTTCCCCCCTCCCCTTGTTTATCTGACGATTACTCCGCTTCGTCCTCCATCTTCATCTCATAAGGACGTTAAATGAGCGTAGGTCTACGCTTTTCGGACCAACACATCCGAGTTTAGCGTGATGAAGTTATGTCAGTTTAGGCAACAGCTTGAACGTTTTGTGAATAAAAAAATCGTTATAAGAAAAGTAGAGGGAAGCTTTTTGGACGAGATATCAGACATCTTTAGTTGAATGACACTGAAATCAGTCAACTGTTTAGTTTAGTGGAAACAGTTTCTTCTTTGTGTAACGGATAACTCAATAGCGTACAGATTACCTTCTCAGTATGTCCCTCAGTAAGTTCGCCACACACAACGGATAGCTCAATAGCGTTCAGATTATCTATTCGGTACGTTCCTCAGTAAGTTCGCCACACACAATGAATAACTCAATAGCATTCTGGTTACTTCCTCAGTACGTTCATCAGTAAGTTCGCCACACACAACGGATAGCTCAATAGCGTTCAGATTACATTCTCAGTACGTTCCTCAATAAGTTCGCCACACACAACGGATAGCTCAATAGCGTTCAGATTACATTCTCAGTACGTTCATCAGTAAGTTCGCCACACACAACGGATAGCTCAATAGCGTTCAAATTACATTCTCAGTACGTTCCTCAATAAGTTCGCCACACACAACGGATAGCTCAATAGCGTTCAGATTACATCCTCAGTACGTTCATCAGTAAGTTCGCCACACACAACGGATAGCTCAATAGCGTTCTAATTACCTCCTCAGTACGTTCGCCAGTCAGTCGCCACACACTAACGTTAGTATCGAACTTGGTTTCTATTCGGATAAACGAATTCTATAGCAATGGCGAAGACTTCTTCATCAAAACCTCCGCAGTCGCCTCTTTGACATGGGTAGCAAGTTGTTGTTTTTGATCCAGTGACCTGTGAGTTGCCGCCCTTCGGCCCAATGCCATGTAATGATATCTGCAGGTATTCCTGAGTTCCCTTGTAATTCCGTACAAGGTGTTCTATTTATCAGGTCTTTGAGAAAATAGAGTTGCTCTGACGCCAGTCAGCTGTGGAGTGAAACAGGTGACGTTCTTCTGTTTCATGTAGGGGTTTTCAGAGTGGACACGCTTGAGGATGTTGGACGTTGTATTTTGTTGATGTGGTTGTTCAGTGCTCCATGCTCAGCTCTCAGCCCGAAAGTGGTGGTTTGGTTTCTTAATTTTAGGTTGTTAATGTTTCGCGGAAGAGGAAAGTTGAAATACCTGGTTACAACTGGCAAAATAAAAGGAAAGAGAGATCGCGGACGACAAAGAGAGAAAATACTGGATAGCTTGGTGTTATGGCTTGGAAAACAGTCAACAGCAGAACTGATACGATGCACTGTAGATAGAAGATTGTGGAAGGACATGATCACCTACGCCGACCGGTATGGCACATGATGATGATGATGATGAATGTTTCGCGAGGGTTTGTCCCTGCCATGTACTCTAAAAGCTCTCTCTCTCTCTCTCTGTTCTCTCTATGACCCATCAGTTCAGCCAATCTTCTCTACTGTTGGAGTTGATGATATGTTTGGCTGTTTAATGAGATCATCATCATCATCATCATCATCAAGTACCGGGCCTACTGGCGTAGGTGATCATGTCTCTCCATAATTTTCAATCACGACAGTTATTTATCATTTCTGTTGTTGACCGTCTGCCAAGACATTCTCTTAAGCTGTCTGGTATTTTTTCTCTTTGTTTTCCTCTATCTCTCCATCCCTCAATTTTCCCAGTTGTTACAATAAATTCCAGTTGCTCTCTTCTCATTACATGGCCAAAAAATAATAATTCTTTCTTCCTAATATTGGAAATTAGATATCTTTTTGCTTTAGCCCTTTTCAGAACGTTTTCATTACTCTTCTTAGTTGTCCAGGGTATTCTAAACATTCTTCTGTAAAAGCACATTTCTACAGACTCCAGTGATTTTCTTGTTTGTTGTCCTATTGTCCATGATTCACACCCATATGTTAAGACTGACTCTACATAACATAAAAGCATGGATTACACTCAAATAAAATAAACATGCGATGATCGCAACTTTCAACACACATGATTACTGGCATGTTTGAACCAACACTGTTGTAAATACAAACCATATTGGCAGACATATAAAGGTTGAACAGCTGGACTGCACATTAGCCCACTTTGCTCATCAAAGTAGATAACATCAGAACTATAACAACGAATTGTAACAGGTTCAATCTACACACCATCCCTGTATGGTGCAGAAACATCTATCTATCTATCTATTGACCTTTCGAGCCGTAACCGGCCCATAGGGCGTAGACCAAGATACACCTTCTCCTATATGAATTTTTGTTCTAGCAGTTTTCTTTTAAAGATATTTTATTAAATCTCGCCATCTGTCTCTGTTCTGTGCAAGCAGTTCTATCTCATTGAGGGAGCCGAAACATGGACATTAAATAAGATAAGAGAACAGAAAAATGAAGAGTTTGAAATGTGGATGGATAGAAAAATAGCGAAAATTAGGTGGAAGGAAAAAAAGACAAACTAAGAAGTTCTGGAGTCGACTGAAAATGAAAAAAAAAAAAAAAAAAAAAAAGAATTGCTTAACAAAATTTCCAAAAAAGACAAGAAAAATTTTTGAGCTGTGTGGAGAGACACAAAGTCCTACTAAAAATCATCTTGGAATGGAAGGTACAAGGTGGACGAGGCAGACCAAGATCTGCACTGATGTATGGTTTAATAGAGTAAAAGTACTGTTTATATGGACAGCAATGATTACTAATGAATTATCTGATTAAAAAAAGCTGGAGAAACCAGAAATACCCTTAGACACATAAGAAAAAAAGCCGCGATAGCTCAGTGGTTAGTGAACTGGACTACAAAAGGACAAGGGTTCGATCCCAACCGACGGCTTCCGGGTTCACCCAGCCTTAAATGGGTACCGGATATTTTTCTGGGAAAGTAAAGTAGCACGGGCGTAATACCGACCACATTACCCCAAAATCATGTGCTGAAGGTCTGTAAAATATAGGGTCACTAACACCATATTTCCATATACGTCACTTGGCGTGACGGAGGTACTTTACTTTTTTGACTTACATAAGAAAAAGGTAATCTACATTTTTGGGGGGCATGCGAAAAGAAGGTATTGAGAATACTAGAACAGCGGGCAGAATAAAGGGAAAGAGAAGCAGACGAAAGCCAAGAGAAAAAATATTGAACAGAATATCTAAATGGCAAAATAAAAGATCATAGGCTGAATTATAACATGTATGAGGAACCGTGAGATATGGAGAGGGATGAGAGGAGAGGTGTGGGGAGAGGTGTGGGGAGAGGTGTGGGGAGAGATGTGGGGATGGATGTGGGGAGGGATGTGGAGAGAGGTGGTTGGGAGAGATGTGGGGAGAGGTGTGGGGAGAGATGTGGGGAGATATGTAGGGAGAGGTGTGGGGAGTGATATAGGGAGAGGTTTTGGCAGGGATGTGGGAAGAGGTGTGGGGAGAGATGAGGGGAGAGGTGTGGGGAGGGATGTGGGGAGAGGTGTGGGGAGAGATGTGGGGAAGGATGTGGGATGAGGTGTGGGGAGAGATGCGGGGAGAGATGAGAGGAGATGTGTGTGGGAGTGACGTGGGGAGAGGTGTGGGGAGAGGTGTGGAGAGTGGTGTGTGGAGATATGTGTGGGAGAGATGTGAGGAGAGACGTGGGGAGAGATGTGGGGAGAGGTGTGGAGAGTGGTGTGTGGAGATATGTGTGAGAGAGATGTGAGGAGAGATGTGGGGAGAGATGTGGGGAGAGGTGTAAGAGTGGTGTGTGGAATTTGTGTGGGAGAGATGTGGATAGATATGTGAAGAGAGATGTGGGGAGAGGTGTGGGCGGAGGTGTGGGGAGAGATGTGGGGATAGATGTGGGAGGAGAGATGTGGGGAGAGATGTGGGCAGAGGTGTTGGGAGAGGTATGGGTAGAGGTGTTTGGAGAAATGTGGGGAGAGGTGTGGGAGAGATGTTGAGAAGTGTAGGGAGATGTGGGGAGATATGTGGGGTGAGGTGTGGGGAGAGATGTGTGGAGAGATATGTCAGAGATGTAGAGAGCGATGTGAGGAGGGTTGTAGGGAGAGATGTGGGGAGACATGTGGGTAAATATGTGGGGAGAGTTGTCTGGACATGTGTGTGGAGAGATGTGGGGAGAGAGGTGTGGTGTGGGGAGGGATGTTGGGAGAGATGTGGGGATATGTGTGGGGGCAGATGCGGGGGGAGGTGTGGAGAAAAATGTTGGGAGATGTGTGGAGAGACGTGTGGAGAGAGGTGTGGGGAGAGATTGGAGAGGGATGTGGAGAGAGATGTGAATAGAGATGTGGAGAGAAATGCGGATAGAGATGTGGAGAGATGTGGAGAGAGATGTGGAGAGAGATGCGGATAGAGATGTGGAGAGATGTTGAGAGAGATGCGGATAGAGATGTGGAGAGATGTTGAGAGAGATGTGGAGAGAGATGTGGATAGAGATGTGGATAGAGATGTGGAGAGATGTTGAGAGAGATGTGGAGAGAGATGTGGATAGAGATGCGGATAGAGATGCGGAGAGATGTTGAGAGAGGTGTGGAGAGAGATGTGGATAGAGATGTGGATAGAGATGTGGAGAGATGTGGAGAGAGATGTGGATAGAGATGTGGAGAGATGTTGAAGGAGATGTGGATAGAGATGTGGAGAGAGATGTGGAGAGAGATGTGGGTAGAGATGTGGATAGAGATGTGGAGAGAGATGTTGAGAGAGATGTGGAGAGAGATGTGAAGAGATGTTAAGAGAGATGTGGAGAGAGACGTGGGAAGAGATGCGGATAGAGATGTGGAGAGAGACGTGGGAAGAGATGTGGATAGAGATGTGGAGAGATGTGGATAGAGATGTGGATAGAGATGCGGATAGAGATGTGGAGAGAGATGTGGATAGAGATGTGAATAGAGATGTGGATAGAGATGTGGAGAGATGTGGATAGAGATGTGGATAGGGATGCGGATAGAGATGTGGAGAGATGTGGAGAGAGATGTGGATAGAGATGTGGAGAGATGTGGATAGAGATGTGGATAGAGATACGGATAGAGATGTGGAGAGTGATGTGGATAGAGATGTGGATAGAGATGTGGATAGAGATGTGGAGAGATGTTGAGAGAGATGTGGAGAGAGATGTGGATAGAGATGTGGATAGAGATGTGGAGAGAGATGTGGATAGTGATGTGGAGAGATGTTGAGAGAGATGTGGATAGAGATGTGGATAGAGATGTGGATAGAGATGTGGATAGAGATGTGGAGAGAGATGTGGATAGAGATGTGGAGAGATGTGGAGAGAGATGTGGATAGAGATGTGGAGAGAGATGTGGAGAGATGTGGAGAGAGATGTGGATAGAGATGTGGAGAGATGTTGAGAGAGATGTGGAGATACATGTTGAAAGAGATGTGGGGAGAGGTGTGGAGAACGATGTGGGGAAAGATGTGGAGAGATATGTGGAGAGTGATGTATGAGTAGATGTGGAGAGAGATGCGGAGAGGGATGTGGGGAGAGATGTGGAGAGAGATCTGGAGAGATATGTTGAGAGAGATGTGGAGAGCGATGTGGAGAGAGACTTGGAGAGAGATGTGGAGAGATACGTGGAGAGAGACGTGGAGAGAGATTTGGAGAGAGATGTGGAGAGAGATCTGGAGAGATATGTTGAGAGAGATGTGGAGAGCGATGTGGAGAGAGACTTGGAGAGAGATGTGGAGAGATACGTGGAGAGAGACGTGGAGAGAGATTTGGAGAGAGATGTGGAGAGCGATGTGGAGAGAGATCTGGAGAGAGATGTGGAGAGAGATGTGGAGAGCGATGTGTAGAGAGATGTGGAGAGAGATGTGGAGAGCGATGTGGAGAGACACGTGGAGAGAGATGTGGAGAGAGATGTGGAGAGAGATGTGGAGAGAGATGTGGAGAGACACGTGGAGAGAGATGTGGAGAGAGATCTGGAGAGAGATGTGGAGAGAGATGCGGAGAGAGATGTGGGGAGAGATGTGGAGAGAGATCTGGAGAGATATGTGGAGAGAGATGTGGAGAGAGACGTGGAGAGAGATGTGGAGAGACACGTGGAGAGAGACGTGGAGAGAGATGTGGAGAGAGATGTGGAGAGAGATCTGGAGAGAGATGTGGAGAGAGATGTGGAGAGAGATCTGGAGAGATATGTGGAGAGAGATGTAGAGAGCAATGTGGAGAGAGACGTGGAGAGAGATGTGGAGAGACACGTGGAGAGAGACGTGGAGAGAGATATGGGAGGACTTGTGCTGAGATGATCGTCTACGCCAACCGGCCAGGAACATGAGAATAAATCGATCCAAAGATGGACAAGAGAACCACATCCAACTATACATTTACTTAGGCCTACCGGTTTGAAAGAAATTAATGAAAAACAATTAACTCGAGTGGCGTTTTCGTCTTTTGCGAGCAGGGGCGATTGTGGGTAGAGTGACGCCAGACTTATATAGCTCTTATAGTTTACCGCGTCATTTCAGCTGGAGGATTTTATTGCTCGGTTTTATTTGATGCCGCGGGTCTTAGTATATCTATAGTTGGCTGTAGGTGAAGGTAGACACCATGAGCCATCATGATAAAAGACTAAAGTAAAATGGCTCTTCAAACCAACATTCAATGCGGAGACGCCAACCCTTCAATGAATTTCAGAATATTGAGACATTTCTTTCAGACTCTTCAAATGTGCAAGCCTAAATTTAAAGATTCTGATTTTAAAGCTATACAAAATAATGGTGCTAACAATTATAAATATATTTTCATAAATATATATATATATATATATATATATATATATATATATATATATATATATATATATATATATATATATATACATATTGTACTAATTGCAGAAAATCCTAAAGATCTACAACAATTACTTAGTGAAATAAACATGACAAGCAAAAAATATGGACTAGATATCAATTTCAAAAAGACTAAAAGTATGATCTTAAACAAAGATGATACTCAAACCCTACAAGTGGATATCAAAATAGAAGGAATAGACCTGAAGACAGTTGAGAACTACAACTACCTTGGACATACTATAACCAGTGATGGAAAATGTAAAACTGAAATAAATAAAAGAATAGAAATGACAAAAAGTAATTTTAATGTCATGAAGAACATACAAACATCAAAACAAATAACACCAGGGTTAAAACTAAGAATAGCAAAATGTTACATCTTCTCAATATTCCTATACAGTGCAGAAACATGGGCATTAGACAAGAAAACAGTACAGAAAATTGAAGCCTTTGAAATGTGGATATATAGAAGAATAGGTAGGATTGGATGAAAGGAACAGAAAACAAACGATGAAGTCTTAAAACAACTAAAAATGAAAAGAGAACTACTAAGCACAATTCAAACAAGACAAATGCGATTTTTGGGTCATGTTAAAAGACATAACAGCCTACTAAAAGTAATCTTGGAAGGGAAAATACAAAGTAAAAGAGGCAGAGGCTGACCAAGACTAACATGGACGAGTAACATCAAAAGATGGACAAATCAGCTTATGACAACCTGCGCCATCAAAAAAAGAGACAGAAGAATGGCGCTCCATGTTAGCCAACCTTCGTTGCGGAGAAGGCACTCGATGATGATAATGATATATATATACATACATATATATATATATATATATATATATATATATATGAATTTATGAATATATATATATATGAATTTATGAATATATATATATATAATTGTTTAATTTATTTATATTTTGTTTGAACTACAAAAGCTCTGGCGAATCGAGCACAATTTACAGAACGTTTATGACAATCAATATTACTACACCTGACAGCCCAGAAAAATATTTCAAAGACATCAGGTCTAATACCTGAAAATTACATTAAAACCCTGCACCCACGAGTAAGTTAAATTCTTTAACCGAGAGAGGTATCGAGGGTAGACGAAAAGAGTTGTTGATACAAAGATAAGGAACTACAAAGTTAGATTTTGCTCAAAAGACAAATACACATTCTTAGTTAGAAAGGAGTTAGAAGATGGAAATTACATAATAAAAATAAAAACAGCAAAGGGATATAGAAAACCATACATATATCTCAAAGGATAGACGGGGAGTGCCGTTACTGGATCAAGGGGTAGGATCAGAGAGACGCGACACGTGTTTGCTGCGGAATGAGTTTTTCTTGCCGCTCGATTTGTCCTCGGTGCTTTGAGTGTAGGGATGTTTCTACCGTAACGACAATCATTGTCGCTGGATTGGAAAAACAAACTTGTCCCAGAAGAACAAGTTAAAGAGAGAGAGAGAGAACAAAATAACACAGGAGAAAACGAGTGGGATCTCTCTGAAGGTACGAGGCAAACCCGAGGTTTTTAGTACGTTGAAGTTTTGATGGCGGAAACGATATAGAAAGCGGGGAGAAGAAGTGAGAAAATAATAGATGTTGATGGCAGAAGGTTGATGTACATGTTGTTTGTGTTCACTTCAATAGCAGCGTGGACAACATCACGTTTTGTTTGGGTATAACCACTTCTACGTGCCTGCTGAAATCTGCGTTTATGAATAGATTAAACCCCTTCTGGAAAGAGGTACAGATTCATACGGCTCTGCGGTAAAAAGTATCATCATCATCATGTGTCATACCGGTTGGCGTAGGCGATCACATCCTTCCATAATCTTTTATCTACATTGCATCGTACCAATTCTGTTGTGGACTGTTTTCCATGCCATGACACCAAGCTATCCAGTATTTTCTCTCTTTGTCGTCCGCGATCTCTCTTTCCTTTTATTTTGCCAGTTATAACCAAGTATTCCAACTTTTCTCTTCTCATGATGTGCCCGAAAAATGTTGATCATTTCTTTCTGATGTTTTTTAGTAGCTCCCTTTTTGTGTAGGACTCTTTGAGAATTTTAAACATTGGTCTTTTTAGATGTCCTGGGAACTTTCAACATTCTTCTGAGAAATCCCATCTCTTTGGCGTCTAATCGTCTTTTAATTTATTTGTCTACTGTCCATGATTCACTTCCATAGGCCAGAATTGGTTCTATATAGTACCGATGAACTCTCTTTCTCACTTTTATTGACACAGATTTGTTGCATAAGATATTTTTCACTTTCTGAAATGCTATTTTGGCCTGAGCTATTCTGTTTTTTTTTATTTCTGTGGTGCACCTTCCATCTGATGTTATTATTGTGTCCAAGTAATTGACACGTTGCACTTGTTTCAGATTTGTACTATTTATTTTTATGCTGCATGATTGTTTCTTCGATATGCCCATTAATTACATTTTTTTACTATTCCGACTGAGACCTTTCTTGTTGCTTTCTTTTACTATTATGTCTACCCTTTCTTGTAGTTCGTTCTCTGTCTCTGCTATTAAGACTGTGTCATCCGCATATCGCAAATTATTTATGTTGTGACAGTTGACGTCAATTCCTTTTTTTTGTCTACTATATATCGCCAGATATTGGTAAAAAATATGAATAAGGATAAAAATATATTTATAAAAAATGTTGTTAGGCCGATAATTCAAGCATGACGAAGAAGTGTCGTATTATTTAAAAGTGGAGGCTAGAAGTTAATCACTCCCTGTGGAGCATAGGTCTTCAACAAACACTTTCCAAGTCGTTCTGTTTCTTGCCATTCTTTTAAGATCATCCCATGTCTTCCCCATCATCTTCATCTCTGCTTCTGTCTGTCTTCTCCAAGAATTTCTTGGGCTTCCTCTTTGTCTTTTGCCCTGGGGATTCAAAAAAAGGGCCTGTTGTGTAATACTCTGAGTTGACCTCCGTAGTGTGTGTCCTATTCAGCGCCATTGTCTTCGCTGTATCTCTTTATCCACTGGTATTATGAGATGTAATTAAATAGCGATTTACAGTTGACTCCTTGCGTCATGGTTAGAGAATCAGAGCTGATGAAAATCCTACCCACAGAATCGTGGTATCCCTGGAACACGACCAAATCGCCTGGCCAATCGAATAGAGAAAAAAATAATGAAGGCAAACTTCGTTCTCGAAATAACATGCCAGAAGTCGGATATGTTGGACCGAAAGGTACATATAACACAGATTGTTGTAAAATACGCCACAACTGAAAGAACGTCAAATTAATGACCATTTATGACAGGCGACTAAGGGGAGTAATTATCGGGACAAAACATTACTGTGTAAACAATTGCTTTAGAGTTATTTATGTTGTGTGACTTCCTGAACTAAAACGTCATGTACTCATGACCTCTCTCTCATGTCCTTATTGCTTATCTATCTTGTCCTTAATACCTCTCTCTCATGTCCTTTTGACCTTTCTCTCATGTCCTTATGGCCTCTCTCTCGTGTCCTTATGACCTCTCTCTCATTGCATTCTCTCTCTTGTCCTTATGGCCCCTCTATCATGTCCTTATGACTTCTCTCTCATGTCCTTATGACATCTCTCTCTCGTATCCTTATGACCTCTCTCTCATGTCAATTGACCTATTACTCATGTCCGTTTGACCTCTCTCTCATGACCTTATGGCCAATCTCTCGTGTCGTTATGACCTCTCTCTCATGTCTATTGACCTATTTCTCATGTCCTTACGACCTCTCTCTTGCCAGTGTGGCCTCTCTCTCATGTCCTTATGACCTCTCTCTCATGTATTTGACGTCTCTCTCTCATGTCCTTATGGCCACTCTCTCATGTCCTTATGACCTTTTCTCATGTCTTTTAACCTCACTCTCAAATGTCCTTACGGTCTCTCTCTCATATCCGTATGACTTCTCTCATGTTGTTTTAACCTCTCTCACATATCTTTATGGCCTCTCTAATATCCTTACGGCCTCTTTATCATGTCCTTATGACCTCGCTCTCATATTCGTATGGCCTCTCTCATATCCTTATAGCTTTTCTCTCTTGTCCTTATGGCCTTACTCTCATGTCCTTGTGACCTATCTTTCATGTCCTTTGAGCTCACTCTCATGTCCTGATGAGCTCTCTCTCATGTCCTTTGAACATCTCTCTCATGTCCTTATGACCCCTCTCTCTCTCAGGTCCTTTATGGCCTATCTCTCATGTCCTTATGACGTCTCTCTCTCTCATGTCCCTATAACCTCTTTCTCTCATGTCCTTATGACCTCTCTCTCATGCCCTTATATCGTCTCTCTCGCATGTCCTTATGAGCTCTCTCATGTCCTTATGCCCTCTCTCTAATGTCTTTATGATGTCTCTCTCATATGCTTATGTCATCTCTCTCATGTCCTTATGACCTCTCTCTCTCGTGACCTTATATTTATCTCTCTCATATCATTATGAGCTCTCTCTCATGTCCTTATGGCCTCCCTCATGTCCTTATGACCTCTTTCTCATGTCCTTATGACCTCTCTCATGTCCTTCTGACCGCTCTCTCATGTCCTTATAATCTTTCTCATGTCCTTATGACCTCTCTCTCATGTCCTTATGACCTCTCTCTCATGTCCTTATGACCTCTCTTACATGTCCTTATGAACATTTTCTCATGTCCTTATTACCTCTATCTCATGTCGTTATGGCATCTCTCTCATGTCCATATAATCTCACTAATGTCCTTATACTATCTCTCTCATGTCCTTATAATCTTTCTAATGTCCTTATACCATCTCTCTCATGTCCTTATAATCCCTCTAATGTCCTTATACCATTTCTCTCATGTCCTTATAATCTCTCTCATGTCCTTATAATCTATCTAATGACTTTATAACATCTCTCTCATGTCCTTATGACCCCTCTCTTATGTCCTTATACCATCTCTCTCATGTCCATATAATCTATCTAATGACTTTATAACAGCTCTCTTATGTCCTTATGACCTCTCTCTCTCACGTCCTTATCACTTCTCTGTCATTTCCATATTACCTATCTCTCATGTCCTTATTACCTCTCTCTCACTCATGTCCTTATTACCTCTCTCTCTCATGTCCTTATGACCTCTCTCTCATGACCTCTCTCTCATGTCCTTATGACCTCTTTCTCATGTCCTTATGACCTCTCTCTCATGTCCTTATGACCTCTCCCTCATGTCCTTATGACCTCTCTCTCAGGTCTTTATGACCTCTCTCTCAGGTCCTAATGACCTCTCTCTCAGGTCCTAATGACCTCTCTCTCATGTCCTTATTACCTCTCTCTCATGTCCTTATGACCTCTCTCTCATGTCCTTATGACCTCTCTCTCTCTCATGTTCTTATTACCTCTCTCTCTCTCTCATGTCCTTATGACCTCTCTCTCATGCCCTTATTACCTCTCTCTCATGTCCTTATGACTTCTCTCTCATGTCCTTATGACCTCCCTCTTATGTCCTTACGACCTCTCTCTCATGTCCTTATGACCTGTTGGAATTGTAAAGATGATGAGCAGCGGCAAATAAGTAAATGACCATGAAACTCTCGCTTCTCTAGAGTTCTATCTATTGACCTTTCGATCCGTAACCGGCCCATAGGGCATAGACCAAGATACACCTTCTCCTATATGAATTTTTGTTCTAGCAGTTTTCTTTTAAAGATATTTTATCAAATCTCGCCATCTGTCTCTGTTCTGTGCAAGCAGTTCTATCTCATTGAGGGAGCCGATTCCTGCTGCTCTTGCCTCTCTCATCAATGTTCTTCTCAGTGTCTCCCTGGGTCTTCCTCTTTTTCTTTTACCTGTTGTTTCCCATATGAGGGCTTGCTTTGCTATTCGATTATTATCTCTTCTCATCACATGTCCAAGATCTCTCTAGAGTTCACCAACACATTAACTAGCTATCGTGTGTCAACTCGCAATTACTGTGAGGGACTGCGTGATCTGTTGTTAAGAAACTGTCTAGTGAACAAAAAGGACTCTGGTACGATTCCCAACACAGGCGATGGAAAATAATTGTTAAAATATCCAATTCGTGGTTAAATAAGCGTGGGTCTACATCAGAGTTGAAGGATTAGATCTGGAGACAGTTTAGAGCTACAACCGCCTTGCACATACTATAACCAGTGATGGAAAATGTACAACTGAAATAAACAAAAGAATAGGAATGGCAAAAAGTAATTTTAATGTCATGAATAATATACTAACATAAAAACAAATAACACCAGGACTAAAACTAAGAATAACAAAATGTTACATCTTCTCAATGTTCCAATATGGTGCAGAAACATGGACATTAGACAAGAAAAGAGAACAGAAAATCGAAGACCTTTGAAATATGGATTTATGGAAGAATACGAAGTATTGGATGGAAAGAAAAGAAAACAAATGATGAAGTCTTTAACAACAAACAATGAAAAGAGGACAACCGAACAGAATTCACATCAGATAAGTGTGATTTTTGGGGCTGGTTGAAAGAAACATCAGCCTGCTAAAAGTAATCTTGGAAAATACAAGGTAAAAAAGACACACTAAGACTAACATGGACGAGTAACATCAAAAGATGGACAAATCATCCTATGACAACCTGCGCTATCAAAGCAAGAGACAGAGCGGAATGGCGCTCCATGTAAGGCAAACTTAGATACGGAGACGGCAATCAATGACAGAACGAAATTCGACATAACAACAACTCAATCTACAGGACTATCGAAGCCCAGAAAATAAAAATTACACATGCGACGTCATACTTCACAAGCACTAGGATAAAAGAAGAAAGTCTATATATGGCTTGTCCATTCTGCAGCAGGACCTGCTGTTGCAATACTGGCAAAATGAAACCAAGAGTGAATCTGCTCGACAGGCCTACGCCACGCAGTTACGGCTGGGGCATCGACATCTGTCTGTTTATGATCGCCTTTGATGGCGTCTGGTGATGGTAATTTGGTTTACATGTACTCTGGGCTGCATTGGAAGTAGTAAATGTAAGGTTGAGAAAGTAAGCGGTGTTGGATTCAAGCGTCGTTGTTGTGGCAAAGGAAACTATGTACGAGTCACACAAAAGACATATAACTATAATAAGAGAACACACAAACAGAATTTTAGCCGAGCGAATGGTCTGTTCACCATCGTTACCATCATCATCATCATTATAATCATTATCGTCATTATCATTATCATCATTATCATAATTATTATCATAATTATTATCATCATTATCATCATCATTATCATCATCACCATCATTATCATCAAACGCATCATCATCACCAACACCACCATCATCATCATCCCCAACACCACCACCAACATCATAATCATATCATAATCATCATTATCGCCGTCACCATTATCATTCTTCGCCATTATCATCACCATGATCGTCACCACCGTCATCAATATCATTATCACCAACATCATCATCACCATCATCACCGTCATTATCGTCATCAAGTTGCTTGTTTCTGTTAGAAGTAATCTCCCAAGGCAGTTACTCTGAAGTTTTCTCTGTTAGAAGGTTAATCTCCCAAGGCAGTTACTCTGAAGTTTTCTCTGTTAGAAATAATCTCCCAAGGCAGCTATTCTGAAGTTTTCTCTGTTAGAAGTAATCTCCCAAGGCAGTTACTCTGAAGTTTTCTCTGTTAGAAGTAATCTCCCAAGGCAGTTATTCTGAAGTTTTCTCTGTTAGAAATAATCTCCCAAGGCAGTTATTCTGAAGTTTTTTTCTGTTAGAAGTAATCTCCAAGGCAGTTACTCTGAAGTTTTCTCTGTTAGAAGTAATCTCCCAAGGCAGTTATTCTGAAGTTTTCTCTGTTAGAAGTAATCTACCAAGGCAGTTATTCTGAAGTTTTCTCTGTTAGAAGTAATCTCCCAAGGCAGTTACTCTGAAGTTTTCTCTGTTAGAAATAATCTCCCACGGCAGTTACTCTGAAGTTTTCTCTGTTAGAAATAATCTCCCAAGGCAGTTACTCTGAAGTTTTCTCTGTTAGAAATAATCTCCCAAGGCAGTTACTCTGAAGTTTTCATTGTTAGAAATAATCTCCCAAGGCAGTTACTCTGAAGTTTTCTCTGTTAGAAATAATCTCCCAAGGCAGTTACTCTGAAGTTTTCTCTGTTATAAATAATCTCCCAAGGCAGTTACTCTGAAGTTTTCTCTGTTAGAAATAAGCTCAACTGACAGCTACTTTGAAGTTTTCTCTGTTAGAAATAAGCTCACATGACAGCTACTTTGAAGTTTTCTCTGTTAGAAATAAGCTCACATGACAGCTACTTTGAAGTTTTCTCTGTTAGAAATAAGCTCACATGACAGCTACTTTGAAGTTTTCTCTGTTAGAAATAAGCGCCCATGACAGCTACATTGACGTTTTCTCTGTTAGAAATAAGCTCCTATGACTGCTACTTTGAAGTTTTCTCTGTTAGAAATAAGCTCACATGACAGCTACTTTGAAGTTTTCTCTGTTAGAAATAAGCGCCATGATAGCTACATTGACGTTTTCTCTGTTAGAAATAAGCTCCTATGACAGCTACTCTGAAACTTTTTCTTTTAGTAATAAGCTGCGAAGGCAGCTGCTCTGAAACGTTATCTGTTAGAAATAAGCTGCGAAGACAGCTGCTCTGAAACTTTCTCTGTTAGAAATAAGCTGCGAAGGCAGCTGCTCTGAAACTTTCTCTGTTAGAAATAAGCTCCCAAGACAGCTGCTCTGAAACTTTCTCTGTTAGAA
Organism: Megaustenia siamemsis; assembly: GCA_032433765.1. Lineage (NCBI taxonomy): Eukaryota > Metazoa > Mollusca > Gastropoda > Stylommatophora > Ariophantidae > Megaustenia > Megaustenia siamemsis. Next base: position 37,120,411 of record JAVIAB010000046.1, on the reverse strand, counting down.
ATAAGCTCCCAAGACAGCTGCTGTGAAACTTTCTCTGTTAGAAATAAGCTGCGAAGGCAGCTGCTCTGAAACTTTCTCTGTTAGAAATAAGCTCCCAAGACAGCTGCTCTGAAACTTTCTCTGTTAGAAATAAGCTCCCAAGACAGCTGCTGTGAAACTTTCTCTGTTAGAAATAAGCTGCGAAGGCAGCTGCTCTGAAACTTTCTCTGTTAGAAATAAGCTCCCAAGACAGCTGCTCTGAAACTTTCTCTGTTAGAAATAAGCTGCGAAGACAGCTGCTCTGAAATGTTCTCTGTTAGAAATAAGCTGCGAAGACAGCTGCTGTGTAACTTTCTCTGTTAGAAATAAGCTGCGAAGACAGCTGCTGTGAAATGTTCTCTGTTAGAAATAAGCTGCGAAGACAGCTGCTCTGAAACTTTCTCTGTTAGAAATAAGCTGCGAAGACAGCTGCTCTGAAACTTTCTCTGTTAGAAATAAGCTGCGAAGACAGCTGCTCTGAAACTTTCTCTGTTAGAAATAAGCTGCGAAGACAGCTGCTCTGAAACTTTCTCTGTTAGAAATAAGCTGCGAAGACAGCTGCTCTGAAACTTTCTCTGTTAGAAATAAGCTGCGAAGACAGCTGCTCTGAAACTTTCTCTGTTAGAAATAAGCTGCGAAGACAGCTGCTCTGAAATGTTCTCTGTTAGAAATAAGCTGCGAAGACAGCTGCTGTGAAATGTTCTCTGTTAGAAATAAGCTGCGAAGACAGCTGCTGTGAAACTTTCTCTGTTAGAAATAAGCTGCGAAGACAGCTGCTCTGAAACTTTCTCTGTTAGAAATAAGCTGCGAAGACAGCTGCTCTGAAACTTTCTCTGTTAGAAATAAGCTGCGAAGACAGCTGCTCTGAAACTTTCTCTGTTAGAAATAAGCTGCGAAGACAGCTGCTCTGAAACTTTCTCTGTTAGAAATAAGCTGCGAAGACAGCTGCTCTGAAACTTTCTCTGTTAGAAATAAGCTGCGAAGGCAGCTGCTGTGAAACTTTCTCTGTTAGAAATAAGCTGCGAAGACAGCTGCTCTGAAACTTTCTCTGTTAGAAATAAGCTGCGAAGACAGCTGCTCTGAAACTTTCTCTGTTAGAAATAAGCTGCGAAGACAGCTGATCTGAAATTTTCTCTGTTAGAAATAAGCTGCGAAGACAGCTGCTGTGAAACTTTCTCTGTTAGAAATAAGCTGCGAAGACAGCTGCTGTGAAATGTTCTCTGTTAGAAATAAGCTCCGAAGACAGCTGCTCTGAAACTTTCTCTGTTAGAAATAAGCTGCGAAGACAGCTGCTATGAAATGTTCTCTGTTAGAAATAAGCTGCGAAGACATCTGCTGTGAAATGTTCTCTGTTAGAAATAAGCTGCGAAGACAGCTGCTGTGAAATGTTCTCTGTTAGAAATAAGCTGCGAAGGCAGCTGCTGTGAAACTTTCTCTGTTAGAAATAAGCTGCGAAGACAGCTGCTGTGAAATGTTCTCAGTTAGAAATAAGCTGCGAAGACAGCTGCTCTGAAACTTTCTCTGTTAGAAATAAGCTGCGAAGACAGCTGCTGTGAAACTTTCTCTGTTAGAAATAAGCTGCGAAGGCAGCTGCTCTGAAACTTTCTCTGTTAGAAATAAGCTGCGAAGACAGCTGCTCTGAAACTTTCTCTGTTAGAAATAAGCTGCGAAGACAGCTGCTGTGAATCTTTCTCTGTTAGAAATAAGCTGCGAAGACAGCTGCTGTGAAACTTTCTCTGTTAGAAATAAGCTGCGAAGACAGCTGCTGTGAAACTTTCTCTGTTAGAAATAAGCTGTGAAGACAGCTGCTGTGAAACTTTCTCTGTTAGAAATAAGCTGCGAAGACAGCTGCTGTGAAACTTTCTCTGTTAGAAATAAGCTGCGAAGACAGCTGCTGTGAAACTTTCTCTGTTAGAAATAAGCTGCGAAGACTGCTGCTCTGAAACTTTCTCTGTTAGAAATAAGCTGCGAAGACAGCTGCTGTGAAACTTTCTCTGTTAGAAACAAGCTGCGAAGACAGCTGCTGTGAAACTTTCTCTGTTAGAAATAAGCTGCGAAGACAGCTGCTGTGAAACTTTCTCTGTTAGAAATAAGCTGCGAAGACAGCTGCTGTGAAACTTTCTCTGTTAGAAATAAGCTGCGAAGACAGCTGCTGTGTAACTTTCTCTGTTAGAAATAAGCTCCCAAGACAGCTGCTGTGAAACTTTCTCTGTTAGAAATAAGCTGCGAAGACGGGCTGCTCTGAAACTTTCTCTGTTAGAAATAAGCTGCGAAGGCAGCTGCTCTGAAACTTTCTCTGTTAGAAATAAGCTGCGAAGACAGCTGCTGTGAAACTTTCTCTGTTAGAAATAAGCTGCGAAGACAGCTGTTGTGAAACTTTCTCTGTTAGAAATAAGCTGCGAAGACAGCTGCTGTGAAACTTTCTCTGTTAGAAATAAGCTGCGAAGGCAGCTGCTCTGAAACTTTCTCTGTTAGAAATAAGCTGCGAAGACAGCTGCTGTGAAACTTTCTCTGTTAGAAATAAGCTGCGAAGACAGCTGCTGTGAAACTTTCTCTGTTAGAAATAAGCTGCGAAGACAGCTGCTGTGAAACTTTCTCTGTTAGAAATAAGCTGCGAAGACAGCTGCTCTGAAACTTTCTCTGTTAGAAATAAGCTGCGAAGGCAGCTGCTGTGAAATGTTCTCTGTTAGAAATAAGCTGCGAAGACAGCTGCTGTGAAACTTTCTCTGTTCCGCGCGACATGTCCAGCTTCTGCAATGTTTAATCACAACTCTCCTACGAAACTTCTTTTTTTTTCTTTGTCTTGTTCTCCCTTGTTTATCTGGTCTTCATTATGCAACTATATACAAATAGTTTTATTTGATCAAAATATTTCAATTTTCTTATTTTTGTCTTCATCAATCAGTGTTTTTTTTTTAAGTAATGAGTCCCCGTAACGCCAAGTGGCGTATAGAGAATATGGTGTTAGTGACCATAAATGTTACAGACCTTCAGGGCAAATGAGTTTTGGGGTAATGTGGTTGGTATTACACCCATGCCGCTTTACTTTCCAAGAAAAAAATCCGGTATCCATTTAAAACTGGGTGAACACGGAAGCCGTCGGTTGGGATCGAACCCTACCCTTCGTCCTTTGTAGTCCAGTTCACTAACCACTGAGCAGCTCCCTTCAATCAGTTTTATTGAATGTTAATTTCTGCCAAAATTGAATAGTTTATCCATTCATAGGACACTGGGTATTCTCTTGTAACACTTACATTCAGAGACATTTAAGTATTTTTTCAGCAGATTTCTTTGTTTTCAATGGATAGTCTTTTCATTGAGTTATAGAGTTACTTGCGGGTCATCATAATTGCACCTCGAACATGTCCATAGGTGCTCGGATCCCCTCCTCAGCAAGTCCCGTAGTGTCAATCGACTAACGACTCCAGTCCTATACTGGTTGATAAGTCTTCTTACACGGCCACTAAGTTTCTCGTTTCCGGCTGTGCCCATCTTAGCACCCATCTCTTTCATCCAAAGGTGTGACGTGAACTCATAGTTGTCGAAGTCCTGACGTTTCCCACGTCTCGGAGGTCATTGCTGACATGATCGTCTGTTCAGTTGACAGTTAATGAAAGCATTCGATTTATTACACGTATTCTTTTTTGTAAACACAGAAAATGTGATTGAGAAGTACTAGAGAGAGATATCACAGCAAAACAATGTTTCCACAGGCCAAGAAGATGAAAACAATCCTAGATTATTCAAGTATTAGCAGTTATTAAATGTTGTAAAGTTATAAACTTTCATTAGCAATCTTGAAGATACTCTTCTTTCTCAGCTGATGACAACATTTCTTGTTAGTTTCTTTTTTATTTTTCTTTTTAAAGTGGTATTTAATTCTTCTGTAAACTCTTTGTGACAATCTTCCTTTTCCATAAATATATTTTTTATGCTATATATATATATAATTTTATCTCTTATAAAATTATAACAAAAATAGAAAGACAAGAAACATTACGCCACAGTTTGTTAAAATGGATGGATAATTGATCATATGCTATTTGGGGGTCTGGATTTTGAATTAGTGCCATTTAACGGTATATGCAAGTGTTATTACGTTTTAAATATTGTACATACAAGTTTATGTACCCTCACTATTATAATAAATATATACCATTCTATAAGAAAGCAATATATCAAAATCTTCTGATACATCTGCATACAGGTGTCAATAATAATTTAAAAGATTGAATTGGTCAGTTCATGGCTCTATCTCCGTACATCTTGTTGAGGAACGGTGTGATGATCGCTCCGTGGACTTTTTGTGTTGCTCACAATGTCTAAGTGACTATTGGAAGGTGCAATGTCTAAGTGACTCTTGGAAGCTGCAATGTCTAAGTGACTCTTGGAAGGTGCAATGTCTAAGTGACTCTTGGATGCTGCAATGTCTAAGTGACTCTTGGACGCTGCAATGTCTAAGTGACTCTTGGAAGCTGCAATGTCTAAGTGACTCTTGGAAGGTGCAATGTCTAAGTGACTCTTGGAAACTGCAATGTCTAAGTGACTCCTGGAAGCTGCAATGTCTAAGTGACTCTTGGAAGGTGCAATGTCTAAGTGACTCTTGGAAACTGCAATGTCTAAGTGACTCCTGGAAGCTGCAATGTCTAAGTGACTCTTGGAAGCTGCAATGTCTAAGTGACTCCTGGAAGCTGCAATGTCTAAGTGACTCTTGGAAGCTGCAATGTCTAAGTGACTCTTGAAAGATGCAATGTATAAGTGACTCTTGGAAGCTGCAATGTCTAAGTGACCCTTGGATGCTGCAATGTCTAAGTAACTCTTTGAAGCTGCAGTGTCTAGTGACTCTTGAAAGATGCTATGCCTAAAAGACTCTTTTAAGCCGAAATGTCTAAGTGACTCTTGGAAAATGCTATTGCTATGTGACAAGTGTATTTATTGATGATCAGAAGAGTGTTAGTTAAATTCTCCATTAAAACAGCGTTGCTCTCTGACCGATAACGGCTGCGAGATTTTTCCGGTCTCTGAAAATGTGCACCAGAGAATTTTACTTTCAAAGTAGTCCTGCCTGGCGTGTATTGACTATATTACCTATAAAATGTGCTGCTGAAAAGGTAGTACACAATATTTCTAAAACACCTTCGGGCGTTGTTCACTTACTCACATAAAACACAGCAACAGGCGCTAATTACCTGATGCAATAATGAAACACCTTAACAGAAAAAAGGCAAATCTTTTAAAAGATGGATTAGCTTAATATACATTACTGTGTACGCTTTGACCGAAGTACTTAAAGAAAGTACTTTTACCGAATAAAGAAATGCACGTACCATTCCACCCGACCATTCGTCAATCGATCACGTTCACTGACATCGTCAATCAACTCATATGTTTACTATTTATTTCCTATTCCAGTCAAACATCATTGTATTCATCCATATACTCTTCGTTCAATCCGTACATTCTAACACTTCCTCTGTTCATCCAGAATAAAAAAAACAAACAAACGCAAAACCTGTGTCGTGACAATTTAATCTTATCCATCTGTATACACCAAAACATGTCCTTCAACCATGTGAACTGTACAGACAACTAAGAATCGAATCCTGGCACTAAAATAGACAAATTACAAACTATGAGGTCTAAATTATAGAGTAGTCTCCTTTTTTTTTGTCTGGACTCTGCGTACTCAACTGTTGGTATCTCATCCTCTGTCCATCATTTACCGAGGTAATATATCTCAAATCACCCTTGTTCACCTCATACCACTCCTATCTATGAACACCCATCCCTCTGCTAATAACACCCCCCCCCCCACCTTTTTCCATGTTCGTATCTATTTTCCTACTCCCAGCTCCTTTTACTCATCCCTCAAAAGGAAACAGTTATCGCATCTTATCCTGAGTATATCCCGAAACCAGACCGGCAAATCGTCAAGCTCTCCCTTCCCTACGTTCCACTTGGTCTACCTCTATCTAAAGACTGCTTGAAAACAGTAACCACATAACGATCGAAGAGAACATCTAAAGACTTTCTTCTCAACGCTTTGATGAATTGTAACCAGCTCCTGTGGCACTATTTCTCAGCATATTTTTATACGTTATAACTCTCTGCCACTGGTCTGTCGTCACGATAGCGCCCCTCTGATCTCTGAATGCTAGAATAGTTTTCTCAATCGTTTCACGGCGTTCAGACTCAAAGAGCTGCGAGCGAGATGGCGGAGACAAACGGTCGGAAAGTATACCTGTGAAAATCGTTATCTGCGCCTCACACGATGGGTTGGGTAGCTCTGCGTTTTAACGGAGAGAACTCGCCCTGAAACAAACTCGTAAAATACGTGTAGGTCTACATCAAATACGTGTCTTGCTCCAAGTCTCGTTTCCTTTCTTAGTGGTACGCGTCTTGAATGAAGCGGATCTGGAGTGACTCCCCTGTAATTGTAGACTGGAGTTAGAAGATCTCCATAGTGATACTAGATGAGGTCCGTGATAAACGTTGATTGACGTCAACATTGCATGTGAGCGTAGCTGAGTGAGATCAGAATTAAGGGACATCATATTTAAATGACAGCTGAGTTAAGTGACACCAAACAGACAGACATAAACAATGTTAAACGTCATAAATAATTGAAATATGAAGTGGGAAACATCAGAATTGAGTACGAAAGACAAGTAATATAATAAATAAGTGAAATAGAAAAGGAGAAACATCAGAATTGAGTTACATTTAAACTGAGGCATAGCAAGCTCATAGGATATAAACATAATTGATAATTAAGTGGCACAAAGATAGAATGCATATACGTTTATTGACGAAAGAACTGTACAAAGTTTTAGGAATGACAGGAATGTACCAGTTTCAGGGATGAGAGGAATGCACCAGTTTTAGGAATCAGAGGAATGTACCAGTTTTAGGAATAAGAAGAATGTACCAGTTTTAGGAATGAGAAGAACGTACCAGGTTTAGGAATGAGAGGAATGTACCAGTTTTAGGAATAAGAAGAATGTACCAGTTTTAGGAATGAGAAGAACGTACCAGGTTTAGGAATGAGAAGAATGTACCAGTTTTAGGAATAAGAAGAATGTACCAGTTTTAGGAATCAGAGGAATGTACCAGTTTTAGGAATAAGAAGAATGTACCAGTTTTAGGAATCAGAGGAATGTACCAGTTTTAGGAATAAGAAGAATGTACCAGTTTTAGGAATCAGAGGAATGTACCAGGTTTAGGAATAAGAAGAATGTACCAGTTTTAGGAATGAGAGGAATATACCAGTTTTAGGAATGAGAAGAATGCACAAGTTTTAGGAATGAGAAGAACGTACCAGTTTTAGGAATGAGAAGAATATACCAGTTTTAGGAATGAGAGGAATGTACCAATTTTGGGAATGAGAAGAATGCACAAGTTTTAGGAATGAGAAGAATGTACCAGTTTTAGGAATGAGAAGAATGTACCAGTTTTAGGAATGATAAGAATGCACAAGTTTTAGGAATGAGAAGAATGTACCAGTTTTAGGAATGAGAAGAATGTACCAGTTTTAGGAATGAGAAGAATGTACCAGTTTTAGGAATGAGAAGAATGTACCAGTTTTAGGAATGAGAAGAATGTACCAGTTTAAGGAATGAGAAGAATGTACCAGTTTTAGGAATGAGAGGAATGTACCAATTTTGGGAATGAGAAGAATGCACAAGTTTTAGGAATGAGAGGAATGTACCAGTTTTAGGAATGAGAAGAATGCACAAGTTTTAGGAATGAGAAGAATGTACCAGTTTTAGGAATGAGAAGAATGTACCAGTTTTAGGAATGTGAAGAATGTACCAGTTTTAGGAATGAGAAGAATGCACCAGTTTTAGGAATGAGAAGAATGCACCAGTTTTAGGAATGAGAGGAATGTACCAGTTTTAGGAATGAGAAGAATGTACTAGTTTTAGGAATGAGAAGAATGTACCAGTTTTAGGAATGAGAGGAAGTATCAGTTTTAGGAATGAGAGGAATGTACCAGTTTTAGGAATGAGAAGAATGTACCAGTTTTAGGAATGAGAAGAATGTACCAGTTTTAGGAATGAGAAGAATGTACCAGTTTTAGGAATGAGAAGAATGCACCAGTTTTAGGAATGAGAAGAATGCACCAGTTTTAGGAATGAGAGGAATGTACCAGTTTTAGGAATGAGAAGAATCTACTAGTTTTAGGAATGAGGTGAATGTACCAGTTTTAGGAATGAGAGGAAGTATCAGTTTTAGGAATGAGAGGAATGTACCAGTTTTAGGAATTAGAGGAGTGTACCAGTTTTATAAATGAGAAGAATGTACACGTTTTAGGAATGCGAGGAATGTACCACTTTTAGGAATGAAAAGAACGTACCAGTTTTAGGAATGAGAGGAATGTACCAATTTTAGGAATGAGAGGAATGTACCACTTTTAGAAGGAGAAGAATGTACAAGTTTTAAGAATGAGAGGAATGTACCAATTTTAGGAATGAGAGGAATGTACAAGTATTTAAGAATGAGAGGAATGTGCCAGTTTTAGGAATGAGAGGAATGTACCAATTTTAGGAATGAGAAGAATGTACAAGTTTTAGGAATGCGAGGAATGTACCAGTTTTATGAATGAGAAGAATGTACAAGTTTTAAGAATGAGAGGAATGTACCAATTTTAGGAATGAGAGGAATGTACAAGTATTTATGAATGAGAGGAATGTACCTGTTTTAGGAATGAGGTGAATGTACCAGTTTTAGGAATGAAGTGAAGGTACCAGTTTTAGGAATGCGTGGGAATGTACCAGTTTTAGGAATGCGAGGAATGTACCAGTTTTAGGAATTAGAAGAATGTACCAGTTTTAGGAATGAGAAGAATGTACCAGTTTTAGGAATGAGAAGAATGTACCAGTTTTAGGAATGCGAGTAATGCACCAGTTTTAGGAATGAGAAGAATGTACCAGTTTTAGGAATGATGTGAATGTACCAGTTTTAGGAATGCAAAGAATGTACCAGTTTTAGGAATGAGAAGAATGTACCAGTTTTAGGAATGAGGTGAATGTACAGTTTTAGGAATGAGAGGAATGTACAAGTATTTAGGAATGAGAGGAATGTACCAGTTTTAGGAATGAGAGGAATGTACCAGTTTTAGGAATGAGGTGAATGTACCAGTTTTAGGAATGAGAAGAATGTACAAGTATTTAGGAATGAGGTGAATGTACCAGTTTTAGGAATGAGAAGAATGTACCAGTTTTAGGAATGAGGTGAATGTACCAGTTTTAGGAATGAGAAGAATGTACCAGTTTTAGGAATGAGGTGAATGTACCAGTTTTAGGAATGAGGTGAATGTACCAGTTTTAGGAATGAGAAGAAGTTACCAATTTTAAGAGTGCCAGGAATGTACCAGTTTTAAGAATGCGAGAAATGTACCAGTTTTAAGAATGCGGGAAATGTACCAGTGTTAAGAATGCGAGAAATGTACCAGTTTTAAGAATGAGATGAATGTACCAGTTTTAAGAATGCCAGAAATGTACCAGTTTTAAGAATGCGAGAAATGTACCAGTTTTAAGAATGCCATGAATGTACCAGTTTTAAGAATGCGAGGAATATACAATTTTTAAAAATGAGAGGAATGTACCAGTTTTGAGAATGCGAGAAATGTACCACTTTAAAGTATGTGATAAATGTACCAGTTTAACAGTTTAAAGATTATAACTAAAATGTCACTAAAATAATACAACTAACTGCTGTGCATTATATTCTTCCTCTTTTATTCTTGTCTCTTTCTCACCGGTACCGAAAAGGTGTCGTGGTTTATACCATTTGTCATTCTTAAGCTGCTCAAACTGTCTGAATTAGTGATTTTCCTTTTTGGTACATTTCTCTATCACTGCATCTGTCCATCTTCTTCTAGGTCTTCCTCTATCTGTCTTGTTCCATGCATTCTTGAGATGAACACCCTGTGCATTATATGAGACCCGTCGAATTGCAATCATGAAATCTATTATTTGATTCCCATTAACGTGTCCTTTTTTTCCTTTTATAGTTGAACATAAGAGAACTGGCCTGTGCATCACGCTGACTCTGTGCCTGTGTCGTACAGGCTTAAACTCTGTGCCTTCGTCATCCGGGCTTTATTCTGCACAAAAGAACCCCACCTGTAGAGACAGCAATAAAGAATATAAATGGCGATGGTATAGTGTGTTCTAAACTGTTTTTCTTTCCGTTAAAAGATAGGAACCGAGTGTATGAAACGACGTAGTGGCTAGTGAAGTGCTTCACTGTGTACAAAATGTTGCATTCGAATCAGCCACTGTCAGGTGCCGAGGTTTGTACAGTCTATAATGAGTACTGAAGTCATTTGTTTTCTGTGTTGGTGGGAAATAAGAATTGTCAAAGTGCTGATTACATTACTCAAACATGTAAGGCATCTTTATACTTCTTCTACTTCTTCTTATTCTACTTCTTCTACTACTTCTTCTTCTACTTCATCTTCTACTTCTTCTACTTCTTCTTATTCTACTTCTTCTACTTCTTCTTATTCTACTTCTTCTACTTCTTCTTATTCTACTTCTTCTTATTCTACTTCTTCTTATTCTACTTCTTCTACTTCTTCTTATTCTACTTCTTCTTCTACTTCTTCTTATTCTACTTCTTCTACTTCTTCTTATTCTACTTCTTCTTATTCTACTTCTTCTTATTCTACTTCTTCTTCTACTTCTTCTTATTCTACTTCTTCTACTTCTTCTTATTCTACTTCTTCTTATTCTACTTCTTCTTATTCTACTTCTTCTTATTCTACTTCTTCTTATTCTACTTCTTCTACTTCTTCTTATTCTACTTCTTCTTCTACTTCTTCTTATTCTACTTCTTCTACTTCTTCTTATTCTACTTCTTCTTCTACTTCTTCTTATTCTACTTCTTCTACTTCTTCTTATTCTACTTCTTCTACTTCTTCTTATTCTACTTCTTCTTATTCTACTTCTCCTTATTCTACTTCTTCTACTTCTTCTTATTCTACTTCTTCTACTTCTTCTTATTCTACTTCTTCTACTTCTTCTTATTCTACTTCTTCTACTTCTTCTTATTCTACTTCTTCTACTTCTTCTTATTCTACTTCTTCTACTTCTTCTTATTCTACTTCTTCTACTTCATCTTCTACTTCTTCTACTTCTTCTACTTCTTCTTATTCTACTTCTTCTACTTCATCTTCTACTTCTTCTACTTCTTCTACTTCTTCTTATTCTACTTCTTCTACTTCTTCTTCTACTTCTTCTTATTCTACTTCTTCTACTTCTTCTTCTACTTCTTCTTATTCTACTTCTTCTACTTCTTCTTCTACTTCTTCTTATTCTACTTCTTCTACTACTTCTTCTACTTCTTCTTATTCTACTTCTTCTACTTCTTCTTCTACTTCTTCTTATTCTACTTCTTCTACTTCTTCTTATTCTACTTCTTCTACTTCTTCTTCTACTTCTTCTTATTCTACTTCTTCTACTTCTTCTTCTACTTCTTCTTATTCTACTTCTTCTACTTCTTCTTCTACTTCTTCTTATTCTACTTCTTCTACTACTTCTTCTACTTCTTCTTATTCTACTTCTTCTACTTCTTCTTCTACTTCTTCTTATTCTACTTCTTCTACTTCTTCTTATTCTACTTCTTCTACTTCTTCTTCTACTTCTTCTTATTCTACTTCTTCTACTTCTTCTTCTACTTCTTCTTATTCTACTTCTTCTACTTCTTCTTCTACTTCTTCTTATTCTACTTCTTCTACTACTTCTTCTACTTCTTCTTATTCTACTTCTTCTACTTCTTCTTCTACTTCTTCTTATTCTACTTCTTCTACTTCTTCTTATTCTACTTCTTCTACTTCTTCTTCTACTTCTTCTTCTACAACTTCTTCTTCCTCTGCTTTATTCTCTTCCTCTTCTTCTTCTTCTACCTTACCTTCTTTTCCTCTTTTTACTCTTCCTCTTCTGCTTCTACTTTATCTTATTTTACTTCTTCTTCTCATCTTCTTCTCATCTTCTTCTCTTCTTCTTCTTCCCTTCCTCTTTTTGCTTTTTCCTTTCTCATTTGCGTTTGAGAGTTGAGGGAAGATATAATTTGCGGTCTTTTGCTTGTCTGTTCGTCTCTGTTGCTGTAATTAGCTTTTCTAATATTACGCGAATCCATCTTTTTCGTGGTTTCAAGTTACACAAACGGAGAATGACAGAAAATTACACATTCCACCTCTGGACGATGCTACACAAACAAGCAGTAGGATAAACGAAAGACGCATTTGCATGCATACATTCAGACAATATACCATGTTTCAATGTCACCAAAAAAAAAACATGCAAATGAATTACTCATTAGAATATGAAGATATGAAAATTTACGATTTCACTTTAAGTTTTAAGTTACTTCCATCTTTATTTATCACAACGAATTAAATTAACTGTATCAATGACGTGAAAGCCAACTTAAGTGTGCACTCACATCGTCCTCGGTAACAGCAATGCAATATTTAAACAAAACTGGATAATTCTTATCAGTCCCAAGCATCCCATTAGAGTCACATGAAATAGTAATTTGGAATCATTTACACCAGGCAAAATACAAAAGATCCAAAAACGTTGCAGCAACGAGGCATTTTGAACAGCGGAACCTGTTCTTATCTGACCTGTGAAACGACACTTGTGTCAATTTTTAAATAGGCAGTTATTTCACAGAAGATCGAGGAGTAAAACAATAAAACAAATGCTGTAAATATATAGAAATACAAGGAAGACTAGAAAATGAAAAGAAATATATAGAAATACAAGGAAGACTAGAAAATGAAAATAAATATATAGAAATACAAGGAAGACTAGAAAATGAAAAGAAATATATAGAAATACAAGGAAGACTAGAAAATAAAAAGAAATATGTAGAAATATATGGAAGACTAGAAAAGGAAAAGAAATATATGGAAGACTAGAAAATGAAAAGAAATATATAGAAATATACGTAAGACTAGAAAATGACAAGAAATATATAGAAATACAAGGAAGACTAGAAAATAAAAAGAAATATGTAGAAATATATGGAAGACTGGAAAATGAAAAGAAATATATAGAAATATATAGAAATATATGGGAGACTAGAAAATGAAAAGAAATATATATAGAAATATATGGAAGACTAGAAAATGAAAAGAAATATATAGAAATATATGGGAGACTAGAAAATGAAAAGAAATATATGGAAGACTAGAAAATGAAAAGAAATATATAGAAATATATGGGAGATTAGAAAATGAAAAGAAATATATGGAAGACTAGAAAATGAAAAGAAATATATATATATAAATACACGGAAGACTAGAAAATGACAAGAAATATATAGAAAAATATGGAAAACTAGAAAATGAAAAGTAATATATACAAAAACATGGAATACCGACCACATTACCCCAAAAATCATGTGCCGAAGGTCTATAAAAATTATGGTCACTAACACCATATTCCCTATACGTCTCTTGACGTGACAGGGCTTTTTCCTTCTTTTTTTAACTACCAATATTTGTATAAAAAATGCCATTGTTTTTATTTTCGAGAACACCAGACCTAAATGACGGCTTCCGGGTTCACCCAGCCTTAAATGGGCACAGGAATTTTTCTGGAAAAGTAAAGCGCACGTGCATAATACCGACCACATTACCCCAAAAATCATGTGCCAAAGGTGTATAAAAAGTATGGTCACTAAGACCATATTTCCTAAACGCCACTTGCCGTGACCGGAGACTTTAATCTTTTTTATGAATGCAGATATTTGTGCTTAGCTTCTTTTATACAATACAGCTACTTAGTTGGACATTATAGTGAAAGAAAGCAAAAATAAAGGACTCAGCCTTAATGGCAAAAAGACCGAAGTAATGGTAACAACAAAGAAAAGACATCACCTCAGTGCAAAAAAAAAAAAAAAAAAGACAAGTGGAACAATATTAAAACAGGTAAATGAATTTAAATATTTGTGAACTTTGTTAACCTCAGACGGAAGATGTACAAAAGAGGTGAGATGCAGAATGGCTCAGGCAAAAGCAGCTTTCCAAAAAATGAGGAAGATACTGTGCAATCTATTTTTGACAACAGAAACAAGAAAAAGAGTTCTTAAATGTTATGTAGAACCAGTCTTAACATATGGATGTGAATCATGGACAATTGGACAACAGACAAGAAAATCACTGAAGTCTGAAGAAATGTGGTTTTACAGAAGAATGTTGAGAATACCATGGACAGCTAAGAAGAGTAATGAAAATGTTCGGAAAGAAGTCAAAGCAAAAAGAGAGCTATTTTCCAATATTAGGAAGAAACAATCATCATTTTTTGGCCATGTAATGAGAAGAAAACAACTGGAATATATTGTAACAACTGGGAAAATTGAGGGACGAAGAGATAGATTGAAACAAAGAGAAAAAAATATCAGGCAGCTTAAGAGAATGGCTTGTCAGAAGGTCAACAACAGAAATGATAAATAACTGCCGTGATCGAAAACTGTGGAGAGACATGATCACCTACGCCAGCTGGCCCGGTACTTGATGATGATGCTACTTAGTATTTTGATCCTTGTCGTCTGTCATCGCTACTCGTCATACTTCCAGCTTGTCTTGTTTCTCTACCGCTCTGCTCGATACAGCTCTATTTGCGGCTCTGCAAAGTCTTCCATATTTTATTTATGGTCTCTCATTTTAAAGATTAATTTAAATATCTATCTATCTATCTATCTATCTATCTATCTATCTATCTATCTATCTATCTATCTATCTATCTATCTATCTATCTATCTATCTATCTATCTATCTATCTATCTATCTATCTATCTATCTATCTATCTATCTATCTATCTATCTATCTATCTATCTATCTGTCTGTCTGTCTGTCTGTCTGTCTGTCTGTCTGTCTGTCTGTCTGTCTGTCTGTCTGTCTGTCTGTCTGTCTGTCTATCTATCTATCTATCTGTCTATCAATCTATCTATCTATCTATCTATCTATCTATCTATCTATCTATCTATCTATCTATCTATCTATCTATCTATCTATCTATCTATCTATCTATCTATCTATCTATCTATCTATCTATCTATCTATCTATCTATCTATCTATCTATCTATCTATCTATCTATCTATCTATCTATCTATCTATCTATCTATATATATATATATATATATATATATATATATATATATATATATATATATATATCTATTGTCCTTTCGAGTCGAAGACGGCACATAGGGCAGAACGCAATCTCAAAAACAGAAACCTTGCGTGCCAAAATGGCACATATTGCAGAGATCACTGCTTCTAAAATATGTGTATTTGTTTCCGTAACAATACTTTTTACAATGACAGCTTGTCAAGCCATTAATCAAACTCCTTAGTCGCCTCTTACGACATGCCTGCAAGGTACAGTTACTATTATTTACTTCCCTCATAACGAGGCCCCGGTAAGGCGGATATATAGGAGCAATAACAAAAAAAAAAAAAAAAAAAAGCAAAACAAGTTGGATAAAATGATTTGAAACAAAAAGTCAATGACTCCAGAAAGAAGACTCACTCACAAACAGACGTCAATTAATTGACGTTCCCTGACTCCCTACAGACGCCATCTATCCCAGCATGCCACGGACTCGTGCGTGCAAGTCTCAGAACAGGAACCAGACCTCTCCAAGACAAGAAAACTTAATGGATAGAGGGACCTGGTAATGGAGACAAATGGACTGTTGTCTGGAATATTCTTAACCAATAAATGATAATCTATCAGGCACGGCCTGTTCAGCTGTCAGTGAAAGAAAAAAAAGATTGTACCCAATGATTTCAGCACGATTCCTTCCACTTCAATACATTGGCTGCAATGCTGATGTAAAGTGAAACAGAAACATATTGATTACTTTACTTCATTTATTTACTTTCCTTTCATTGCGATTACAAGTAACTACACCATCATCATCAAGTTCCATGGCTGCTGTCGTAGGTGATCATGTCTCGGCAATTTTCTCTCACAATTCACTTATCTCGGCACAATTCTTTTACTTCTATTAGTTGTCTACCGTCTATAGTTATGTTAATGTTCTGCTTTTCTTTTTGCGATATTCATGACTTCTGTTTTGTTGATTTTCATGTTGTGTCTGTGAGTCCATTTAAATGATCTTGTAGGTTTTCTATTTTTCCATGTATTAGTGCCTGATCGTCTGCAAATAGAAGCTCGTTGACCTCCTCTGTCTCTGATGGATTGGCTAACTGGCATTTATAGTCTATGTCTGCAATAAACAATAGGGGAGATAGTACGCCCCCCTGTCTTACACCTGATCTAACTTCGAAGTGGTCTTTGTAGCCTGCTGCTGTTCTGACTGTTCAGGTAAAGTTAATGTAGAGACTTAATTAGGTTGGTCAGATTCTGGCTTACTCCGTATGTTGTAAGTATCTTCCACAGTTGTTCTTTGTGTATTTGGTCGAATGCTTTTCCTGATCAATGAAATGCATTCTACGGTGGAGATTATTCCTTGCCTTCCTCCTGTTTTTAATTTCTGATCTATCTCTCAGGCTATTTCCTGACATTCTTGTAGCAAATTTGTTATCACGTTAGTGACTATTTTTCTTAATGTTCTTGAGTCTAGTGTCCAGGTCTGGCATTGCTAGCATAACGTTGGGATGAAGATTGTGTTGTAGAGTGCTCGTTTTGCCTCTAGTGTTATTTCCTTTTTTGGACAGCAGTGGTATTTTTTTTCTTTTATACCCCCGTCACGCCAAGTGGCGTAGTGACCATACATTTTACAGACCTTCGGTACATGATTTTTGGTGTAATATGGTCCGTATTACGCCCGTGCCGCTTTACTTTCCCAGAATTAAAATCCGACACCCATTAAAGGCAGGGTGAACCCGGAAGCCGTCGATTGGGATCGAACCTAGCTCTTATCCTTTGTAGTCCAGTTCACTAACCACTGAGCTATCGCGGCTCCAACAACAGTGGTAGTTGTCCAGTAATTTGATTAGCTTTGTTGCATCTTGATTATATTTTTGTTTGCGAATTATTGTTGTTTGTCACCCACTTGATTAAGTTGGGGAGCCGCTACAGCTCAGTGGTTAGTGAACTGAACTACAAGGGACAAAACGGTTGGTTCGATCCTGATCGACGGCTTCCGGATCAACCAGTCTTAAATGGGTACCGGATATTTATCAGAGAAAGTAAAGTCGCTGGAGCATAATACCAATAACATTACCTCAAAAATCATGTGCTTAAGGTCAATAAAATTATTGTCACTAACATCTTATTCCCTATACGCCATTTGGCGTGACGGGGCTCTTTACCTCCCTGGTCTCAGCAGCGAGGCCCGGCCTGAAACATCAGTTACTCATCGACGGAAAAAAAAAATGAGTACCTCCGAAGTCGGAGTTATCTGCCTGTGCGGCGAGGGACCACTGTGCACACGGCTGCCAGGGAAAAATGGATTAACACGCAAAATTCAGTTTCTAGTCTCTAGGGACTTCGTCAGAGTTGAAAGCTGGCGAACGCAACAACAACAACAACAATACCAGAGTATTACTCTGGGAAGGTGAGGAATGCCACGTCGCATCGTTAGTTTCGATACTTGAAGCGACAATATCCAGAAGTCTCCGAACACTTCTGGACATGCGGCCGAGCACATTTGGGTGAAAACTCGCGAGCTAAGACGCCGATTCAAGTCGTGTACTTTATCTTGACCTTATATCGTTATATTGTTCTTTTGTTTCTCTCTTACGATATTCATGACTTCTGTTTTGTTGATGTTGATTGTCATGTTGTATTGGGGGGAGCATAAGCGCCTGCGACCTACGGTCACAATAGCAGGGCCGGCGCACCATCAGCCGACCAAGACCTAGCAGTTCTACCTCCTCGTGGTCTCCCCTGGTAACAGTCTGCGTCAAAATAGACTGGCTAACAGAAGCTGGGATCGCCGTGTTCCCTGTAGTGGTGGCTGTTACTGATGTAGAGGACCCAGTATTGCAGTACCTCTGGGCTGGACTAGTAGTTTCCCAGCGTAGCCTGGGACAAACGACCTCCAACCTCCAGTAAGAGACGGGAATGTCAAGAAAGCCATTACGACTCGCCACATCTTATGAGTCAAAGGGCAAATATGCTTGTATCAACTCGTGGTAATCCGTCAACAATAACAACATGTTGTATTGCGAGAGCATACAATTACACATAATTTCGCTTTAGAAAGATGGTAAATGAGAAGTAGAAGATGACAGAGAAACAATGAAAGCAAGTAAATCATCTGGCCCACTTCAGATTCTCGTTACCGGTACTGAGCTGACGAAAGTTCAAGCACCCGGGAAACATTTTATGTTGAAGAATGGGGACTCTTCTGCTATTTATAGGATCTCCCGACGACCACTCTTCTTCCTTTAACCATAAGCCCTTATGTGTCTATCTATCTATTGACCTTCGAGCCGTTGCCGGCCCATAGGGCGTAGACCAAGATACACCTTCTCCTATATGAATTTTTGTTCTAGCAGTTTTCTTTTAAATATATTTTATCAAATCTCGCCATTTGTCCTTGTTCTGTGCAAGCAGCTCAATCTCATTGAGGGAGCCGAACCCTGTTGCTCTTGCCTCTCTCATCAATGTTCTTCTCAGTGTCTCCCTGGGTCTTTCTCTTTTTCTGTTGTTTCCCATATGAGGGCTTGCTTTGCTATTCGATTATTATCTCTTCTCATCACATGTCCAACATATGACCATCCTCTTTTCTTTATTACTGAAGATATTAGTGGTTGATTGGCGATTTCTCTAATTTCCTCGTTTGTTTTGAATTCGTTCCATGCTATACCAAGTATTTTCCTTAGACATTTATTTTCGAATGCGTTCAACTTTGTTTCTATATCTCTTGTTGTTTTCCAGCTTTCACACGCATACGTAAGGGTTGATAGTACATTTGATTTGAATAGCCTAAGTTTTGTGTTTGTGCGGATTAGTTTTGATTTCCACACAAAAAATGTGTACCTTATGTGTACTTGTACATAAAATAGGCGTTGATGCGTTCTTACAGAAGAATACATAGAATACCTAGAATACATAGAATACTTAGGATACCATGAATACCTAGAATACTAAGCATACATAGAATCCATAGAATCCATAGAATCCATAGAATAACTACAATGCCAAGAATACATGGAATACCAAGAATATATAGAATATCAAGAATTCATTGAATACCAAGAATATATAGAATATCAAGAATACATGGAATACCAAGAATATATAGAATATCAAGAATACATTGAATACCAAGAATATATAGAATATCAAGAATGCATTGAATACCAAGAATATATAGAATATCAAGAATACATTGAATACCAAAAATATATAGAATATCAAGAATGCATTGAATACCAAGAATATATAGAATATCAAGAATGCATTGAATACCAAGAATATATAGAATATCAAGAATGCACTGAATACCAAGAATATATAGAATATCAAGAATGCATTGAATACCAAGAATATATAGAATATCAAGAATACATTGAATACCAAGAATATATAGAATATCAAGAATGCATTGAATACCAAGAATATATAGAATATCAAGAATGCATTGAATACCAAGAATATATAGAATATCAAGAATACATTGAATACCAATAATATATAGAATATCAAGAATACATTGAATACCAAGAATATATAGAATATCAAGAATACATTAAATACCAAGAATATATAGAATATCAAGAATACATTGAATACCAAGAATATATAGAATATCAAGAATGCATTGAATACCAAGAATATATAGAATATCAAGAATGCATTGAATACCAAGAATATATAGAATATCAAGAATACATTGAATACCAAGAATATATAGAATATCAAGAATACATTGAATACCAAGAATATATAGAGTATCAAGAATACATTGAATACCAAGAATATATAGAATACCAAGAATACTAAGGATAGAGAAAAGAACAGATTTGTACATTTTTACAAAAACTTAACATTCCCCTTAAAGACTGGTTGATAAAGAATATAATAACAAAGAAAACATATTTAAATATTTGATTCTGTAAAACAACATAATCGCTAAAGAAGGTAATTGTACAGAACATTTTTCATCTTCTACCTTTTTAGCTCCCAGTGGAGCATAGGTCTTCAACAAACACTTTCCAAGTCGTTATGTTTTTTGCCATTCTTTTAAGATCATTCCATGTCTTCCCCATCATCTTCATCTCTGCTTCTATCTGTCTTCTCCAAGAATTCCTTGGTCTTCCTCTTTGTCTTTTCCCCTGGGGATTCCTAAAAAGGGCCTGTTGTGTAATACTCTCAGTTGGCTTCCGTAGTGTGTGTCCTATCGAGCGACATCGTCTTCGCTGTATCTCTTTATCCACTGGTGTTTGACTGGTACATTTCCATAATTCTGTGTTAGTGATTTTGTCCTGCCATTTCCATCCTTTTATCCTGCGTAAGCATCCATTAATGAAAGTCTGTATCTTCGTGATTGTCAATTTTGTTGTTCTCCATGTTTCTCAGTCATATAATAGGACCACCTTAACATTTGAGTTGAAAATTTTTATTTCTGTATTTAACCTAATTTCTTTGGATTTCCATATATTTCCCAGTGCAATGAAAGCTTCTCTTGCTTTTGATATCCTTATTTTGGTATCATTTTCTTTTCCTCCCTCTTTATCTATATTACTGCCAAGATATATGTAAGATTACACATCTAACACAGGTAATTCCCCTACTTTTATTTGGTTATTGCCAACTGTATTAATTCTCATAATTTTGGTCTTATCTCTATTAATCTTCAGTCCTAGCTGTTGCGATCTCTCATCAAGTATGCTCATTTTATCTGCACAGTCATCAACAGATGCAGGTTCAGGACATAGTTCGAGGCAAATGATGGAGTAGAGCCTAGAAGAAAGTGGGCTAAAAATATAACATACGAGCTGGTATTGGTGACTGCAAGAGCTGGGCATTAGCTCGGGACAAAGAAAACTTCAGAGTAGCTGGCATAAGAGTCAAGTCATAAAGGGACAGGCTCATTTTTCTGATATCCTTGATATTCTGTAATTCCATTTTTCTGATATTCCTTGTATTCTTTATTCCATTTTTTCTGATATTCCTTGTATTCTTTATTCCATTTTTCTGATATTCCTGATATTCTTTATTCCATTTTTCTGATATTCCTGATATTCTTTATTCCATTTTTCTGATATTCCTGATAATCTTTATTCCATTTTTCTGATATTCCTGATATTCTTTATTCCATTTTTCTGATATTCCTCATATTCTTTATTCCATTTTTCTGATATTCCTGATATTCTTTATTCCATTTTTCTGATATCCTTGGTGTTCTGTATTCCGTTTGTATATACCTATACCACCCCCCCCACCCCCACCCCTCCACCCCAAAACTAAAAAAAAAACTAAACTCTTTTTGATTCCTCATAAGTTGTACTTGTATATGTCTGGTGTAATCTACCACTCTCCCTAGCCGACCTGTCTGCCGCATCATCTTCAGGAATATATTGCGATGATGTGGAATTCACAGAATCAGAGTTCTGCATCTTTAGCGCTTGTAGATGATTACTCTCAGATCGCTCTGGTCTTCGTTTCCATGTGTCCTGAGTGTTTAACTCCTAACAGAGCATTTGTCAAGAATACCACTTCTTATTTCATCTTCTCTTTCATGAGAGCTTTAGCTGGAATTTTCAGATCTTCTGCCTTAAAGTTGAATATTTTCCTCTCACAACAGAGAGTCTTTCTCTGTGTTCTATTTTTAAGGCGTTTATGACATTTCCAGATTCTCCATTTTGTGTTGGATTGGTTGCTGATCTATATAGGCCCCGGATACGTTTGGGTATTAAAGGTAAAGTATGATACTTGAAGTCTTATAACAACTAAAAATGAAAAGGGAACTACTAAACACAATTCAAACAAGACAAATGCGATTTTTGGGCCATGTTGAATGACACAGCAGCCTACTAAAAGTAATCATGGAAGAGAAAATACAAGGTAAAAGAGGCAGACCACAACTAACATGGACGAGTAACATCAAAATATGGACAAACCAGTCTATGACAACCTGCCCCATCGAAGTAAGAGACAGAGCAGAATGGCGCTCCATGGTAGTCAACCATCGATGCTGAGATGGCATTCCATGATGATGATGATGATGATGATACTTGAATTGGCGTCTTAGCAAGCGAGTTTTCACCCATATCTGCTCGGCCGTATATCCAGAAGTGTTCGGAGACTTCTGGACAGTGTCGCTTCAAGCATCGAAACTCACGATTCGAGGCGGCATTCCTCACCTTCCAAAGTACTACCCTGGTACCCATTTCTGCGAGCGGCTGGTTCAACCGCAGGGGTATTTTTTTCTAACTTCCAATACAATTCACACTGCTTTTAATGGGAATGGAACACGGATTGTCCGAACGTCGGTCACCCAGTTGGGTGGTTTTCCCAACTAGGCTACCGAAGCCCTGTTTGGGTAGTATTTCTCTATGTATTTTAATGTTATTCTTCTTTTTTACGTTCCATTCTTTTAAATGTTATGCACTATTTCGCAATTCCTTATTTTAGGTCACAGTTTCCTTGTTCCCATATTGGGTGTTTATCTGTAATGTTGTTTACTTTAACTGTTGTCATATTGGGTGTTTATCTGTAATGTTGTTTACTTTAACTGTTGTCATATTGGGTGTTTATCTGTAATGTTGTTTACTTTAACTGTTGTCATAACGTTGATTGGGCCTACATTAAACAGAGCTCATTGTTCATTTTAAAAGGGAAGAGACAACGTAGAAGTAAATATGAACAAGTTCATAGCTTGTAAGAATTGAAATCTTACTTTACATTAAAACTTATTTTGGGTTGTAATGTTGCATGATGTTAAATCTCATAGTTCATGGAAGAGGTCATTTTGGGTTGTAATGTTGCATGATGTTAAATCTCATAGTTCATGGAAGAGGTCATTTTGGGTTGTAATGTTGCATGATGTTAAATCTCATTGTTAATGGAAGAGGCCATTTTGGGTTGCAATATCGTATGATGTTAAATCTCATTGTTAATGGAAGAGGCCATTTTGGGTTGCAATATCGCATTATGTTAAATCTCATTATTAATGGAAGAGGCCATATTGGGTTGTAATGTTGCATGATGTTAAATCTCATTGTTAATGGAAGAGGCCATTTTGGGTTGTAATATCGCATGATGTTAAATCTTATTATTAATGGAAGAGGCCATTTTGGGTTGTAATATCGCATGATGTCAAATCTCATAGTTCATGGAAGAGGCCATTTTGGGTTGTAATATCGCATGATGTTAAATCTCATAGTTCATGGAAGAGGCCATTTTGGGTTGTAATGTTGCATGATGTTAAATCTCATTTTTAATGGAAGAGGCCATTTTGGGTTGTAATATCGAATGATGTATCATGTATGATCATGGAAGAGGCCATTAGAGGTGACTAATTAATGTCAGAATGAAGATTAAAAGAGAACTTGCAAACGAGAAATAATGTCATGATGACCACGACCTCTGCAGCACTGGAGCTGATGTAATCGATTCCTTAAACTGTTATAAACATCTTAAAATATTGTTTACCTAAACAAATATGTTCCACTATTTCTTTATGATTTTGACAATCTGATTGTAAATATTATAATGAAGTTTATCACTTGGCACTTGTGTCTTGTTTATGATATTGAGCAATAGCAGTCATATTCATTCAAGGTGAATAATGCATAGCTCTTTAATTGTTACGAGTGGAGAACTTGTCTTTCTAATTCATGCACATCATCACATACAAGTTAGCTGAGTGGCAGTGTTCCCTAGCGTTTGGCTTTTCGTGGCAAGGCACTGTGCCACTGAGTACGGGTTCGATCCTGCTTCTGTCCATATATTGTTCTTTGTTGTTTTTTTCCGTTGTTGATTATTTGTCAACAATGTTGATTAATCAATGTCATCAATAATGTTGATTAATCAACGTCATCAATAATGTTGATTAATAAATGTCATCAATAATGTTGATTAATCAATGTCATCAATAATGTTGATTAATAAATGTCATCAACAATGTTAATTAATCAATGTCATCAATAATGTTGATTAATCAATGTCATCAATAATGTTGATTAATCAATGTCATCAATAATGTTGATTAATAAATGTCATCAATAATGTTGATTAATAAATGTCATCAATAATGTTGATTAATCAATGTCATCAATAATGTTGATTAATAAATGTCATCAATAATGTTGATTATTTACATAAAAAGTAGAATAGCTCAGGCCAAATTAGCATTTCAGAAAATGAAATATATCTTATGCAACAAATCTATGTCAATAGAAATGAGAAAGAGAATTTATCGGTGCTATATAGAACCAATTCTGACCTATGGAGGCGAATCATGGACAGCAGACAAACAAATAAAAAGACGATTATAGGCCACAGAGAAGAGATTTCTCAGAAGAATGTTGAAAGTTTCCTGGACAGCTAAAATGACCAATGAGGAAGTTCTCAAAGAGGCCAACACAAGAAGGAAGCTCCTAAAAAACATAAGAAAGAAACAATCAACATTTTTCGGGCACATCATGAGAAGAGGAAAGTTGGAATACTTGGTTACAACTGGCAAAATAAAAGGAAAGAGAGATCGCGGACGACAAAGAGAGAAAATACTGGATAGCTTGGTGTCATGGCATGGAAACCAGTCAACAACAGAACTGATACGATGCACTGTAGATAGAAGATTGTGGAAGGACATGATCGCATACGCCAACCGGTATAGCACATGATGATGATAATGTACTTTACTAGGCCAGGCGATAGAGATACGCGGTCACACCATTTCATTGTATGCCCTTCTTCACAGTTGCCACACGTTCACTATTTACTCCCAATGCTTAATGTGTCTTTTTGCGAACTTTTTCATTTGTGATATGATCCAGTTAAGAGATGCCTAAAATCATATGAAAGCATAGCACGTTCATATCTTGTACGAGTATTTTATTCAGTAACTCTGCTGCAATGGTGCGTCTTCCGCAAACGTATAGAAAGACTAACACAAGGGAACCAAATGAGATTATTGGGGCATGTTAAAATACACAAAAGCCTACTAAAAGTAATCTTGGAGGGGAAAATACAAGGTGAAAGAGGCAGACCAAGACTAACATGGACGACTAACATCAAAACTTGGACAAATCGGCATATCTCTCTCTCTCTCTCTCTCTCTCTCTCTCTCACTCTGCGATCAGGACTCAATCAGAGTAGGACTCCAGACTCTTGCACGGAGACAGCTGTCTGTTTAAGCCTGTTAGACCCACTCCGCTTGAATACCTGTTAAAACGTTGCACTGTGTTCTGCGCCAGTGGCCCAGTGCATCCGATTTCAGCCAACATTTCGTTCAGGTTTGCTTTCCTTAGCCTTTCATTGTCCCCAATCTTCCTGCAAGGCAGCAGATGCTCTTTTCTGTAGGGGGATTCTGCCCTTAGATGGTCGGCCCTCCCAGGTTTACGAGCACCATCTGCCCGAGTCACTAGAGGTGACTAACACAGACATGCGACTTGGAATATGAGGAAACTGCAACAAGGAACACCCTTCATGTATAGCCCTCAATTCCTCCCGCCGCCCATCCCCATACACCGGCAATTCACGTCCCCCCAAAAACGACGACCGTCGTATCACCTGATGACGCTAGGCCACCGCTGCCGACTCCAATTCTGAACATTCAGACACACAGCCAGTCGTCAAATTCGGCATATGACAACAAACATCATCAATGTAAGAGACAGCGGAAAGGCGCTCCATGATAGCTAACCTTCGATGGCACTCAATGATGATGATGAACAAGGTGAGTATCAGGCTTACTTTAGAGACAAGAATGATGTTGTATCTTTACAAATCGGTTTAATTTTGCATGGGGCTGATGACATTTGTGCTGTTGTAACTGATACTTCAAGTTTTGAGAATTCTTCGCTGACAATTGATTCGAAGCATTTTAATTTGCCAGCTGCTTCTAGATCTTGCCTATTTACTTTGATTTTTTCAGCGGTGCTGTTACTGATATTGGTCTTCAGTTTTTTTTTTTTTTCGTGTACCTTGATCCCCATGCCATATAAGGCAGATGCTCTGTAAAATCATTGCATCAAGTCTGCTCTGTAAAATCATTGCATCAAGTCTGTTAGTTCTTGTCTTTTTCCTGCTACACCATCGATGTCTTGATAATGATGAACTGATTTATCCAAAAAATAAAAATGAGGTATAATAACAAACCAATATATAGATATCACATAAAATATTGCTAAATACACATTTCAAGCTTTCCCAACATAATTCAGTGGTTGTTGCCTTCTAAGTAACGAGACACGATTCATTCAGTCCTAAACAAGGTCTTATAAAAAGCCGCAAGTGTCGTTATACAGCTTTTGAATAAATACTTTCCTATGTAGTTTCACTAGGTCATATGTATATATATATCATCATCATCATCATCAAGTACCAATCATGCTGGCGTAGGTGATCATGTCTCTCACAACTTTCGATCTAAACAGTTATTTATCATTTCTGTTGTTACCTTCTGTCAAGCCTTTATCTTAAGCTGTCTGGTATCTTTTTCTCTTTGCTTCCCTCTTACTCTTCGTCCTTCAATTTTTCCGATTGTTACAATATATTCCAGCTGTTCCCTTCTCATTACATGTTCAAGAAATAATGATTGTTTCTTCCTAATATTGGATATCAGCTCTTTCGTTGCTTTGACCTCTTTCAGAACGTTTTCATTACTCTTCTTAGCTCTCCTTGGATGGCTCAACATTCTTCTGTAAAACCACATTTCTACATCCTCCAGTCATTTTCTTTTCTATTGTCCTATTATCCATGATTCACATCCATATGTTAAGACTGGCTTTACATAACATTTAAGAACCCTTTTTTATGTTTTCATTGTCAAAAATGGATTGCACAGAATCTTCCTCTTTTTTTTAAAAAAAAGCTGCTTTTCCCCCACCTTTTCTGTATCTCACCTCTATTGTATAACGACCATCTGAGGTTAACACACACACACACACACACACACATATATATATATATATATATATATATATATATATATATTGCATATATTTGTTTTTTCTTCCTGTGGTTACCTGTACACGTATGCTTAGTTATATTCTAATGCTGTTTTCTCACGATGTATCTATCCTTCCAACTACCCCACACAGTAAATATCTCATATATTTATATTTTACCTTCCTACCTAACAGTTAGGAAATAACTACGCATACTTTCTCAGACCCACCATTCTATTCCTGCCTGGTTCCTTCACGTTTATCGGTTTCAAGTGCCAGTACCTGCCTGGGTTCCCATTACCTCCAGAAGATTCTACCCTGACCTAGAATATTACGCTTAACACTGTTCACGTGCATCTACCGACGTCACCACAACTCACTTAAGACTGGGTGGCTGCAATTTCTGTCCGCATCCTTCTCGCCCCTACACACGAAGTATCGCTTCCAATCGTTGTCGTTCTTAATAAACGTAAAACCCCTGGTACCCAGGTCGGTTTTATTAAGACAGCGGCGTAAATTTATGCCAGGGACTTAAGGTTTTAGCGTTTGCATTATGGACTCCAACGTGGAAGGCATTAAAACGTCCAGGATCCAGGTCTCTATGGGAAAGGATTTACAACTGAAATTAGTACGGATGAAATGAAATAACGCGTGGGTGTGTGTTCTTCCAGGCTTTATTTTTATTCTCAATACCAGTACGTTCTGATTATTGTTATATTTATTTGTTGACTTAGTGACTGACTATCTGGGCGAGCGGAGGAGGATAGTCTGACATATATCAGTTTGTTGGTATTAGCAGTCAGTACTTGAGGACAGGCCGAGGGTCTGAAAGGATGAGTGTTATTTCATGTACTTTGTTCATATTAAACGAGCATGAGATCGAGGGCAATATGTCTGGCAGGAAAATATAATTTTGTCCTTAGTGACATTTTAGGAGGTGAATGGAGGTTTCATTGAGGAGAGCATTGCTTCATGAATTAAGACACAATTTGTGGAGTTAAAGATAAAGAGAGGTAAGTAAAAAAAGAAAGTAACGTACCCCAGTCACGCCAAGTGGCGTATAAGGAATATGGTGTTAGTGACCATACATTTTACAGACCTTCGGCACATGATTTTGGGGTAATGTGGTCAGTATTACGCCCCGCCGCTTTACTTTCCCAGAAAAAAATCCGGGACCCATTAAAAGCTGGGTGAGCCTGGAAGCCGTCGATTGGAATCGAACTCTACCTCTTGCCCTTTGTAGTCCAGTTCATTAACCACTGAGCTATGGCAGCTCCCAAAAAAGAAAGGTGGTGGGAAGAAACGAAGAAAGTGATAACTAGTATATAATTTTGTTTTTCTGAACAGGTTTTTAAAAAATCGGGCAGTTGTTTTAATAAGAATACCCGCTCCTGAAATTTAGTCCAAATTAATGAAGTGGAAGAGAGGGATAGAGAGACAGAGTGAGTGAGGGATACAGACAGACTGACAAACATATGGATAGACAGACGGATAGACAGATACATGGATAGATAGACTGAGAAGCAGACAAACAGATAGACAGAAAGACAGACAGACAGATAGATAGATAGATAGATAGATAGATAGATAGATAGATAGATAGATAGATAGATAGATAGATAGATAGATAGATAGATAGATAGATAGATAGATAGATAGATAGATAGATAGATAGATAGATAGATAGATAGATAGATAGATAGATAGATAGATAGATAGATAGATAGATAGATAGATAGATAGATAGATAGATAGATAGATAGATAGATAGATAGATAGATAGATAGATAGATAGATAGATAGATAGATAGATAGATAGATAGATAGATAGATAGATAGATAGATAGATAGATAGATAGATAGATAGATAGATAGATAGATAGATAGATAGATAGATAGATAGATAGATTGTGCAAGAGAAAGAGAGAGATGAGAAAAACAAAGAGAGAAAGTGACTAAATTGTGAGGAAGTCAGATGAAATATAAATTTAATCTTATTGACTACTCTTGCCATTAGACAGATGTTCCTTTAATGAAGAGGGTGTTTTTGAGAGCGATGAGAAGAAGATGGGAGATTGAGAAAGGGAAAATATCGAAATAGCAAAACATTTGGTTGGCATTGACAAAGTTTGAACGAAACTGACGTTCTGTCTTGAATAACATTAATGTCCACACTCAACACGTATTGGAGGACAGTACGTCACACAACATAAGTATCATCATCATCATCAAGTACCATGCCTGCTGGCGTAGGTGATCATGTCTCTCTAGAACTTCCAATCTCAAGTTATCTTTTATTTCTTTTGTTGACCTTCTGCCAAGCTATTCTCTTAAGCTGTCTGGTATCTTTTCTCTTTCTTTCCCTCTATCTCCTCATCCCTCGATTTTCCCAGTTGTTACAATATATTCCAGGTGTTCTCTTCTCATTACATGGCCAAAAAATGATGATTATTTCTTCCTAATGTTGGAAATCACCTCTCTTTTTGCGTTGGCCTCTTTCATTACATTTTTATTACTCTTCTTAGCTGTCCATGGTATTCTCAACATTCTTCTGTAAAACCACAATTCTACAGACTCCAGTGATTTTCTTGTTTTCTGTCCTATTGTCCATGATTCACCACCATATGTAAAGACTGGCTCTGATTTTGCTATTCTTAGTTTTAGCCCTGGGATATTTGTTTTGATGCTAGTATTATATTTTTCATGGCATTAAAATTACTTTTTGCCATTCTTAATCGTTTGTTTATTTCAGTTGTACATTTTCCATCACTGGTTATAATGTGCCCCAGATAGTTGTAGCTCTGTTTACAACACTCAATATGTGTTTTTGATTAAAGAAAATCAGCACACACATGTATTTAGTTCATTAATGTTAATGTACTACAGGCTAACGTTAATACTTAATTGGGAGCCGCGATAGCTCAGTGGTTAGTGAACTGGACTACAAAGAACAAGAGGTAGGGTTCGATCCCAACCGACGGCTTCCGGGTTCACCCAGCCTTTAATGGGTACCGAATTTTTTTCTGGGAAAGTAAAGCGGCACGGGCGTAATACCGACCACATTACCCCAAAAATCATGTGCCGAAGTTCTGTAAAATTTATGGTCACTAACACCAAATTTCATATACGCCGCCACTTGGCGTGACGGGGTACTTTACTTTTTTTTTTTATACTTAAATAATAATAAGTAGCGATAATGAGAAGTTGAAGACTCTTATTTTTAATGTCAGTGCCTAATGTGGTGAAACATTATTGTCCTACTCTATGAAGTACGTCACAAGACATGCCTTATTTTAACGATATTCCGTTTCCTCATATCCACTTGCTCATAACAAAGATAAATTGTAATTTATGTTATTTGCTATATATGGCTTAAATAAATGGTAAAAATGTACAATTGAAATAAACAAAAGAATAGGTATGGCAAAAATTAATTTTAATGCCATGAAAAATATACTAACAACAAAACAAATAATAGCAGGGCTAAAACTAAGAATAGCAAAATGTTACGTCTTCTCAATATTCTTGTATGGGGCAGAAACATGGACATTAGACAAGAAAACAGAACAGAGAATTGAAGCCTTTTAAATGTTGATATATAGAAGAATATGGAGAATTGGATGGAAAGAAAAGAAAACAAACGAAACAAAGTTCTAAAACACCTAAAAATAAAAAGAGAACTACTAAATACAATTAAGACAAGACAAATGAAATTTTTGGGGCATGTTAAAAGATACAACAGCCTACTAAAATTAATTCTGGAAAGGAAAATACAAGGTAAAAGAGGTAGAGGCAGACCAAGACTAACATGGACGAGTAACATCAACAGATGGACAAGTCAATCTATGACAACCGCACAATCAAAGCAATGAAAGAGAGTGTAATGGTGATCCATGGTAGTCAACCTTCGTTGCGGAGACGGCACTCGATGATGATGGGTTTAGCAGTTTTTTCCTTTTAAACTTTGTTAGACATAGATTGTTAGACACAGATTGTTAGACACAGATTGTTAGACATAGATTGTTAGACACAGATTGTTAGACACAGATTGTTAGACACAGATTGTTAGACATAGATTGTTAGACACAGATTGTTAGACACAGATTGTTAGACACAGATTGTTAGACATAGATTGTTAGACACAGATTGTTAGACATAGATTGTTAGACACAGATTGTTAGACACAGATTGTTAGACACAGATTGTTAGACATAGATTGTTAGACACAGATTGTTAGACACAGATTGTTAGACACAGATTGTTAGACATAGATTGTTAGACACAGATTGTTAGACACAGATTGTTAGACACAGATTGTTAGACATAGATTGTTAGACACAGATTGTTAGACATAGATTGTTAGACACAGATTGTTAGACACAGATTGTTAGACATAGATTGTTAGACATAGATTGTTAGACACAGATTGTTAGACATAGATTGTTAGACACAGATTGTTAGACATAGATTGTTAGACATAGATTGTTAGACACAGATTGTTAGACACAGATTGTTAGACACAGATTGTTAGACATAGATTGTTAGACATAGATTGTTAGACACAGATCGTTAGACATAGATTGTTAGACACAGATTGTTAGACACAGATTGTTAGACATAGATTTATTATTTTCTCAATTGAAAAGTAGAATTCTATAATTCTTCAGAAAGAAAAAAAAAAACAATTCATCCACAGATATTCGATCTACATTTAAAATGGCTTCCTGATTTAAACTCCCAGATTACGTCACTGTTAACTTAGCTTATTTCCCAACTGTTATTTTTGCCTGTAATTAGCTAACTCGTGCGCCGCGCTGATTTCGGGATTAGCTTAATCCGGCAATTAAATTCTGCGATACATGTTTCCTTCTCGTCAACTCACGCCAACTAATCCGTGCTCATCCGCAACGAGAGGTCTGGTTCTCGATGAAGGTATCACAATGTCCTTGACTATCCTTCCTGGCGTGACGGTTCCCCGTAAAACTCTCAGCCTCATTAGAAAACAGTAGACAGGTCACATTTTCACCTAACCCTATCCCACTTTGTCCCTGTCGAGTTGACATCCTCTCGAGATACCCTCGCTCGTCGCTCGTGTTTCCGGGGTCACTTGGCAAAATTGCAGGACATGCAGGAGGGATAGAACCTCTTCCTGGATATAAACCGACGTCCGTTCCTTTTCGGATACAATGTCCAGTATTAATTAGTCGACATTGTTAACTTAATGAACCATACATTTAATAATTTACTTTAATAGTTCCTCAAATTGAGCCAGCAATTGAAAGCTTCACAGTATATTCACTAATCCATTAATTCATCAATGCAGTAATTCAGTAATAAATTAATACATTAATTCATTAATACATTAATACAAATAATCTTTAAGCATCAATTTAAAGAAATTAAAAATTATGAGCGCCTCCATCATCCGCCATTAAAAGGTCATTAATTGGGTGTTATGTCACATTCGACGATTTAAAAGGCAAACCAAATATAGGGGCAGCTAATCCCCCCATAAATGTTAATTTATAGAAGAATAAGAAGAATTGGATGGAAATGAAATAAAATAAAAGATGAAGTCTTTAAACAGCTAAAAATGAAAAGAGAACTAATAAACACATTTCAAACAAGACAAATGAGATTTTTGGGCATGTTAAAAGACACAGTATCCTAGCACAATTGATCTTGGGAGTAAAAATACAAGGTAAAAGAGGCAGAGCAGAGCAAGACAAGTATGGACGAGTAACATCAAAAGATGGAAAAGTCTGCCTATGAGAACCTGCACCATCACAGCAAAAGACAGAGCGGAATGGTTCTCCATGGTAGCCAACCTTCGATGCGGAGACGGCACTCAATGATTGATGACCTCTATACTTCAACACAAAGCATCGCCTACCGTCGCCAGGAAACATCTTATACAAAGCACATTCAGTCCCATCTCTTGCTATCAGAGCCAAACATGGTCGCTCATGAATAAACATAAATGGAAGTTAGTCACCACAGAGATGAGATGAGATGAGATGAGATGAGATGAGATGTTCGGGAAGAGCGCTAGCAGTGATCGGACCAGAAGATATCCGATCGGAACAGATCTCGCAGGAGAGGAAATGGGTGTTCAATTAGTTCTAAACTACATACTGAGACTACAAATGAAGTGGTTTTCTCATCTGCGAAGAATACCACGAGATTCTATACCATAATCATTATTTTTCCATATCGGTTGGCGTAAGCGATCATGTCCGTCCACAATCGTCTATTTTATCGCGCATTGTATCAGTTCTGTTGTTGACTGTTTTCTATGTCATGACGCAAAGCCATCAAGTACATTCTCTCTCTGTCGCCCGTGAGCTCTCTTTCCTTGTATTTTGCCAGTTGTAACCAAGTATTCCAACTTTCCTCTTCTCATGATGTGCAATAAAATGTTGATTGTTTCTTTCTGATGTTTCTTAGAAGCTCCCTTTTTGTGTTGGCCTCTTTGAGAATTTCCTCGTTGGTCTGTTTAGCTGTCCAGGCAAATTTCAACATTCTTCTAAGAAATCCCATCTCTGTGGCCTCTAATCGTTTTTTTATTCGTGTGTTTACTGTCCATGATTCGCTTCAATATGGCAAAATTTGCTTTATATAGCACATATGGACTCTATTTCTCACTTTTGCACAAGCGCCTGCGACCTGCGGTCGCAATAGCAGGGTCGGCGCACCATCAGTCGACCAAGACCTAGCATATCTACCTCCTCGTGGTCACCCCTGGTAACAGTCTGCGTCAAAACAGGCTGGCTAACAGAAGAGGGAATAATAGAACAAAGAAGTATGTGTTAGCACTCGGAAAAATTGACAGACAAACAACAACAGAAAAAAACGAAGAACAATATATGGTCCGAAGCGGGATGGAACCGTACTCCCTGGCACCGCGCCTTGCCACGAGAAGCCGAACGCTTGGCACACTGCCACACAGATAACTAAAAAATTAGCTATTGTAGCAGTGTCTTACACGAAGGCGTTCTCAATGACTATAGCATAGGGTAACGATCACAGACCGGAAATAAATTGTATATTTGTACTTTCCTATTAATGCAAGTATCTCCCAGTAGGGCTGAATACTTGTGTTGCAGACAAACTCGTGGCAAGGCGCGGTGCCAGGGAGTACGGGTTCGATCCTGCTTCGGACCATATATTGTTCTTCGTTTTTTTTCTGTTGTTGTTTGTCTGTCAATTTTTCCGAGTGCTAACACATACTTATTTGTTCTATTATTCCCTATTATCGCCTCGGAAGTTCCCTTTATAATAATATTTATTTATTATTATTTGTATCCAGTGGCTAACAGAAGCTAGGATCGCCGTGTTCCCCGTAGTGGTGGCTGTTACTGATATAGAGGACCCAGTATTGCAGTACCTCAGGGCAGGACTAGTAGTTTTCCAGCAAAGCCTGGAACAGACGAACTCCAGCCTCTCCAGTAAGAGCCGGGAATGTCAAGAAAGCCATTACAACCCGCCACATCTTATGAGTCAAAGAGCAGCAGCTCGTATCAACTCGTGGCAATCAGATAATAACAAAAACAGATAATAATTAACATAGATTTGTTGAATTAGAAATTTTTCATTTTCTGAAATGCTATTTTGGCCTGATTTCTCCTTTTTTATTTCTGTGGTACATCTTCCATCCGATGTTATTATTGTGCCCAAGTATTTGAAACGTTGCACTTGTTTCAGATTAATCCTGCTTATTTTTCTGCTGCATGATGGTGATGATTGTTTGTTTTTCTTCGATATGACCTTAACTTCAATTTTCTTACTACTCGGACTAAGACCTTACAACACAGAAATTATGTGAACAGATGGAAGAGAAGTCCATGGTAGACTCATTGTAAGATGGACTGACAGTATCCGAGACACGTCACAACATCAATTGATAATGATTAAGTTGAACTTTGTATCTCTCTCCGAAGGGGTAGACAAGAAAATGAAGAAAGGTAGTGAGGGAGTGAAAGGAAAGAATTGTGTTTGAGTCTAGGATTACAATAAGCTTTTGATATCTGTAATTTTTCTGCCCGGCACTTCCGATTTCGGAAGACATTTTTAAACCCAGAATTCCTTCTTTCCTCGATCCCTACTCTCTTGATCAGACTTTTTGTTTAAAGAGGCACCGCTGAAGGGTGGAGTAGAATCCTAATATTTCCACTGATTTTAATACAAGCAGTCAGCTATGAGTCGCCGATCAGGTTCAGCTCAGGTCCTGGCGTCTTGGTCTACGTTTACAAAATTGAGTTGGGACTAGACATTTAATAAATTGGCGGGAAGTTTACGAATAGTGTAGAAATGAATAAATTAACTCTAATAGAGTAGAAATGAATAAATTAACTCTAATAGAGTAGAAATGAATACATTAACTCGAATAGTGTAAAAATGAATACATTAATTCCTACATGTATTTTCTGTGACAGTCTTACAGATGTCCTTAGGATAAGACTTACATAAAATGGTCTATGTGCATCGATAAGGGTAAAAGGCATTCATCAAAATCAGAAGGTAGTGGTTCAAATCCCATTTAAAGACATCGAGTTGTTTGCAAACGATACCTTACCTGAAATCTGAAAGGCGAACTAGTAAAAATGATAACCTGTGAGGGCGATCTAGTGGGAATGATAACGTGTGAGGGCGATCTAGTGGGAATGATAACCTGTGAGGGCGATCTAGTGGGAATAATAACAGGTGAGGGCGATCTAGTGAGAATGATAACCTGTGAGGGCGATCTAGTAGGAATGATAACCTATGAGGGCGATCTAATAGGAATAATGACCTGTGAGCGCGATCTAATAGGAATGATGACCTGTGAGCGCGATCTAATAGGAATAATGACCTGTGAGGGCGATCTAATAGGAATAATGACCTGTGAGGACGGTCTAATAGGAATAATGACCTGTGAGGGCGATCTAATAGGAATAATGACCCGTGAGCGCGATCTAATAGGAATAATGACCTGTGAGCGCGATCTAATAGGAATGATAACCTGTGAGGACGGTCTAATAGGAATAATGACCTTTGAGGGCGATCTAATAGGAATAATGACCTGTGAGCGCGATCTAATAGGAATAATGACCTGTGAGCGCGATCTAATAGGAATGCTGACCTGGGCGATCTAATAGGAATAATGACCTGTGAGGGCGATCTAATAGGAATAATGACCTTTGAGGGCGATCTAGTGGGAATGATAACCTGTGAGGGCGATCTAGTGCGAGTGATAACCCGTGAGGGCGATCTAGTGGGAATGATAACCTGTGAGGGCGATCTAGTGCGAGTGATAACCCGTGAGGGCGATCTAGTGGGAATGATAACCTGTGAGGGCGATCTAGTGGGAATGATAACCTGTGAGAGCGATCTAGTGGGAATGAAAACCTGTGAGGGCGATCTAGTGGGAATGAAAACCTGTGAGGGCGATCTACTGGAAATGATAACCTGTGAGGGCGATCTAGTAAGAATGATAACCTTTGAGGGAGATCTAGTGGGAATGATAACCTGTGAGGGCGATCTAGTGGGAATGAAAACCTGTGAGGGCGATCTAGTGGAAATGATAACCTGTGAGGGCGATCTAGTGGAAATGATAACCTGTGAGGGCGATCTAGTGGAAATGATAACCTGTGAGCGCGATCTAGTGGGAATGATAACCTGTGAGCGCGATCTAGTGGGAATGATAACCTGTTGGCGATCTAATAGGAATAATAACCTGAGGACGATCTAGTGGGAATGTTAACCTGCGAGGTTGAGCAAATAAAAATGCTGATCTAAAATAACAGGCAAGAAGGAATGATCATCTGCATTCAAGCTCGTGCTAACTTTGTGTACAACCAATGAGTTATTGGAACCATACCATTACATACATCTCGACATCTGATGGAAACAGCTGATTACCTTTCATAGTTTCCCGCAGTACATTGATATCAATACTCATCATCATCATCGAGTGCCGTCTCCGCAACGAAGGTTGGCTACCATGGAGAGCCATTCTGCTCTATCTCTTGCTTTGATGGTGCAGGTTGTCATAGGCTGGTTTGTCCATCTTTTGACGTTACTCGTCCATGTTAGTCTTGGTCTGCCTCTGACTCTTTTACCTTGTATTTTCCCCTCCAGGATTACTTTTAGTCGGCGGTTGTGTCTTTTAACATGGCTCAAAAATCGCATTTGTCTTGTTTGATTTGTGTTTGGCAGTTCTCTTTTCAACTTTAGTTGTTTTAAGACTTCATCGTTTGTTTTCTTTTCCTTCCATCCAATTCTACCTATTCTACTATATGTCCACATTTTAAAGGCTTTAATTCTCTGTTCTGTTTTCTTGTCTATATAACAATACTAACAATAATAAATAATGTTCTTTTATTTATTCTGTACTTCTCGTCACACAAAAAGGACTAAAAATGAATAAATAAAGTAATTCCCCTGACAAATATCGCTGAGGCATATCTAAATGCAGGCACGGTACCATATTCTCGGGTGAGTGGCGTGCGAGTCTGACATAAACCACAGTGGACCATGAGTAAAATGCAGCGGGTCGACGACTGTGGCCCCGGCCTTCACCCTAATCCATCTTCTCAGTATTGACTGGGCACTTTCCAGGAAGGCTGACTTCTCTTTTTTTCTCGTGTTTTCTTTGTGTGAAGGGAAGCACGGTGATATATTTATTTGTTTCATGGAAGGATGAGATGTTTGCAAATTTTCAGAGTTAAGCCCTCCAAACAGAAATAAGTGCCGTGTGTGCTTTCTTACATAACTAACCCCTAAACGTTGAAAGTGACTTCTTTGTTATCTTAAGTATTTAAACCCGAAAGATAGGAAGTAACGTGTTTTTTACGTTAAATATTTAAACCCCAAAGATAGAACGTGACTTGTTTTTTTACGTTAAATATTTAAACCCCAAAGATCGGAAGCCAAGTGTTTTTACGTTAAATATTTAAACCCCAAAGATAGAAAGTAACGTGTTTTTACGTTAAATATTTAAACCCCAAAGATAGAAAGTAACGTGTCTTTTAAGTTAAATATTTAAACCCCAAAGACAGAAATGAACGTGTCTTTTTACGTTAAAAATGTAAACCCCAAAGATAGGAAGTAACGTGTTTGTTATGTTAAAGATTCAAACCCCAATGATAGAAAGTGACGTGTTTGTTATCTTAATATTTAAAAATAATAGAAAGTTAAGTGTTTGTAGATTTTCACAACTAAATACGAAAGATGTACAAAAGAGGTGAGATGCTGAATGGCTCAGGTAAAAGCAGCTTTCCAACAAATGAGGAAGATACTATGCAATCCATTTTTGACAATAGAAACAAGAAAAAGATTTCTTAAATGTTATGTAGAGCCAGTCTTAACATATGGATGTGAATCATGGATAATAGGACAACAGGCAAGAAAATCACTGGAGTCTGTAGAAATGTAGTTTTACAGAAGAATGTTGTGAATAACACGGACATCTAAGAATAGTAATGAATATGTTCTGAAAGAGGCCAAAGCAAAAATAGAGCTAATTTCCATTAATAGGAAGAAACAATCATTATTGTTTGGCCATGTAATGAGAAGAGAACAACTGGAATATATTGTGACAACTGGAAAAATTGAGGGACGAAGAGATAGAGGGAAGCAAAGAGAGAAAATACCAGACAGCTTAAGAGAATGGCTTGGCAGAAGGTCAACAACAGAAACGATAAATAACTGTCGAGATCGAAAGTTGTGGAGAGACATGATTACCTACGCCAGCAGACTCCGGTACTTGATGATGATGATGATGATGATATCCTAAAAAATAGAAGTGATCTTTCTGGAATCTTACACAACTAAATCTTAAAAATAGAAGTGATCT
Source organism: Megaustenia siamemsis (assembly GCA_032433765.1). Classification (NCBI taxonomy): domain Eukaryota; kingdom Metazoa; phylum Mollusca; class Gastropoda; order Stylommatophora; family Ariophantidae; genus Megaustenia; species Megaustenia siamemsis. The sequence goes on along the minus strand of JAVIAB010000046.1, from coordinate 37,081,499 downwards.
TTCTGGAATCTTACACAACTAAATCTTAAAAATAGAAGTGATCTTTCTGGAATCTTACTCAACTAAATCTTAAACATAGAAATGATCTTTCTGGAATCTTACACAACTAAATCTTAAACATAGAAATGATCTTTCTGGAATCTTACACAACTAAATCTTAAACATAGAAGTGATCTTTCTGGAATCTTACACAACTAAATCTTAAACATAGAAGTGATGTGGTTGCAACGTTACAGAGCTAAGCTTTAATATGTGAAGATTTGTTCTCCACGCAAGGTTCATACGAAAGTGTTCCATATTAGCTCTCCAGTAGTATGTCTTGAAGCCATAGTGCTAACTTTACGACATTTCTCTTGTATGCTTACGTTTTTCTTTAATAAGATCATATTTTTTTCCTTCAGTTTTTCTAGTTTTTGCGTGCTTCGAATTTGTGTAAAATCTCATCTGTTAATTTAAAAAAAAAAAAAGACAAATACATTTCTAAGGGATTGATTGAAAGAAGCAGTGAGTGAGAGTGAATCCAGAGCACGCTTACAGCTGTATAATCTCTTTTTTAAACAAATGAGACATTGCGCAGAAGTGTGACGGTTGACAGTGCATTTCTCATCACAGTCACTTAGATTTCGAGCTTATCTCCATAGTTAGCATGGCAGTCCTTCCTTCCTGTCGTTCACTCGATGACTACCAAAGGAATTGATGTCCACTTCATCACTCGTTCAGTGGTTAGTGAACTGGACTACAAAGGACAAGGGGTAGGGTTCGATCCCAACCGATGGCTTCCGGGTTCACCCAGCAGTAAATGGGTACCGGATTTTTTTTCTGGGAAAGTAAAGCAGCACGGGCGTAATACCGACCACATTACCCCAAAAATCATGTGCTGAAGGTCTGTAAAATATAGGGTCACTAACACCATATTTCCCTATACGTCACTTGGCGTGACGGGGGTACTTTACTTTTACTTTTTTTTTACTCATCACCCGTCCTTAGAAGGACGTTAAGGGGGAATCGAAACATTATGTTGTAGTTAGCTGTAGAACTGTTATATCTGCGCCTTTTCGGCCCAACAAATCCGATTTAAGCATGTTATTTTTTAATACCGGGTTGCCTTCCCTTTTTCATATACTCCCTTTTGGCCAGACTAGACAGGTTAGTCTGTTTCTGAAGACACAGCGAAGAGGTGGGGTATGATCTGGTTGGTCTTGATTCACCGATCCTGGCTTAAGCCATCAGCTGTGGGTCGCTGACAACTTCCAGGTCCGCTGCTGTAAACCGTCTTTCCCTCCTTCATGATCTTCTCACAAATGTCGTGCTTAGATCAACATTTTGTTCAAGCCAGTCTTCACAATGCCCAGGAAAAATTAAAAAATAGAAACAAATGGTATGTTAGAAGCTTTACGTTATTAGTGGACGACACAGATTAAACGACGTTTCGGCCCAATAGGTCTTCAGCAGGAAGAAACAAAGAAAACACACACACAATTTTTAGTGTGAACCAAATTTTTGTTTGTTCCTGCTGAAGGTCTATTGGGCCGAAACGTCATTTAATCTGTGTCGTTCACTAATCACGTAAAGCTTCTAACATACCATTTTTTTCTATTTTTTTAATTTTTCCTCACATTCAGCTTTACTGCAGCTTCGCATTTTTATGCATACATTTGCATTTCTTTGCCTTAACCCTTCACAATGCCAAACTTTAAGACAAAAAGTAAAGAGCCCCGCCACAACAAGTGGCGAATAGGGAATATGGTGCTAGTCACCAAAGTTTTTACAGACCTTCGGCACATGATTTTTGGGGTAACGTGGTCGGTATTACGCCCGTGCCGCTTTACTTTCCCACAAAAAAAAAATGTGGTAAACAGTTAAGGCTGGATGAACCTGGAAACTGTCGATCAGGATCGAACCTTACCCCTTGTCCTTTTGTTGTCCAGTTCACTCTAACCACTCAAGTATCTCTGCTCCTTTAATACCAAACCTAACTCTCACATTTTTAAAAGTTTAAAGTTAAGAGCCCCCGTCACACTAAGTGGCTTATAGGGAATATGGTGTTAGTGAACATACATTTTACAGACCTTCAGCACATGATTTTTGGGGTAATATGGTCGGTATTACGCCCGTGCCGCTTTACTTCCCCAGAAAAAATCCGGTACCCATTTAAGGCTGGGTGAACCCGAAAGCCGTCGGATGGGATCGAACCCCACCTCTTGTCCTTTGTAGTCCAGTTAACTAACCACCGAGCTATCGCGGCTCCAATTTTTTTAAAGTATACTCCTACTATTTCTTTCCAATAGGCACCATATTAAGACTTGCTTAGATTGTTGCTGTTATCAAATTCCACAGCTTCTCTATCAAGTTACATTAGGTCACGCCTACGAGCTTTCCCAACACGTTTGATTCCAACGTAACAGGTTAGTGAATATTCCTTACACGCAAATGAAAGAATGTGTCACCATTGAGAACATAAGTATATATTCGACGTGATCCTATATTAGGAAACACGTATATTGCACGATATCTCCATTCCCTTTACATCTACATCGGTAAACATTATCTTCATGGTCATCATCATTAACATCATTATCATGTACAATACCGTTTGGCATAGGCGATCATGTCCTTCCACAGTCTTCTATTCACATTGCCTCGTATCAATTATGTCGTTGAATTTTTTCCGCGCCATGTGGCCAAGCTATCTAGTATCTTCTCTCTTTGTCGACCACAATCTCTCTTTCCTTGTATTTTGCCAGTTGTAACCAACTTTCCTCTTTTCAGTATGTGCCCGAAAAATGTTGATTGTTTTGTTCTCATGTTTGTTACGAGCTTCGTTTTTGTGTTGGCCTCTTTGAAAAAAAAAAAAAATTCTTCCTTGGTCTTTTTAGCTGTCCAGGGAACTTTCAACTTTCTTCTGAGATATCCCATCTTTGTGGCCTCTAATAATCTTTTAATTTGTTTATTTACCGTCCATGATTCGCTTTCATAGGTCAGAATTGTCTCTATATAGCACCGATGATCTATTATTCTCACTTCTATTAACATAGATTTGTTGCATAAGACGGTTTTCAATATCTGAAATGCTATGTTGGCCTGAGCTATTCTGCTTTTTATTTCTGCGTCATAGAAGTCATAGAGAATATTAAAACACTAATATTGTTTAATCGCCATAAAGAAGATTAAAACACTAAAATGTATGTTTAACTGTCATAAACATGATTAAAACACTAACATGTACGTTTAATTGTCATTAAGTAGACTGAAACACTAAAATGTTTGTATTAAAATATGTATAGTTTTACAGTGCTGCATCCGCACGATGAACTCTCATCTTCATTTTTGTTGTCTAGCATTAGCAAGCTGTAACACAGTAAACTTCTCATTGTGATGTGGTTTACAGACAGATGAGTTATCTTTATATTTTAGTTTATCACACTCAACTTCAAAACGTTAGTTTACAGTATAAGGTAGCCTTGATTCTTTGCACGCTGATCCAAGATGAGCTAGTATCATTCCAACAAAAGTGGAGGAAGATGATGGTCAGTTCTGATGAATCTCTTATATATTTTTCCCCCTGAATGTTCATACATAAAATCAGCGTTGGCGCATTTGTGTCGCTAGTTTTGGTAAAAAAAACCCACGATATCTTCGCTTGTATCGGTCGGGCACATCCGTCTTCGACATAAATGGATTTGCTGGACAATATCCTCAAAGCCACACCCCCCCCCCCCCCCCCCCCAATTCCCGCAACTTTTTCTATTTTTGAACTGTCATGGATTTTCTTTAACCAACAAGATTGTACATCTTTTGTCATTAATCGAGAGGAGATAACAAGATTGTACACGGGAGCATCTTTTGTCATTAATCGAGAGGAGACAACAAGATTGTACACTGGAGCATCTTTTGTCATTAATCGAGAAGAAACAACAAGATTGTACACGGGAGCATCTTTTGTTATTAATCGAGAGGAGACAACAATATTATACACTGGAGCATCTTTTGTCATTAATCGAGAGGAGACAACAAGATTGTACACGGGAGCATCTTTTGTCATTAATCGAGAGGAGACAACTTGATTGTACACTGGATCATCTTTTGTCATTAATCGAGAGGAGACAACAAGATTGTACACGGGAGCATCTTTTGTTATTAATCGAGAGGAGACAATAAGATTGTACACCGGAGCATCTTTTGTTATTAATCGAGAGGAGACAACAAGATTGTACACGGGAGCATCTTTTGTTATTAATCGAGAGGAGACAACAAGATTGTACACTGGAGCATCTTTTGTTATTAATCGAGAGGAGACAACAAGATTGTACACGGGAGCATCTTTTGTTATTAATCGAGAGGAGACAACAAGATTGTACACTGGAGCATCTTTTGTTATTAATCGAGAGGAGAGGGTTAAACATCGGATCTCACTACCCAGAGAGGGTTAGACTCGGATCTCACTACACAGAGAGGGTTAGACTCGGATCTCACTACCCAAAGAGGGTTAGACTCGGATCTCACTACCCAAAGAGGGTTAGACTCGGATCTTACTACCCAGAGAGGGTTAGACTCGGATCTCACTACCCAAAGAGGGTTAGACTCGGATCTCACTACCCAAAGAGGGTTAGACTCGGATCTTACTACCCAGAGAGGGTTAGACTCGGATCTCACTACCCAGAGATGGTTAGACTCGGATCTTACTACACAGAGAGGGTTAGACATCGGATCTCACTACACAGAGAGGGTTAGACTCGGATCTCACTACCCAGAGAGGGTTAGACATCGGATCTCACTACCCAGAGAGGGTTAGACTCGGATCTCACTACCCAGAGAGGGTTAGACATCGGATCTCACTACCCAGAGAGGGTTAGACATCGAATCTCACTACCCAGAGAGGGTTAGTATCGGATCTCACTACCCAGAGAGGGTTAGACATCGAATCTCACTACCCAGAGAGGGTTAGTCTCGGATCTCACTACACAGAGAGGGTTAGACATCGGATCTCACTACACAGAGAGGGTTAGACTCGGATCTCACTACCCAGAGAGGGTTAGACATCGAATCTCACTACCCAGAGAGTGTTAGACTCGGATCTCACCACCCAAAAAGAGTTAGACTTGGATCTCACCACCCAGAGAGAATCAGACATCGGATCTCACTACTCAGAGAGAGTTAGACATCGGGTCTCACTTCCCAGAGAGGGTTAGACATCGGATCTCACTATCCAGAGAGAATTAGACATCGGATCTCACTACCCAGAGAGAATTAGACAGTGTCGCTTAAAGAATCGAAATTCACGATGCGAGGGGGCATTCCTCACCTTTCCAGAGTACTACCGACAGCTTCCTGGTTCACCCAGCCTTATATGGGTATCAGATTTTTATGTGAAAGCAAAGCAGTAAGGACTTAATACCGACATTACCCCAAAAATCATGTACCCAATGTCTGTAACAACGCCATACTCCCTATACGCCAATTGGAGTAACGAGTCTCTCTTTTTTTTTAACTTCAGGATTAAGTTTTCTTTTCTGAGATGTAATGGATGTAAATTTAGTCCATTCTATGATGCTGTCTTCCCACCGCTTTCTATGGCTGCCTTGCCTTCCTTTGCCTGGTACTGTGTTCTGTGAAATGCTCTTATCAACATCTTTAGATTATGTAACATGTCCGAAACATATTAATCTTTGTTCTTTTATGCTTTGCAGTAAGTCTATAAATATCGCCCGGTTCTTTGAACATTATACTTCCTAAATTGTGGTGCGGTATATAAAAGATATGCACAGTATCTTTCTATCATCATCATCATCATCAACTTCATCATCATCATCATCATCACTGAATGCTGTCTCCGCATCGAAAATTCGGCACCATTGAGTGACATTCAATTATGTCTCTTGCTTTGACAGTGCAGGTTGTCATAGACTGACTTGTCCATCTGTTGATGTTACTCGTCCATTTTAGTCTTGGTCTGCATCTGTCTCTTTTACCTTGTATTTTCCAAGAATATTTTTATACTTATGAATATATTATGTGGCGATTCATGACTGTACACAGAAATTACGACGGTGGTTTTCTGTTGCCTTCCGTCGGTTTGTTTACGGTTGGCTTCGCTAGCCTTTGACTAAAAAGTCTCACCTACAAGGCAGTGGGATTGTTTTAATTCGGGGTACCCTCCCTTAACCTTTTACTCTCCCGAGTTTACCTGCAAGGCAGCAGGGCAGCCACAGGTTGTACTGTTTACTGCATACAGTAGCAGAATAAGTCCTCAGTGCAAAATAAAGAATAGTGGAACAATATTAAAACAGGTAAACGAATTTAAATATTTGGGAACTTTGTTAACCTCAGACGGAAGATGTACAAAAGAGGTGAGATGCAGAGTGGCTCAAGCAAAAGGAGCTTTCCAAAAAATGAGGAAGATACTATGCAATCCATTTTTGACAATAGAAACAAGAAAAAGAGTTCTTAAATGTTATGTAGAGCCAGTCTTAACATATGGATGCGAATCATGGACAATAGGACAACAGACATGAAAATCACTGGAGTCTGTAGAAATGTGGTTTTACAGAAGACTGTTGAGAGTACCATGGACAGCTAAGAAGAGTAATGAAGATGTTCTGAGAGAGGTCAAAGCAAAAAGAGAGCTAATTTCCAATAATAGGAAGAAACAATCATCATTTTGTGGCCATGTAATGAGAAGAGAACAACTAGAATATATTGTAACAACTGGAAAAAATTGAGGGACGAAGAGATAGAGGGAAGCAAAGAGAAAAAATAACATACAGCTTAAGAGAATGGCTTGGCAGAAGGTCAACAACAGAAATGATAAATAGCTGCCGAGATCGAAAGTTGTGGAGAGACATGATCACCTACGCCAGTAGGCCCAGTACTTGATGATGATGATGATATATTATGTCTTTCTATACAATACCTTTTTCCAGAGCATGTACTCTTCCTTCAGTATCAGCAATAAGTAAAGTAGCCCCCGTCACGCCAAGTGGCGTATAGGGAATATGGTGTTAGTGACCATACATTTTACAGACCTTCGGCACATGATTTTTAGGATATTGTGGTCGGTATTACGCCCTTGCCGCTTTACTTTACCGGAAAAAAATCCGGTACCCAGGTAAAGGCTGGGTGAACCCGGAAGCCGTCGGTTGGGATCGAACCATACCTCTTGTCCTTTGTAGTCCAGTTCACTAACCACTGAGCTATCGCGGCTCCCTAACATCAGCAGTGGGTGCAAGCACAAAGAAACACAATCGCCCCTAATTTTTGATTCGCAATAATCTCATAGGGAGATGGTTTTTCTTTTTCACATAGATTTTAATCATGTCAGGACTACCAATGCCTCTGGAATTACAGCTAAAACCTGTGAAGTATACAGAAGTATCAAGTAAAATCCAGAACCAAGAACAGAAAACACTAAAAACCAAAGACAGAACGATCCAGCTCATTTTGCTCACGAGCTGAATTGCTAGAGTGAAACGGTATGATCACTAAATAGCAATTCTAGAAAAGAGGAAGAAAAAAGTGCTATGGTGACAGTTTTACGTGGTAATGAACAAAACAAAAGTCGACGTTTCGGCCAAGTAGGCCTTCAGCTGGAACAACAAACAACAACGCAATATATATATATATATATATATATATATATATATATATATATATATATATATATATATATTATATATATATATATATATATATGTGCGATCAAGACTCAATCAGAGTAGGATTTCAGACTCTCACATGAAGACAGCTGTCTGTTTAAGTGAATTGATCGACCCCACATACAGAACATCATAATTAGAGTCTGTTAGATCCACTCTGATTGAACACCTGTTAAAACATTGCACTGTGTTCTGCGCCAGTGACCCAGTGCATCCGATTTCAGCCAGCATTTTATTCAGGTTTGTTTTCCTTAGCCGTCTTTTTGTTGTCCCCAATCTTCCTGCAAGGCAGCAGATTGTCTTTTCTGTAGGGGGATTCTGTCCTTAGATGGTCGGCCCTCCCAGGTTGACGAGCACCATCTGCCCGAGTCACTAGAGGTGACTAACACAGACATGCACACACAAAGATATGAAATATATATATGAGGATATGTAAACAAATCTAACTACATGGCGATAATATGCTAGATACTCAAGAAAGGAAATAAGAAAGGGTCGCATCTTGGTGCATCTTGATTCCTTTACTTCTTGTTCACTAAGTACAAAGTTTTGTTACTGAAATTCACAATTCTACCAGTTAAATGGTAATCAGATAGGATTAGTGCGATCAGGGTCGCAAGGGAATCAATTTGTGTGCCATCTTGTAGTCGACTTTAGTAATTAGGTTAATGCAAGCGTCTTGGACACCAGGGGGAGCTGGCGAGGGGACGGACCTAGCTACAAATGGACAGGTTTACAAGATGTAGTGCTTGAGTGCGTGTGTACGTCTCTCACAACTTTTGCGAACAAAATATTTAGTGTGTATAGATATGGGGTTGATAACATTACCAGCTGTGATTTCTTACACTTTTCTTTCATCGTGTTCTACAACTATTACTACTATTACAGTTACTACTACTATTGCTATTACTATCTCTGCTGCTGCTGCTGCTGCTACTACTACTACTACTACTACTACTATTACTACAGTCTTTACTACTACTTTTGCTATTACTATCTCTACTACTACTACTACTACTACTACTACTACTATTACTACAGTCTTTACTAATAGTATTGCTATTACTATCTCTGCTACTACTACTACTACTACTACTACTGCTACTATTACTAATACTACTTCTTCTACTACTACTACTACTGCTACTATTACTAATACTACTTCTTCTACTACTACTACTACTGCTACTGCTACTACTACTACTACAGTCTTTACTACTACTATTGCAATTACTATCTCTGCTACTGATACTACTACTACTACAGTTTACTACAACTATTGCTATTACTATCTCTGATACTGCTACTGCTACTACTACTACTACTACTACTGCTACTACTACAGTCTTTACTACTACTATTGCTATTACTATCTCTGCTACTATTACTGTTACTACTACAACTATTGCTATTACTATCTCTGCTACTATTACTGTTACTACTACAACTATTGCTATTACTATCTCTGCTACTATTACTGTTACTACTACAACTATTGCTATTACTATCTCTGCTATGGAGTATGGAGCTGCGATAGCTCAGTGGTTAGTGAATTGGACTACAAAGGACAAGTGGCAGGGTTCGATCCCATCCGACGACTTCCTGTTCACCCAGCCTTTAATGGGTACCGGATTTTTTTCTAGGAAAGTAAAGCGGCACGGGCGTAATACCGACCACATTACCCCAAAAATCATGTGCTGAAGGTCTGCTAAATGTATGGTCACTAACACCATATTCCCTATACGCCACTTGGCGTGACCGGGCTACTTTACTTTTTCTTTTTATTGATATGGAGTTGATTAAATTAACATCAATAATTTCTTACACTTCTTTCTCATCATGTACTACATTACTACTACTACTACTACTACTACAACTACGACTACTACAACAACAACTACTACTACTACTACTACTATTACTAATACAACTACTTATCTTTCTACTTCTAATACTACTTCTCCTTTCCTATTTCTACTAGTACCATATTTTCAATTGCTTCTGTCTTCTTCTTCTACCTTTCCAGCTCCCTGTGGAGCACAGACCTTCAACAAACGCTTTCCAAGTCATTCTGTTTGTTGCCATTCTTTTAAGATCATTCCATGTCTTCCCGATCATCTTCATCTCTGCTTCTGTCTGTCTTCTCCAAGAATTTTTAGGTATTCCTCTTTGTCTTTTCCCCAGGGGATCCCAAAAAATGGTCTGTTGTGTAATACTCTCAGTGGCTTCCGTAGTGTGTGTCCTATCCAGCGCCAACGTCTTCGATGTATCTCTTTATCCACTGGTGTTTGACTGGTACATTTCCATAAATCTATGTAACATAGAATTATGGAATTGCTTCTGTACCTACTATTAAAAATACTATAACTTAAATACCTAATGCAACTTTTAACTACATCTGTTAGACCGTAATTTAAATCTGTAATTATAACTTCTACCTCTGCTGTGCCATCTTATAACATTTCTTCTAAGAAACATTATAGCCTTTTGTCCTTCTCTTTTTGTTTCTTTTCTTTACAGTCTTCTTTCTCCTCCTCAATGTCATCTTTTACTATTTCTTCTTTACAGTTTAATAATAATAATAATAATAATAATTGTAATTGTAATTATTATATTATTATAAGTGTAATAGAAGAAAACCAATAATAACATATATACAAAATAATAGCAATACAATTAATAATAGTAATAATAACATAATAACAATTGTATTAATGGCAATAATAGCAATAATAACAGAGAGACAGAGAGTCAGAGAGAGAGAGTGTGTCAGACAGACAGATATATCCTTTTCTATCAAATCAAAAGGTTCTGTTTTATCTAGAGATAATGGAGGCTTAGACGCGCCTCCCAGCACCAGAGCTGGAAGTTGTCAGCGACCCACAGCTGATGGCTTGCGCCAGGATCGGTGAACCAGAACCATCCAGACCCTGCTCCACCTCTCCGTGGTGCCTCTAGTAACAGACTAACCTGTCTAGTCTGGCCAAGCGAGCAGGGATTGAAGAGGGAAGACAACCCGGTACTCAAAAATATCGTGCTGAAGTCGGATGTGTTGGGCAGAAAGGCGCAAATATAACAGTGTTACACTGCAAACCACAACACAACGCAGACACGTCCCCTTAACGTCCTTTTAAGGGCGGATGACGAAGAGGAATTCAACAATCTAATTCATAATTCTAGAATACATTAGTCATCGGGCGAACGAAAGCAAGAAAGCAAGTAAAAGGTTAGAAAGGATAAAAAAGTTAGAAAATGACAGATACTGGTAGGAGTAACTGAGAGTCAGTATCTTATCGAGATGCTTCTCTCACAGCTGGTCTTGCTCTACTGGACTGACCGGCCAGGCGAACGCACAGAGTAATTCTGTTAAAGGATCTGGCTATCTTTTCCTTATTTTTTCTTCTAGCTATGATTTCATTTCATTCTAAAATGTGCGGGGACTGGTTGGTCTCGAGGCAAGACGCCGGCCTCGAGACAGAGAGGTTGTGAGTTCAAATCCCGGCTGCACCAGTTGGGATTTTTATTTATGATTTCTCTCTGCGGCAACCATCCCTGGTCAAAAAAAAAATTAGTAACTCCGCAGTTATCTGCCTGTGTGGCGAAGGAACTCTGTGCACACGGCTACCAGAGAAAAAACGGATTAACACAGTTCCTAGTCTCTAGGGATTTCCCCAGAGTTGAAAGCTGACGAACGTAAACAAAAATAAAAAAAATCCTAAAATGTTATCATGTCACTTGCAGAGTATCTTAATAGGTTGTCTAATTTTCAAATTCATATAGGAATGTGTTATGCATGCAAGTTTGATCAATTAGACACTGGTCGTTACATTTATCCTCATATCAGCAGTTGTGTTTATTTACCAAATGTTCTAGCTGTCTTGTTATTTCATTTTGTTGCTCGAACAACGTAGATTACGCTGGATTGACCACATATGGCCACATAGTAAAAGATATATGCTACTGACAACCAGCAGATGACAAAAGGATAAACGGACGCACAAAACGTCGATTTGTAGACGTGTTTCAACGTGACCTGACGACTCCGAACGTAAACCCTGCAGCCTGGGAAGAAATAGCTGCAGACTGCAATCTTTGGAAACCCACTCTAAAGCCCCAACTCAAACAAAGAAGCAGGCAGATTCATAGAAAAAAAAAGAATACACGCCGAAAAGATAGAAAAGAAAAAAAAACGGTAGATGCGAGATAATTGAATCTGTGAAATGATTCATTAGACAAGAAAACAGAAAAGAAAATGGAAGCCTTTGAAATGTGGATTTATAGAAGAATAGGTAGAATTGGATGGAAAGAAAATAGAACAAATGATGAAGTTTTAAAACAACTAAACATTAAAATAGAACTACTAAACACAATTAAGACAAGACAAATGAAATTTTTGGGACACGTTAAAAGACACAACAGCCTACTAAAAGTAATAGTGGAAGGGAAAATACAAGATAAAAGAGACAGAGGCAGACCAAGACTAACATTGACAAGTAACATCAAAAGATGAACAAGTCAATCTATGACAGCCTGCACCATCAAAGCAAGAAACAGAGTGGAATGGCGATTCATGGTAGCCAACCTTCGTTGTGGAGACGGCACTCAATGATGAGGATGATGAAATGATTCAAGTGGGGTTCAAACCTGCCTTCTTCTGGTTTGAAGCTTGACACGGTTTCTCTTTAAAGAGAAGTAAAGAGACTGAAAGAGCTGAACATTCACGGTTATAGAAGTGGGTTGGCGTTTACTTTAGCTAGAATTAGTTGACTGTGCACTAATTGTTATCGATAAAAGATCAAACAGATTGGCCAAGCCAACAGTACATTGTTGTATTGAAGTATTGTAGTTATGAGCGGCTAGAGCTGCGCAATCAGCAATGAGTAGATCTCTAATTAGAGCTTTTGTTGTTTACGTGTTGTTGTTGATTTTTTTTTTATTTTCTAACTTTTCTCAAGAAAAAGACTTCTTAAATGTTATGTAGAGCCAGTCTTAACATGTGGATGTGAATCATGGACAATAGGACAACAGACAAGAAAATACTTGAGTCTGTTGAAATGTGGTTTTCCAGAAGAATATTAGAATACCATGGACAGCTAAGAAGAGTAATGAAAATGTTCTGAAAAAGGTCAAAGCAAAAAGAGAGCTAATTTTCAAAATTAGGAAGAAACAATAATCATTTTTCACCCATGTAATGAGAAGAGAACAGCTGGAATATATTGTAACAACTGGGAAAATTGAGGGACGAAGAGATAGAGGGAAGCAAAAAGAAAAAAAAATACCAGACAGCCTAAGAGAATGGCTTGGCAGAAGATCAACAACAGAAATTATAAATAACTGTCGAGATTAAAAGTTGTGGAGAGACATGATCATCTACGCCTGCAGGCCCGGTACTTGATGATGATGAACTTTTCTTAACGAAAATTGTAGTTTGAACATTCTTTTCACAGGTTGAGAGTGATTCTTTACGGCAGAGATACTTTTAAATGAAATAGTATTAGTAATAGTAGGGGCAGTAGAAGTGACAGTCGCAGTCATCATCACTGAGTGCCGTCTTTGCATCGAAGGTTGGCTATATCATGGAGCGCCATTCAGCTTTATCTCTTGCTTTGATGGTGCAGGTTGTCATAGGATGACTTGTCCATCTTTTGATGTTACTCGCCCACGTTAGTCTCGGTCTTGCTCTTTTACCTTGTATTTTCACTTTCAAGATTACTTTTAGTAGACTGTTGTGTCTTTTAACATGCCCCAATATCTCATTTGTCTTGTTTGGATTGTATTTAGCAGTTCTCTTTTCATTTTAGTTGTTTTAAGACTTCATCGTATGTTGTCTTTTCTTTCCATCTAATTCTACATATTCTTCTATATTTCCGTATTTCAAAGACTTCAATTCTTTGTTCTGTTTTTTTTGTTGTTTAATGTCCAAGTTTCTGCAACATACAGGAACGTTGAGCATTTTGCTATTCTTAGTTTTAGTCCTGTTGTTATTTGTTTTAATGTTAGTATATTTTTCATGCCATTAAAATGACATTTTACCATTCCTATTCTTGTTTAACTTTCTAATTATATTCTATAAGTAAACCCGGCAGAGGCCAGAAATCTGAAAATGCCGGAAAAATAGTTCCTTTTCCAACTAGATACACATTGTTTACATTTGTTTATCATTCATTTCGTTATACCTTTAACAACCACCATTGTTTCCGTTTTAGAATTGTATTTTGTGATGGAATTAGTCGTTGATGTAGTGATTTCACTGGCACTATAAGTTATAAAGCATGGATTCCATGTCGAACTAGGCTAGGTTTTGTGTTGTAAGCTTCCGGGTCAAGTATGGGATTTGTAAGCGTCGAGAACAAACCTTGTAAGAGTCCGGGACAAACCTTGTAAGAGTCCGGGACAAACCTTGTAAGAGTCCGGGACAAACCTTGTAAGAGTCCGGGACAAACCTTGTAAGCGTCCGGGACAAACCTTGTAAGCGTCCGGTGACAAACCTTGTAAGCGTCGAGAACAAACCTTGTAAGAGTCCGGGACAAACCTTGTAAGAGTCCGGGACAAACCTTGTAAGAGTCCGGGACAAACCTTGTAAGCGTCCGGGACAAACCTTGTAAGCGTCCGGGACAAACCTTGTAAGCGTCCAGGATAAAACAGGAATGTGAGTTGTAAGCACCCGGAGTAAATCATGCAAGCGTCCGGGATAAAACAAGTATGTGAGTTGTAAGCGCCCGGAGTAAATCATGCAAGCGTCCGGGATAAAACAAGTATGTGAGTTGTAAGCGCCCGGAGTAAATCATGCAAGCGTCCAGGATAAAACAGGAATGTGAGTTGTAAGCGCCCAGAGTAAATCATGCAAGCGTCCGGGATAAAACAAGTATGTGAGCTGTAAGCATCGGAACAAACCTAGTAATCGTCCGGAAAAAAACCTAGTAAGCGTCCGGAAGTAACCTTGCACGCTTTCGGGATAAAACACGTATATGAATTGTAATCGTCGGGATCAAACCTTGTAATCGTCCGGGACAAACCTTGTAAGCGTCCGGGACAAACCTTGTAAGCGTCCGGGACAAACCTTGTAAGCGTCCGGGACAAACCTTGTAAGCGTCCGGGACAAACCTTGTAAGCGTCCGGGAAAAACCTTGTGAGCGTCCGGGACAAACCTTGTAAGCGTCCGGGACAAACCTTGTAAGCGTCCGGGACAAACCTTGTAAGCGTCCGGGACAAACCTTGTAAGCGTCCGGGACAAACCTTGTAAGCGTCCGGGACAAACCTTGTAAGCGTCCGGGACAAACCTTGTAAGCGTCCAGGATAAAACAGGAATGTGAGTTGTAAGCACCCGGAGTAAATCATGCAAGCGTCCGGGATAAAACAAGTATGTGAGTTGTAAGCGCCCGGAGTAAATCATGCAAGCGTCCGGGATAAAACAAGTATGTGAGTTGTAAGCGCCCGGAGTAAATCATGCAAGCGTCCGGGATAAAACAAGTATGTGAGTTGTAAGCGCCCGGAGTAAATCATGCAAGCGTCCAGGATAAAACAGGAATGTGAGTTGTAAGCGCCCAGAGTAAATCATGCAAGCGTCCGGGATAAAACAAGTATGTGAGCTGTAAGCATCGGAACAAACCTAGTAATCGTCCGGAAAAAAACCTAGTAAGCGTCCGGAAGTAACCTTGCACGCTTTCGGGATAAAACACGTATATGAATTGTAATCGTCGGGATCAAACCTTGTAATCGTCCGGGACAAACCTTGTAAGCGTCCGGGACAAACCTTGTAAGCGTCCGGAACAAACCTTGTAAGCGTCCGGGACAAACCTTGTAAGCGTCCGGGACAAACCTTGTAAGCGTCCGGGAAAAACCTTGTGAGCGTCCGGGACAAACCTTGTGAGCGTCCGGGACAAACCTTGTAAGCGTCCGGGACAAACCTTGTAAGCGTCCGGGACAAACCTTGTAAGCGTCCGGGACAAACCTTGTAAGCGTCCGGGACAAACCTTGTAAGCGTCCGGGACAAACCTTGTAAGCGTCCAGGATAAAACAGGAATGTGAGTTGTAAGCACCCGGAGTAAATCATGCAAGCGTCCGGGATAAAACAAGTATGTGAGTTGTAAGCGCCCGGAGTAAATCATGCAAGCGTCCGGGATAAAACAAGTATGTGAGTTGTAAGCGCCCGGAGTAAATCATGCAAGCGTCCAGGATAAAACAGGAATGTGAGTTGTAAGCGCCCAGAGTAAATCATGCAAGCGTCCGGGATAAAACAAGTATGTGAGTTGTAAGCGCCCGGAGTAAATCATGCAAGCGTCCGGGATAAAACAAGTATGTGAGCTGTAAGCGCCCGGAGTAAATCATGCAAGCGTCCGGGATAAAACAAGTATGTGAGTTGTAAGCGCCCGGAGTAAATCATGCAAGCGTCCGGGATAAAACAAGTATGTGAGCTGTAACCGCCCGGAGTAAATCATGCAAGCGTCCGGGATAAAACAAGTATGTGAGTTGTAAGCGCCCGGAGTAAATCATGCAAGCGTCCGGGATAAAACAAGTATAAGAGTTGTAAGCACCCGGAGTAAATCATGCAAGCGTCCGGGATAAAACAAGTATGTGAGTTGTAAGCGCCCGGAGTAAATCATGCAAGCGTCCGGGATGAAACAAGTATGTGAGCTGTAAGCATCGGAACAAACCTAGTAATCGTCCGGAAAAAAACCTAGTAAGCGTCCGGAAGTAACCTTGCACGCTTTCGGGATAAAACACGTATATGAATTGTAATCGTCGGGATCAAACCTTGTAATCGTCCGGGACAAACCTTGTAAGCGTCCGGGACAAACCTTGTAAGCGTCCGGGACAAACCTTGTAAGCGTCCGGGACAAACCTTGTAAGCGTCCGGGACAAACCTTGTGAGCGTCCGGGACAAACCTTGTAAGCGTCCGGGACAAACCTTGTAAGCGTCCGGGACAAACCTTGTAAGCGTCCGGGACAAACCTTGTAAGCGTCCGGGACAAACCTTGTAAGCGTCCGGGACAAACCTTGTAAGCGTCCAGGATAAAACAGGAATGTGAGTTGTAAGCACCCGGAGTAAATCATGCAAGCGTCCGGGATAAAACAAGTATGTGAGTTGTAAGCGCCCGGAGTAAATCATGCAAGCGTCCGGGATAAAACAAGTATGTGAGTTGTAAGCGCCCGGAGTAAATCATGCAAGCGTCCAGGATAAAACAGGAATGTGAGTTGTAAGCGCCCAGAGTAAATCATGCAAGCGTCCGGGATAAAACAAGTATGTGAGTTGTAAGCGCCCGGAGTAAATCATGCAAGCGTCCGGGATAAAACAAGTATGTGAGCTGTAAGCGCCCGGAGTAAATCATGCAAGCGTCCGGGATAAAACAAGTATGTGAGTTGTAAGCGCCCGGAGTAAATCATGCAAGCGTCCGGGATAAAACAAGTATGTGAGCTGTAACCGCCCGGAGTAAATCATGCAAGCGTCCGGGATAAAACAAGTATGTGAGTTGTAAGCGCCCGGAGTAAATCATGCAAGCGTCCGGGATAAAACAAGTATGTGAGTTGTAAGCACCCGGAGTAAATCATGCAAGCGTCCGGGATAAAACAAGTATGTGAGTTGTAAGCGCCCGGAGTAAATCATGCAAGCGTCCGGGATGAAACAAGTATGTGAGCTGTAAGCATCGGAACAAACCTAGTAATCGTCCGGAAAAAAAACCTAGTAAGCGTCCGGAAGTAACCTTGCACGCTTTCGGGATAAAACACGTATATGAATTGTAATCGTCGGGATCAAACCTTGTAATCGTCCGGGACAAACCTTGTAAACGTCCGGGACAAACCTTGTAAGCGTCCGGGACAAACCTTGTAAGCGTCCGGGACAAACCTTGTAAGCGTCCGGGACAAACCTTGTAAGCGTCCGGGACAAACCTTGTGAGCGTCCGGGACAAACCTTGTAAGCGTCCGGGACAAACCTTGTAAGCGTCCGGGACAAACCTTGTAAGCGTCCGGGACAAACCTTGTAAGCGTCCGAGACAAACCTTGTAAGCGTCCGGGACAAACCTTGTAAGCGTCCGGGACAAACCTTGAAAGCGTCCATGATAAAACAGGAATGTGAGTTATAAGCTTCCAAGGTAAGTCCAGTTATCTTCTTTCTAACCGGACATTCCAAAACCATGTTATGATGACGTAAAAATAATTGTGTGAATATTAATTAGAATTTTGCGCCCCGGATACCAATGCTCCCCCCACCCCCCACCACCACACCTCTTTATCGAGCTGTGATGATTTTTTTTATTTTGCGTTCGCCAGCTTTTACCTCTGACGATGTCTCTAGAGACTAGGAACTTAATTTTGCGTGTTAATCTGTTTTTCCATGGCAGCTGTGTGCACAGGGGTCTCGCGCCGCACAGGCAGATAACTCCGTCTTCGGAGGTACTCATATTTTTTTTCCGTCGATGAGTAATTGCCGTTTCAAGTTGAGCCTTGCTGCTAAGACCAGGGTTGGTTGCCGCAGAGAGAAATCATAAATAAAAATCCCAACTGTTGTAGTCGGGATTTGAACCTACAACCTCTCTGTCTCGAGGCCAGCGTCTTGCCTCGAGACCAACCAATTCCCCCAGTGAAGAAATATTAACCCAACGCGTTTTTTCTAATTACTGACAGTTTTGAAAGTTATACCCAAGACCACCGATATGAAAATAGCAACGAAACTAAATGTACAAGACACGTGAATGGAGTCATCTTCATGGTCACACATTAAGAACTATAGAGACATTAAAGGATCTCTCCTCCTTAAATCCCTGTAGAATGTGTAAAGAAACAAGAAAAGAATTACTTTGATCACGTGACTGAGAAGTAACAAATTGTCAAAATTCATGCGGCTATAAGGAAATTGAAAGAAAACCACACGAGAAAGAGAGTGCGTCATCGGTGAGTGATGGAGAGACGGAGCTCGAGAAACAATCGAGAAAACTACAGCTACTGTGACCAACCAAACAGGAATAGAATGTTTATTTCCTCGACGCTAGAAGGCATTTGGGGGAAGGAAAGAAGCGAAAAATGTTCACAATTTTTGTCGTTTATTAGTTTTTATATTTCGCATTTTGTTGCTTATTAGCTTTCATGTCTCGCAATTTGTCGCTTATTAGCTTTCATGTCTCGCAATGTGTCGCTTATTAGCTTTCATGTCTCGCAATTTGTCGCTTATTAGCTTTCATGTCTCGCAATGTGTCGCTTATTACCTTTCATGTCTCGCAATGTGTCGCTTATTAGCTTTCATGTCTCGCAATTTGTCGCTTATTAGCTTTCTTGTTTCGCATTTTGTCGCTTATTAGTTTTCATATCTCGCATTTTCTTCAGTTTTAGCTGTACACCTGTGATGGGTATATTGTTAACAATTAGAAGCGAGGAGAGAAATTTCATAGCTAAGAGATTTGTAGAGAAATCTACAACGAATTTAACCTCCAGACCTCTACCTCTGGCTCATAGTTACTCGCCGGTACCATAAAACCTCATGTTTAACTACGAATTTATGCCTCTCTCCGTACGATCAGATACTGTCGTAAACGCTTTTTCCCGGAGCATCTTCAGACAGAACCACGAGAAAGATTGGAACCCTGTGTCTTGAGGAGTCTCCAAACAAGACGTTATAACTCTTCACTACTGCCTCGTAAACTACTTTGCTTTCATCTCACTGGATTCATTAAACACTAGTGAGCTGGAGCAACCTCATAAAAGGTACCTAGGCCGGTACTAAAACTAACATGGCAGAGTTTCCTATGGGACTTATTTTAAAACGTCCAGGCGGGATCCTTCAGGAAATGCAACCAACGAGAAGTCGCGATGGTGAAAGGGGATATACTAAATATTACTGAAGCTTGTTGGGAATCGAGAAGTTATTATGAAAATGACAAATTTCCAGTGTTTATATTCCGTATTTTATACCTTCTGTGGTGAAGGCATAGAAATGCACATGAATACATCAAAACGCGAAGTTTTTGCTCCCGTACACACTTCCGTTCTTTCTGAAGAAGGGTTCTTCTTAGATCTTACAGGGAACTTTTCATGAACATTTTATTCTCCTTTACTTTTCATTTCTCTTTCTAATTTGTTTTTTAATTATTTATTTTATTTGTTTTAAATGCGGCACGGGCGTAATACCGACCACATTACCCCAAAGATCATGTGCTGAAGGTCTGTAAAATTTATGGTCACTAACACCATATTCCCTATACGTCACTTGACGGGGAGGGGGGGGGGCTCTTTACTCTTTTTCACTTTTATTTTAAATACATATTTGTACGTGTGGTGTACATTTGTTCCTGTTTAAGGCCTTTGCGCCGAAACGTCGTTCTGATTTATGGTGTCCACTAGTTACGTGAAGCTTTAACCATACCATTTATATATATATATTTCTCATTTCACCTTTTGGGATGGTCTTCTTCTACCTTTCAGCTCCCTGTGGAACATAAGTCTTCAACAAACACTTTCCAAGTCGTTCTGTTTCTTGCCATTCTTTTAATATCATTTCACGTCTTCCCCATCATCTTGATCTCTGCTTATATCTGTCTTTTCCAAAGAATTCTTTGGTCTTCCTCTTTGTTTTTTCCCTTGGGGATTCCAAAAAAGGGCCTGTTGTGTACTACTCTCCGTTGGCTTCAGCAGTGTGTGTCCTATCCAGCGCCATCGTCTTCGCTGTCTCTCGTTATCCACTGGTGTTTGACTAGTACATTTCCATAATTCTATGTTAGTGATTTTGTCCTGCCATTTCCATCCCTTTTATTCTGCGTAAGCATCCATTAATGAAAGTCTGTATCTTCATGATTGTCAATTTTTTTTTGCTCTCCATGTTTCACAGCCATATAATAGGACTGACTTAAAATTGGAGTTGAAAAAAAAATTATTTTTGTATGTAACCTCATTTCTTTTGGATGGTAGTTTTAGTTTATAAAAAAGAGTAGAAGAATGTAGTACTCTGAAACATTTTCTTGTTGTAGCTGAGTGGAATATAATATTTTCTTGTTGTAGCGGAGTGGAATATAACATTTTCTTGTTGTAGCTGAGTGGAATATAACATTTTCTTGTTGTAGCGGAGTGGAATATAACATTTTCTTGTTGTAGCGGAGTGGAATATAATATTTTCTTGTTGTAGCGGAGTGGAATATAACATTTTCTTGTTGTAGCGGAGTGGAATATAACATTTTCTTGTTGTAGCGGAGTGGAATATAACATTTTATTGTTGTAGCGGAGTGGAATATAACATTTTCTTGTTGTAGCGGAGTGGAATATAACATTTTCTTGTTGTAGCGGAGTGGAATATAACATTTTCTTGTTGTAGCTGAGTGGAATATAACATTTCTTGTTGTAGCGGAGTGGAATATAACATTTTCTTGTTGTAGCGGAGTGGAATATAACATTTCTTGTTGTAGCGGAGTGGAATATAATATTTTCTTGTTGTAGCGGAGTGGAATATAACATTTTCTTGTTGTAGCGGAGTGGAATATAACTTTTCTTGTTGTAGCGGAGTGGAATATAATATTTTCTTGTTGTAGCGGAGTGGAATATAACATTTCTTGTTGTAGCAGAGTGGAATATAACATTTCTTGTTGTAGCGGAGTGGAATATAACATTTTCTTGTTGTAGCGGAGTGGAATATAACATTTTCTTGTTGTAGCGGAGTGGAATATAACATTTCTTGTTGTAGCGGAGTGGAATATAACATTTTCTTGTTGTAGCGGAGTGGAATATAACATTTTTTGTTGTAGCGGAGTGGAATATAACATTTTCTTGTTGTAGCGGAGTGGAATATAATATTTCTTGTTGTAGCGGAGTGGAATATAACATTTTCTTGTTGTAGCGGAGTGGAATATAACATTTCTTGTTGTAGCGGAGTGGAATATAACATTTTCTTGTTGTAGCGGAGTGGAATATAACATTTCTTTTTGTAGCGGAGTGGAATATAACATTTTCTTGTTGTAGCGGAGTGGAATATAACATTTCTTGTTGTAGCGGAGTGGAATATAACATTTCATTGTGTCATGTCATATGGAGGCCAGATGACCAGTGCACGTCCTTGTTATTATTTTCCCCCAACATAGTGGGTCAAGTACATATTCCTGTATCAGTGTAGTGGACGGGAGTATGTCAATCTGCGTCTGTTCACTTTATTTAACGACAAGGCGTTGTTAAAATCTACGGACGCCATCTTTGCTTGTTGATTTGAAAAAAAAAATATATCCCAATTTATTTCTGCATGTATTTTTTTACTCATTTCTGACACTCACGACTAATTTGTCTCTCACCCCGTCACTCATTCTCTCTGATAACTATAGTTTGGTCTTCCTCACTCTCTCTGATAACTATACTTATGTCTTCCTCACTCTCTCTCTCTCTCTCTCTCTCTGACAACCATGCTTCTTTCTTCCTCACTCTCTTTGATAACTATACTTCTGTCTTCTCACTCTCTCTGATAACTATACTTCTGTCTTCTCACTCTTTCTGATAACTATACTTTTGTCTTCCTCACTCTCTCTGATTACTATACTTCTGTCTTCCTCACTCTCTCACTCTCTCTGATAACCATAATTCTGTCTTCCTCACTCTCTCTGATAACTATAGTTCTGTCGTCCTCACTCTCTCTATGATAACTATACCTCTGTCTTCCTCACTCTCTCTCTCTCTCTGATAACTATACTTCTGTCTTCCTCTCTCTCTCTAACAAATATACTTCTGTCTTTCCCGCCCTCTCTCTCTCTGATATCTATACTTCTGTCTTCGTCACTCTCTCTCATAAATATACTTCTATCGTCTTCATTCTCTCCATTATCTATACTTCTGTCTTCCTCATTCTCTCTGATAACTATACTTCTGTCTTTCTCACTCTCTCTGATAACTATACTTCTGTCTTCCTCACTCTCTCTGATAACTATACTTCTGTCTTCCTCACTTTCTCTGATAACTATACTTCTGTCTTCCTCACTATCTCTGATAACTATACTTCTGTCTTCCTTACTCTCTCTGATAACTATACTTCTGTATTTTTCACTCTCTCTGATAACTATACTTCTGTCTTCCTCACTCTCTCTGATAACTATACTTCTGTCTTCCTCACTCTCTCTGATAACTATACTTCTGTCTTCCTCACTTTCTCTGATAACTATACTTCTGTCTTCCTCATTCTCTCTGATAACTATACTTCTGTCTTCCTTACTCTCTCTGATAACTATACTTCTGTATTTTTCACTCTCTCTGATAACTATACTTCTGTCTTCCTCACTCTCTCTGATAACTATACTTCTGTCTTCCTCATTCTCTCTGATAACTATACTTCTGTCTTTCTCACTCTCTCTGATAACTATACTTCTGTTTTCCTCACTCTCTCTGATGACTCTACTTCTGTGTTCCTCATTCTCTCTGATAACTATACTTATGTCTTTCTCATTCGCTCTGATAACTATACTTCTGTTTTCCTCACTCTCTCTGATGACTCTACTTCTGTGTTCCTCATTCGCTCTGATAACTATACTTCTGTCTTCCTCATGCTCTCTGATAACTATACTTCTGTCTTCCTCATTCTCTCTGATAACTATACTTCTGTCTTCCTCATTCTCTCTGATAACTATACTTCTGTCTTCCTCATTCTCTCTGATAACTATACTTCTGTCTTCCTCATTCTCTCTGATAACTATACTTCTGTCTTCCTCACTCTCTCTGATAACTATACTTCTGTCTTCCTCATTCTCAAACATTTTCCCCACAAACTCGCCCTAGCATCACAATTGTAACCAAAAGTTAACCACGTGTCCTCAACAAACATCCCAGTCTCCAGTCAGGGATGCTTGTCTTGGAAGTTTAGCAGGCACTGGTATACTTTTTTAATGGAACAAAATATCCACGCTGACGGTTGCTGCAGCTCGCCAGTTACACATTTCTCATTTTAGTCACCCACTCTTCAGTTAGTGAACCAGAATCCAGATTTGGAAAATCTCAGAATTACGTCCTCGTCAATCCTGGTTTACGTGCTGAAGTCGGATGTGTTGGGCCGAAAGGCGCATATATAACAGTTATACTGCAAACTACAACACAACGCAGATACGTCCTTTTAAGGGCGGATGACGAAGAGGAATTCTACAGTTTACGAATCCTCTAGAATACTTTAGTCATCGGGCGAACGTAAGCAATCCTGGTTTAAACCTCTGACAACCCATCACAACAAAATCTTAATACCTCTCTTTGAACATAACTTTCTAATAGTATATCTTTTCTTATATCATTCCTTAATATTCTATTATTACGCGACACGCCAGTTGTAGAATCCTACTGGAAATAAGGCACAGAGGATAACAGCTAATAGAGGATAACAGCAAATAGAGGATAACAGTAGAGGATAACGGCAAATAGAGGATAACAGTAAATGGAGGATAACAGTAAATAGAGGATAACAGCAAATAGAGGATTACAGCAAATAGAGGATAACAGCAAATAGAGGATAACAGTAAATAGAGGATAACAGCAAATAGAGGATAATGGCAAATAGAGGATAACAGTAAATAGAGGATAACTGTAAATAGAGGATAACAGCAAATAGAGAGTAACGGCAAATAGAGGATAACGACAAACAGAGGATAACGGTAAACAGAGGATAACGGCAAATAGAGACTAACAGCAAATAGAGGATAATAGCAAAATATTATTGGGAAAAGAAGAGTTTGAATGGATGAAAGAAAAAAAAGACTGGAAAGGATTTTAAGAAAGTGACGCCAAACAGAGCGTTTCAGAAAAAAAAAATTATGTTAGAGACCTGTGTTCAAGAAGAAATTGAAAGAAAACAGCGCCCAGACAAATTCTAGACCACACCGTACAGGACAGCAACACTCTCAACACCAAGGAAAACAAATATGACACACACAAAAAACACTGCATGACAAGTTAGGGTGAACCGGTGAAGACCTCAAACATAAGTGAATTATATTGACCTGAACGTTTAAATGTAACAGAAAACCACCGTCCTAACTTCATTGTGCAATCATGAATCTGAATCGCCACACATGAAAATCACTGGAGTCTGAAGAAATGTGGTTTTACAGAAGAATGTTGAGAATACCATGGACAGCTAAGAAGAGTAATGAAAACGTTCTGAAAGAGGCCAAAGCAAAAAGAGAGCTAATTTCCAATATTAGGAAGAAACAAACATCATTTTTTGGCCATGTAATGAGAAGAGAAGAGAACAGCTGGAATATATTGTAACAATTGGGAAAATTGAGGGGCGGAGAGAAAGAGGGAAGCAAAGAGAAAAAATACCAGACAGCTTAAGAGAATGGTTTGGCAGAAGGTCAACAACAGAAATGATAAATAACTGTCGAGATCGAAAGTTGTGGAGAGGCATGATCGCCTACGCCAGTAGGCCTGGTACTTGATGATGATGAACCTCTAAATGCATAGCAATAGCTGTTCAATGTTGAAGAAGAAGTTTGAAATGAAGATCAAGAATATACATTTCTTAATATACCTTTTTACCCAAGTGGTTACGGGGCAGTAACTCTAGGTTAGAAGTACAAAGAAACCTGCCATGCATGTCGTATTAAGTGACAGGATATTGAGCAGTGATTGGCTAAAACTGTCATCTGTTTAAAAACAAAATTTAAATTTAAAAAGATCCTACACATAAACGAACAGAGTAATGAAGTAGCCTATTCTTGCAAACGGGAATTATAAAGAATGCAATCAAAGAAAATAAAAACATGGAAGACTCAGAAATACATGAAGAAAAGAATGAAACCTTCAAGAACTTTGACTAGATTGGAAGGAAGTAGAGACACTGACCAAGACAACAGATGGATGCAGATACCTAGTCTGTGACTTATGCTTCAAATAAAGGTCTAGTGGGCTTTAATTTGATTTGAATATACTTTTCCTAATACACACAGCTCACTATAACGTTCATAATATTCATTTCTTAGTTTAATGTGAAAACGGACCTTTCTCATGGTTTTGGTGATGGAAGGCCCCGGTATCACTGCAAACTAACTAAAATCTATAATTGCTCAACCGCCCGTGCCAGTAGAATCATCCGAATTACTATCTCATCTTCTAAACAAAGAAAGATAGCTGTAGTCCCCATCATAGCAGTCTCAGCACACGCCAAAAGACATAAGGCGAAACCGCACAGAATGTGAACACAGCCATCTGTTCTCGATCATACGATATCATCACTCATCGTAAACAAACGGAGTATTGAAACACGATCAACACAAATGAAACGCACAGCTCACGGTGTGCACAGAGCACTTAACTCAGTAGCTCATGCAACATGCCTGACTTGGAATATGAGGAAACTGCAACAAGGAACACTTTTCAGACACAATCTATAATGGTTCCTGCCGCCTAACCACCATATTAACCGGAAGATCACGGCCTCCTCAAAATAATGATCGTCATATTTGTTTTAAATGTATAGCGCTTAATGATGCTAGCACATCAACTTGACTCCAAATCCGAACATATGAATCGCAGTTAGTCATCGAACTATCCCCGTCGCACATCAAACAACAGGCAACGGACTGTATGATCTCCCTGCAACGAATCCACAAACACAACTAAAGGGTGTTTACGATGAATGTTGATATCGTATGACAGAGAACAGACGGGTGTGTTCACTTTCTGTGCGGTTTCGTCTTATGTCTTTTGGCGTGTGCTGAGACTGCTATGATGGGGACTACAGCTACATTTCTTTGTTTGGGAGATGTGATAGTAATTCGGATGATTCCACTGCCACGGGCGGTTGAGCAATTATGGATTTTAATTTGTTTGCAGTGATATCGGGGCCTCCCAAAACCATAAACCATAACCATAACCATAACCATAACCATAACCTTAAAGGGTTTACTAAACTGTGGCGTTTGCAACCATTTGAACAACTCTTCATCGTTCGGTAGCACAGCAGTTGAAAATAAGTGTAATAAATTAAAAACAGAAAATTACAACTAAATTAGTAGTAAATTAACTAATCATCATCATGTGCCATACCGTTGGGTTAGGTGATCATGTCCTTTCACAATCCTCAATCTACAGTGCATCATATCAGTTCTGTTGTTGACTGTTTTCCATGCCATGACACCAAGCTATCTAGTATCTTCTCTCTATTTCTTCTGCGATCTCTCTTTCCTTGTATGCTGCCAGTTGTAACCAAGTATTCTAACTTTTCTCTTCTCATGATGTGTCCGAAACATGTTGATTGTTTCTTTCTGATGTGTTTTAGTAGCTCTCTTTTTATTTTGACCTCTTTGAGAATTTCCTTATTGGTCTTTTTAGCTGTCCAGGAAACTTACAACATTCTTCTGAAAAATCCCATCTCTGTGGTATCTAATCGTCTTTTCATTTGTTTATGTGCTGTTCATGATTCGCTTCCATAGGTCAGAATTGGTACTATACAGCACCAATGAAACTCTTTCTCACTTCTATTGACATAGATATGTTGCATAAGACGTTTCTCATTTTCAGAAATACTATTTTGGCCTCAGCTATTCTGCGTTTTATTTCTGTGGAGCATCTTTCATCTGATGTTAACTGTCAATATTTTGAATTTACTGTCACTAGCTGATGTGTCCAAGTATTTCACGCTTTGCACAATTCAATTGAACATATTTTTTAGTATGTTAATTTACACTAGATTTCATGATTGTACATAGAAGTTACGACGATGGTTTTCTGTTGCCTTCCGTCTATTTGTTTACGGTTGGCTCCGCTAGCATTCGACTAAAAAGTCTCACCCCCAAGGCAGTGAGGTTGGTTTATTTTGGGGTACCCTCCCTTAGCCTTTTACTCTCCCGAGCTCACCTGCAAGGCAGCAGGGCAGCCTCAGTTGTACTGTTTACTACATACAGTAGCAGGTAAAATTACCCGACCTGACAATAAAACGTTCTGATTGATGCCAAAGCAAAAAGAGAGCAAGTTTCCAATATTAGGAAGAAACAATCATAATTTTTGCCATATAATGAGAAGAGCACAACTTGAATATATTGTAACAACTGAGAAAATTGAGGGACGAAGAGATAGAGGGAAGCAAACAAAAAAATACCAGACAGCTTAAGAGAATGACTTGGCACAAGGTCAACAACAGAAATGATAAATAACTGTTAAGATAGAAAATTGTGGAGAAACATGATCACCTACGCCAGCAGGCCCGGTACTTGATGATGATGATACTAGATTTATATATCATAATTTATCCTTTTACATTTTATCTAGCTCCTAAAACCATCTTCATATTCAACTATTGAACACAAATAACGTTTAACATCGTTTATTCTTCATCCAATGAATCTAATTGTATATTCCATGAATCAAACTACTACGCCAGTGTTAAATCTATAACTTATTGACAAATTCTCTTGTCCTCGAGCATTCTGATGGTTTTAATTATTTTCGAGTACAATCATAAAAAAAATCTTAACAACATGGAAATGGTTTCATCAATAATTCACTTCAGCCCGTCGCCAGTTGAATGAAAATTAAATTAGTTTACTTCAGACAAATTAATTCATGTTTTATGACTTTAAATCTTTGTTTATTGCAAGCAGGCCCAGACTAATATTAATGTTCGGTACACACGTTATTATAGACCGGGTAGATGGGTTACTGTCCGGACTTGTAATACCGATTGTAAAAGTCATATGTGAGGATTTATTTATTGTTATTTCAATTTGTGACGATAGTTATTGCATGAGTGATAATTAACGTCTTTATTGCTGTCAGTTAATAATAAAGGGCTCAGCTGTAATAGCAAAAAGACAGAAGTAAAGGTAACAACAAAGAAAAAGACATCACCTCAGTGCAAAATAAAAACAAGTGAAGAAATATTTAAGAATGTAAATAAATTTTAATATTTGGGAACATTGTTAAAATTAGACGGAAGATGTAAAAAAGAGGTGAGATGCAGATTTGCTCAGGCAAATGCAGCTTTCGAAAAAATGAGGAAGATACTATGCAATCCATTTTTGACAATCGAAACACGAAAAAAGAGTTCTTAAATGTTATGTAGAGTCAGTCTTAACATATGGATATAAATCATGGACAATAGGACAACAGACAAGAAAATCCATGGAGTCTGTAGAAATGTGGTTTTACAGAAGAATGTTGAGAATACCATGGACAGCTAAGAAGAGTAATGAAAACTTTCTGAAAGAGGTCAAAGCAAAAAGGGAGCTAATTTCCAATATTAGGAAGAAACAATCATCATTTTTTGGCCATGTAATGAGAAGAAAACAGCTGGAATGTATTGCAACAACTGGGAAAATTGAGGGACGAAGAGATAGAGGGAAGCAAAGAGAAAAAAAAAACACCAGACAGCTTAAGAGAATGGCTTGGCAGAAGGTCAACAACAAAAATGATAAATAACTGTCGAGATCGAAAGTTGTGGAGAGACATGATCACCTACGCCAGCAGGCCCGGTAATTGATGATGATGATTGCTGTCAGTCTAGTACCAACCAGCAGCCGCTTACAATGATAATAATAACTTATTTTATAATTAATTACTTCACATCATCATCATGAGCCATACCATTTCGCCTAGGCGATCATGTCCCACAACTCCCTATTCACAGTACATTGTATCAATTCTGATATCACTGTTTTCCGTGCCAGGATACAAAGCTATCCAGTATCTTCTTACTACGTCGACGATCTCTCTTTCCCATCTATTTTTCCAGTTGTAAAACAGTTGTTCATTTTTCCTTTTCCCATTATGTGTAAGAAAATTGTTAAGTTTTTTCTTTCTGATGTTTCTTAATATCTCCCATTTTGTGTTGGCCTTTTGAGAATGCCCTCGGTAGTCTTTTTAGCTGTTCAAGGAACTCTCAACATTTTTTTAGAAATCCCATATCTGTGACCTCTAATAGTCTTTTAATTTGTTTATCTAATGTCCATGATTTACTTCCATAGGTCAGAATTCGCTTTATGTAGCACCGATGAAGTCTCATTTCTATTGACATATACCTGTTGCATATGACGTTTTCCATTTTCTGAAATGCTATTTTAGGTTGTGCTTTTCTACTTTTTATATCTGTGGTGCATCTTCCATCTGATGTTATTATTGTGCCCAAGTATTTGACGCTCTGCGCTTGCTTTAGATTGTTCCCGTGTATTTTTATGTTGCAATAACGTGACAGTTGTTTTTACTTACATCATGTTACCTTATTGAAAACTGTTACTTTACATCATCTATCTCAAATCATTTCGGACCTGTGAAACTGATAATCAAGAATCGAGATAACACCACCGAATAGGCAACTTTCGACTTCGCAGAGTACCAAAGAATGACTGTAGATAGAGAGAAATTATAAAAGTGTGACGAAATCTATCGGTAGTCCCCCCCCCCTCCCCCAACCCCCAGACCTCTTAAGGTATTGGATGCTGAAGTCACGGACCGGCAAGACATTTATCAGTCGATTCGCTTCATGTCACCATGAGATAAAGCATAAAGATCCTGCAAGGCGTGTAGGTATCACTGTCCATGTTTTTCAATTACCTGCGGTTTATTTTATGAATGATATGGTCGGTATTATGCCAGGTCCCGGGGGACTGGTTGGTCTCGAGGCAAGACGCCGGCCTCGAGACAGAGAGGTTGTGGGTTCAAATCCCGGCTACACCGGTTGGGATTTTTATTTATGATTTCTCTCTGCGGCAACCACCCCTGGTCTCAGCAACGAGGCCTGACTTGAAACGTCAATTACTCATCGACGGAAAAAATATGATTATCACCGAATTCGGAGTCATCTGCCTGCGCAGCGAGTGACCCCTGTGCACACAGCTGCCTGAGAAAAATGGATTAACACGCAAAATTAAGTTCCTAGTCTCCAGGGACTTCGTCAGAGGTAAAAGCTGGCGACCGCCCAAAAAAAAAAAAAAAAATGCCAGGTCCCCAAATCTCACAGAAAATTCAAGTACCTATTTCAGATCGGGCGTCCATGGTGGCTATCTATCGGGTTAAAACTCGACCTCTTGTCATTTGTAGTTCAGTGAACTAGCCACCAAACTATCGACTACGCAGCATAAAGTGTTAGAAAAATAAAAGTTTGTTTATTAAATAACTTTATTACCCAAGACATGCTGACAGAGTTCAAACACTTCGAGAGTTGACACACTCGAGACATTGTCTATTTTTCTCTTGACTCCTTGTTATTGTGTCCACATTTTTTGGTTTCTCTGTCTCTCTCTTTCTCTCGAAAAACACACTTCCCCTTTTTATACTTTGACATCATCTGCATTCTATATTATTCTACTGGGGGTCCACAAGCGCCTGCGACCTGCGGTCGCAATAGCAGGGTCGGCGCACCATCAGCTGACCAAGACGTAGCATATCTACCTTCTCGTGGTTACCCCTGGAAACAGTCTGCGTCAAACCAGACTGGCTAACAGAAGCTAGGATCGCCGTGTTCCCTGTAGTGGTGGCTGTTACTGATATAGAGGACCCAGTTTTGCAGTACCTCTGGGCTGGACTAGTAGTTTCCCAGCGTAGCCTGGGACAGACGAACTCCAATCTCTCCAGTAAGAGCCGGGAATGTCAAGAAAGCCATTACGACCCGCCACATTTTATGAGTCAAAGGGCAAACAAGCTCGTATCAACTCGTGGCAATCCGTCAACAACATATTATTCTACTCTCTCATTTGCTTTTTTCTGTATTTATCAGATAAATATTTCATCACTTAACCACGCAATGTATTTTGTTTCGTTATATATTCTTCTTCTGGGGTGATCTCTTGCATCCATAATTTTAATTTTGTCTCTAAGGTTGTTTCCCATCATGCACCTGACACATCTATTTTGGTGGTATTCATCTCTTAATTATTCTTGTCTCCAGCGTTTACTGGTACCTGTAGTAACAGCCCTATAGAATATTGATAGTGAAAGGGCAAGCCGACAGCGAAGAGACAGAGCAAGAAAGGAAGATTCGCAGTTTTAAAAATTTCATTAAAACAATGGTTACAGTTATGAAGATCAACTAATACTAATCTTTGAAGCGAAGGCGGCACACTATCACACAGGAACTACTATAGGGTGTTTATAAAGTCTCACTACACTTGGTATCTAGGTCAATTTGAAAAAAATGTTTATGACGTCATCACAATATGTGCTCAATGGTAAGTTCACTTGTTGCGACAGTTTTCTTAATGACTTGTCTGGACTTTTAAGGATTCTGTCTTGGATATCTAAACATATTTCATCATTCACAGCAGGCCTACCAGATCGTGGAGCATCTTCCACATTTCCAGTAGCAATAAACTTATTCAACAAATTTCATTGACAGTGGGAGCACATATTGTGATGACGTCATAAACATTTTTTTTTCAAATTGACCTAGATACCAAGTGTAGTGAGACTTTATAAACACCCTGTATTTTGAAAACTATGACATAAAGAATCTATAACTTCTCTCTCCCGTTTACCCGACGAATACGCATCTTAGTTTCCCGGCATTGCAGGGGCATTAATTAAGTGAACGTTGTGTTACTGTTTGCATCTAAAGCTGTGATTTGTGTGCTTTCCGATGTAAGACATCCGGTTTCAGCATTGAATTTTTGAGTATACGGTTGCCTTCCTTCTACTTGACTGGCAACACGTCTACTATCTGAACTTGACTGGCAACACGTCTACTATCTGAACTTGACTGGGAAAACGTCTACTATCTGAACTTGACTGGGAAAACGTCTACTATCTGAACTTGACTGGGAAAACGTCTACTATCTGAACTTGACTGGCAACACGTCTACTATCTGAACTTGACTGGCAACACGTCTACTATCTGAACTTGACTGGCAACACGTCTACTATCTGAACTTGACTGGGAAAACGTCTACTATCTGAACTTGACTGGGAAAACGTCTACTATCTGAACTTGACTGGGAAAACGTCTACTATCTGAACTTGACTGGGAAAACGTCTACTATCTGAACTTGACTGGCAACACGTCTACTATCTGAACTTAACTGGGAAAACGTCTAACATCCAAACTTGACTGGGAACACGTCCACCATCCAAACTTGACTAGGAACACGTCTACCATCAAAACTTGACTGGAAACACGTCTACCATCCAAATTTGACTGGGAAAACGTCTATCATCTAAACTTGACTGGGAAAACGTCTACCATCCAAACTTAACTGGGAAAACGTCTACCATCCAAACTTGACTTGGAAAACGTCTACCATCCAAACTTGACTGGGAACACGTCTACCATCTAAACTTGACTGGGAAAACGTCTACCATCTAAAATTGACTGGGAAAACGTCTACCATTCAAACTTGACTGGGAAAACGTCTATCATCCAAACTTAACTGGGAAAACGTCTACTATTAAAACTTGACTGCCAACGCTTCAACCATCCAAACTTGACCTACAACACTTCCACCATCCAAACTTGACTGGCAGCACTTCCACTATCCAAACCAAACTTGACTGGCAACACTTGCACCATCCAAACTTGACTGGTAACACTTCCACAATCCAAACTTGACTGGCAACACTTTCACCACCCAAACTTGATTGTAACAATTCCACCATGCAAACTTGATTGTAAAACTTCAACCATTCAAACTTGACTTACAACACTTCTACATTCCAAACTTGACTGGCAACACTTCCACCATTCAAACTTGACTGCCAACACTTCCATTATCCAAACTTGACTGGCAACACTTCCACCATCCAAACTTGACTGTCAACACGTCCACCATCCAAACTTGACTGCCAACACTTCAACCATCCAAATATGACTGTCAACACTTCCACCATCCAAACTTGACTGCCAACACTTCCACCATCCAAACTTGACTGGCAACACTTCCACCATCCAAACTTGACTGGCAACACTTCCACCATCCAAACTTGACTGGCAACACTTCCACCATCCAAACTTGACTGTCAACACTTCCACCATCCAAACTTGACTGCCAACACGTCCACCATCCAAACTTGACTGGCAACACTTCAACCATCCAAACATGACTGGCAACACTTCCACTATCAAAACTTGACTGGCAACATCTCCACCATCCAAACTTGACTGTCAACACTTCCACCATCCAAACTTGACTGGCAACACTTCCACCATCCAAACATGAATGCCAACATTTCCACCATCCAAACTTGACTGTCAACACTTCCACCATCCAAACTTGACTGGCAACACTTCCACCATCCAAACTTGACTGTCAACACTTCCACCATCCAGACTTGACTGCCAACAAGTCCACCATCCAAACTTGACTGGCAACACTTCCACCATCCAAACTCGACTGTCAACACTTCCACCATCCAAACTTGACTGTCAACACTTCCACCATCCAAACTTGACTGGCAACACTTCCCCCATCCAAAACTGACTGCAAACACTTCCACCATCCAAACTTGACTGGCCACACTTTCATCATCCAAACGTGACTGCCAACACTTACACCATCCAAACTTGACTGGCAACACTTCCACCATCCAAATTTGACCGCCAACACTTCCACCATCTAATCGTGACTGCCAACACTTCCACCATCCAAACTTGACTGGCAACACTTCCACCATCCAAACTTGATTTGCAACATTTCCACCAACCAAAATTGACTGCCAACACTTCCACCATCCAAACTTGACTGCCAACACTTCCACCATCCATACTTGAATGGCAACACTTCCACCATCCAAACTTGACTGGCAACACTTCCACCATCCAAACTTGATTTGCAACATTTCCACCAACCAAAATTGACTGCCAACACTTCCACCATCCAAACTTGACTGCCAACACTTCCACCATCCAAACTTGACTGGCAACACTTCCACCATCCAAACTTGATTTGCAACATTTCCACCAACCAAAATTGACTGCCAACACTTCCACCATCCAAACTTGACTGGCAACACCTCCACCATCCATACTTGAATGGCAACACTTCCACCATCCAAACTTGACTGGCAACACTTCCACCATCCAAACTTGACTGTCAACACTTCCACCATCCAAACTTGACTGCCAACACTTCCACCATCTAAACTTGACTGCCAACACTTCCACCATTCAAGCTTGACTGGCAACACTTCCACTATCCAAACTTGATTTGCAACATTTCCATCAACCAAAATTGACTGCCAACACTTCCACCATCCAAACTTGACTGGCAACACCTCCACCATCCACACTTGAATGGCAACACTTCCACCATCCAAACTTGACTGGCAACACTTCCACCATCCAAACTTGACTGTCAACACTTCCACCATCCAAACTTGACTCGCAACACTTCCACCATCCAAGCTTGACTGCCAACACTTCCACCATCCAAACTTGACTGTCAACACTTCCACCATCCAAACTTGACTGGCAGCACTTCCACCATCCAAACTTGACTGTCAACACTTCCACCATCCAAACTTGACTGGCAGCACTTCCACCATCCAAACTTGACTGTCAACACTTCCACCATCCAAAATTGACTGGCAGCACTTCCACCATCCGAAATTGACTGTCAACACTTCCACCATCCTAACTTGACTGTCAACACTTCCACCATCCAAACTTGACTGGCAGGACATGTTTGTTTCCAGGAGCACCACTGATATGTTGTTTTAGTCAGGTGTGTTGTTTGCGGGTCTTGGCGCGCGCTGTCTTGTGTCCACTCTCAGTTCAGTTGCTGGTAGGTTTCTTCTCCTCCCCCAAGGAATGTTGAACATGGTACAGATATGTTACAAGATCTACAGGCCTAGTAGGACGTAGTAGCAGGAAAAAGAAGTCAAGGTTTCCAAAATACGATTGGAAGGAAACAACAACAAAGAAATGTTAACTTTCGTCAGATATCAGATAGCAATTTCTAAAGCTGAAATTTGGGGAATCTTTAGGAAGACGTCATCAAAAGTGCCCCAACGACTTCTACGGTTACGGGACTGACCGTGATGATGGACCTAGAAATAGATCGGGAAAGATATGGCACTCAACTTTTCGTGCTCAGGACCTAGAAATCTGTCGGGAGGGATATGGCACTCAACTTTTTGTGCTCAGGACCTAGAAATTAGTCAGGAGGGATATAGCACTCAACTTTTTGTGCTCAGGACCTAGAAATCGATCGGGAGGTATATGGCACTCAACTTTTTGTGCTCAGGACCTAGAAATCGATCGGGAGGGATATGGCACTCAACTTTTTGTGCTCAGGACCTTGAAGTCGCTCGGGAGCGATATGGCACTCAACTTTTTGTGCTCAGGACCTAGAAATCGGTCGGGAGGGATATGGCACTGAACTTTTCGTGCTCAGGACCTAGAAATAGATCGGGAAGGATATGGCACTCACCTTTTTGTGCTCAGGACCTAGAAATCGCTCGGGAGGGATATGACACTCAATTTTTTGTGCTCAGGACCTAGAAATCGATCGGGAGGGATATGGCACTCAACTTTTTCTGCTCAGGATACATTTTCACCATGCTGTGCTCTATACCAATTGATTTGAGAAAGCGAGTTCATCGGTGATATATCGAACCAATTCTGACTTGTTGAAGTGATCATGGACAACAGACAGAGAAATAAACATTTTATTAGATGTCACAGAGATGGGATTTCTCAGATGAATGTTGAGAGTTCTCTGGACATCCAACAAGACCAATGATGACATTCTGAACGCGACCAATATAAGGAGAGAAATTCACAAAACATTAGAAAGATACAACCGACATTTTTCTGGCATTTTTTGAGCACATGAATGTTGGATACATGTTTACAACTGACAAAATACAGAAAAAGAGAGATCACGGACGACAAATAGAGAAGATGCTAGATAGATTGGTGTCGTGGCATGGAAAATGGTCAACATCAAAATTGATACCACCCACGAGAACAACGAATTGTAGAAGGAGATGATCACCTGAAGCCAAACTATATGGCACATGATGATGATGAACCACTGCTCTACCGCAGTAGATAGACAATAATAACAAACAATGTGAATCTCACACAAAGACTAACGGTCCTGTATTTTTCACTTCTTTTAGAGCAATGGAACGGCACTCAAGGTGGTCCCTCAAGGGACAATTAAATCAATTATTGTAGCCCTTATAAGCAAGAACCTGGTCAGATTCCGCATGAAAAAGATTTTCCAAGCAACGCCAGCCTTGGGCCAGGTTGTACACAGGGAACCTCTCAACTAAATGAGGCCAAAGTCAGAGAAGCAAGCTCTGCTTGACTTTAGATTTGCTGCCCTTCAAAAATAAAGGCCAAAATATTATTTTTCAAAAGTCCAACGGGGCAGATTGATACGGGTTGGTTAATCCGTCGTAACGTTGGAATTATTCGATTTTTTTAAAGAATATAATTAGAGTTTAATGCGCATGAGTGGGCTCTCATTGAAATACCTGAGGGAGGCGGAATATTGCCTTGTCTATTTGATATTACAATTTGCTCATTGAACTAGAAATTGCTTTGATACAGTGCAGGTTAATAGAAAAGTGGGATTAATTAATTACCCAAAGAGAGGCCAGATCACAAGTGAGCAACAGTGGTGTTTTTTTTCCTTCCCTTAGAATATGTGTTTTAACTGTTGATTGTTGCACAGCTCGTGAAATAATTTTTGAGCTGAATAAAATCAATAAATAAGATACACGCCAAAACATTTCGTTACATTATTCTCCAGTATCCTTCCCACATATTGCTACATTGCAGCAGATTGCTAGTTGTCACTCATCATCATGTGTCATACCGCTTGGTGTGGCGTAATCAAAATTGTCCTTTCACAATCGTCTATCCACAGTGCATCTTATCATTTCTGTCGTTGACTATTTGCCATGTCATGACACCAAGATATCTAGTATCTTCTCTCTTTGTCGTCCGCGATCTCTCTTTCCCTGTATGCTGCCAGTTATAACCAAGTATTCTAACTATGCTCTTCTCATGATGTGCCCGAAAAATGTTGATTGTTTTTCTTTTTCTGATGTTTTTTAGCTCCCTTTTTGTGTTTGGCTCTTTGAGAATTTCCTCGTTGGTCTTTTTAGCTGTCCAGTGACTTTCAACATTCTTATGAGAAATCCCATCTCTGTGGCCTCTAATTGTACTTTCATTTGTTTATCTACTGTCCATAATCCGCTTTCATAGGTCAGAATTGGCTCTATATAATACCAATGAACTTTCTTTCTAATTTCTATTGACATAGACTTGTTGCATAAGATGTTTTTCTTTTTCTGAAATGCAATTTTGGCTTCAACTATTCTGCTTTTTATTTCTGTGGTGCAACTTCAATCTGATGTTATTTATCAATATTTTCAATTTACTGTCTCTACCTGTGCATCAGGGGTGTAGCAGTAGCTGTGCAACCAAGTTGACGTTGGGTTCCATCACAGCTTGACGCTCTCATGTCGACCCAGCGGAAAATAAAATGGATACCTGCCTGATCAAGTTTGGAAAAATATTTATGCTTCTCACATGCAAATGCTGTGTCCTTTTGCAGCGAAGTCACAAACGTTAATTCATCAGTGGGGCCTAGCTAGCCTAGTTGTGAGAACCACTCGACTGGGCTACCGACGTTCAGACAACCCGTGTTCGATTCCCACTGGAAGCAGTGTAAATTGTACTCGTGGTTGGAAACAAAAAATACCCCCGCGGTCGACCCAGCCGCTGACAGAAATGGATACCAGGGTAGCACTCTGGGAAGGTAAGGAATTCCGCCTCACATCGTGAGTTTCGATGCTTGAGGCGACACTGTCCAGAAGTATCCGAACACTTCTGGATAGGCGGCGGAACACATATGGGTGAAAACTCGGGTGCAAAGACACCGATTCAAGTCTCGTAGTTTACTTTTACATTTCCTTCATGGGTCATTAAAATATGTCACGGGAAATGGTTTTAATAGCATTTAGTTGTTGCTGTTAGCTCTATATGTTTTTTCTACGGCTTGTCAGATCTGACATCGCATAACTCTATAGATAATGTTACCATTAAGTTAAGCTTCATGCTTTGAAATCTCGCCTGTAACGCAATCGTACAATTTATGTATCCAAGGCCGTGCAGATGAGTTCTCAGTAATTCAAGAAGAAAATTCAGACCAATTATGAATGTGTCCGGACTTGCAGTGATGATAATCCTAATGTAAGATAATTGTCGTTTTCTTCTTCTACCTTTCAGCTCCCAGTGAAGCATAGGTCTTCAACAAAGACTTTCCAAGTCGTTCTGTCTCTTACATTCTTATAAGATCATTCCATGTCTTCCTCATCATCTTCATCTCTGCTTCGATCTGTCTTCTCCAAAAATTTCTTGGTCTTCCTCTTTGTCTTTTCCCCTGGGGATTCCAAAAAAGGGCATGCTGTGCAATACTCTCAGTTGACTCCTGCAGTGTGTGTCCTATCCAGCACCATCGTCTTCGCTGTATCTCTTTATCCACTGGTATTTGACTGGTACATTTCCATAATTCTATGTTAGTGATTTTGTCCTGCCATTTCCATCCTTTTATTCTGAGTAAGCATCCATTAATGAAAGTCTGTATCCTTATGATTGTCAATTTTGTTGTTCTTCACGTTTCACAGCCATATAATTGGACTGACTTAACATTATAGTTTTTATGAATTTTTATTTTTGCATTTAACCTAATTTCTTTGTCGTTTTGGCTGCTCAGAAAAATGTCTACAACCAGCTCAATAGAAAACAACAAATAACAATTGTAAGACTTTGAACATGTGCAACAGACTGAAGTATAACCATTTCAACAGCCTACGGTTAGATAACTTTGATAACTGTGGCACAAGCAAAATAACTGCTGAACGTCTGCTACAATCACGCCCAACGTATGATGAACAGCGAAGGCTATTGTCGCCATCACAGCTACCACACCAGGACAAGTTGTATGGTGATGTCACCAGCCTTGAGCAGATGAACACTATCTTCGAACTTATTAACGTTGACATCTAGAGGTGTACGCAGAAGAACAAGAAGTTTTACTTGTTGGAAGTTAAATTTAAATATTTACGCTCGCGCAATCGACATCAGCCATATAATAGGACTGACTTAACATTGGAGTTGAACATTTTTATTTTTGTATTTAACCTAATTTCTTTATGGCCGTGAGACATGGAGAACAACAAAATTGACAATCATGAAGATACAGACTTTCATTAATGGATGCTTACTCAGAATAAAAGGGTGGAAATGGCAGGACAAATTCACTAACATAGAATTATGGAAATATACCAGTCAAATACCAGTGGATAAAGAGATACAGCGAAAACGATGGCGCTGGATAGGACAAACACTGCGGAAGCCAACTGAGAGTATTACACAACATGCCCTTTTTTGGAATCCCCAGGGGAAAAGACAAATAGGAAGACCAATGAATTCTTGCAGAACACAGATAGAAGCAGAGATGAAGATGATGGGGAAGACATGGAATGATGTTAAAAGAATGGCAAGAAGCAGAACGTCTTGGAAAGTGTTTGTTGAAGACCTATGCTCCACAGGGAGCTGAAAGTGTTTGTTGAAGACCTATGCTCCACAGGGAGCTGAAAGGTAGAAGAAGAAGAAGAAGAATCGACGTCGATTAAAAAAAGAGTAATAATTTTGGATACCATCGACATCAGTACATACCTTACAGCCGCAATACTTGATGAAAGATGCAACATGAAACCACAAACCTGAAGCAGAAAAGGCTGCTTAATTCAGCAACACACAGGGCCCTGCTTCAAGTACTCATGGATTCAATCCTCGCATGGCGCTCTCCAGCTGTGAAAAAATGAACGCTCACTAGCTATTTAATTTGGAAACAAAAACATAATGAATGAATAATATTTTGAACGATAACTTTTAAGGTGTCAGATCAACAAATCATTTCAATGGGAGAGGTATATCGACAACAATCTGAAAAATACACATATAATCAACAATAGAAACAAAAACAAAACAACAAAGAACAATAAGCTCTAAACAGGATTGAATCCGTACTCCTTGACAAGCGACTTGGCACAAGAAACCTGCACACAGCCAACTATGCAACATAAAAAAGTTGCTACCATTCGCAACATTTTACATGCATACTTAAGTTGATGAAGACAATAACAGCAACAACAAGAGCACGGAACCATGTACTTTTCAATTTCAAATGCGGTAAATTGCCACATTGTTGTTTAATAATTCACTAGCATACGGCTTTATGTGTTATAGGACACAATTTGTATTTTAACACGAAAAAAAAAATAAAATTAAATTAAATTACGTTTTTTTTTAAATTTAAATAAATTTTAATTTTAACAAAATAAAGAAAAAAATATTATTTATATGTATAAAATAAATAAAATAAAATTAAATTAAAAAAAATAGCCGCGTCACGCCTCAAATTAAGGGAGCCGCGATAGCTCAGTGGTTAGTGAACTGGACTACAAAGGACAAGGGGTAGAGTTCGATCCCAATCGACGGCTTCCGGGTTCACCCAGCCTTAAATGGATACGGGTTTTTCTCTGGGAAAGTAAAGCGGCACGGGCGTAATACCGACCACATTACCCCAAAAATCATGGGCTAAAGGTCTGTAAAATTTATGATCACTAACACCATATTCCCTATACGCCGCCACTTGGCGTGACGGGGGTACTTTACTTTTTTTTTTTTTTTTTAACGCCTCGAATTTGGTGAACAGCGAACAGAATGATAGTTCTCACATTTTATTTAGAAAATGGGAAAATATTCTTGATAGCGTGGTCAGCACTACACTGGTCCGGTTTTCTTACTTAGCAAACATTTTTCCTACCCAGTGAAAGATGCGTGAAGCTGAGAGCCTGTTGGACGTGTGAAGTACCTCATCATCAAGTCCTCTGTTCACTGTTACATCACACCTTATATATATATATATATATAGAGAGAGAGAGATATATAGATCGACTGTTGTATTGATAAGACTTTCAACCACGTAAAGCTAATGATAATAATACCAGGTTTATGAGGTCCCAGAACTCAAATATTTGATATCAAAATATTGGTAAGCAAAAGTAAAGAGCCCCGTCACGCCAAGTGGCGTATAGGGAATAAGGTGTTCTATCTATTGACCTTTCGAGCCGTAACCGGCCCATAGGGCGTAGACCAAGATACACCTTCTCCTATATGAATTTTTGTTCTAACAGTTTTCTTTTAAAGATATTTTATCAAATCTCGCCATCTGTCTCTGTTCTGTGCAAGCAGTTCTATCTCATTAAGGTGTTAGTGACCATATATTTTACAGACCTTCTGCACATGATTTTTGGGTAATGTGGTCGGTATTACGCCCGTGCCACTTTACTTTCCCAGAAAAAAATCCGGTATCCATTAAAGGCTGTGCAAACCCGGAAGCCGTCGGTTGGGATCGAACCCTACCTCATGTCCTTTGTAATCCAGTTCACTAACCACTGAGCTATTGCGGCTCCCTGATATCAGAATATGCTTTGAAGTTATCCTTCAGATGACTCAATCGAAAAGTTGGAACAAGAAACAATATAAAAACATAAAAAGCATACTTCCTTTTCTTCAGCGTTATCACCACCTTCATCATGATTCTTCTTCTACAAAGCACCACCTTTACTCCCATTTAAATTCTTCAGCATCACCACCACTATCATCTCCATTCTTCTTCTACAGCGTCACGACCTATATCACCATTCTTCCTCTAGAGCGTTAGCATCACCATTCTTCATTTAGAGCTTTAGCACAACCATTTTTTTTTCTACAGCGTCACCATCTTTACCATCACTCTTCCTCTACAGCTTTACTACCGTTACCACCATTCGTTTAAAGCGTCACCACCTTTTCTACCATTTTTCTTCTACAACGTCACAATCACCATCGCAACCATTCATCTTCTAGAACATCACCACCATCACCATTCATCTTCTAGAGCATCACCACCATCACCATTCATCTTCTAGAGCAATACCACCACCACCATTCTTCTTCTGGAGCATCACCACCATCACTATTCATCTTCTAGAACATCACCACCATCACCATTCAACTTCTAGAACATCACCACCATTACCATTCATCTTCTAGAGCAATACCACCATCACCATTCTTCTTCTGGAGCATCACCACCATCACTATTCATCTTCTAGAACATCACCACCATCACCATTCAACTTCTAGAACATCACCACCATCACCATTCAACTTCTAGAACATCACCACCAACATCATTCTTCTTCTGGAGCATCACCACCATCACATTTCTTCTTCTAGAGCAATACCACCATCACGATTCTTCTTCTAGAACATCACCACCATTACATTTCTTCTTCTAGAGCATCATCACCATCACCATTCTTTCTCTACAGCATCACCATCACCATTCTTTCTCTACATCATCACCATCACCATTCTTTCTCTACATCATCACCATCATCATTCTTCTTCTACAGCGTCACCACCCTCACCATTCTTATCTTACAGCGTCAAAACCCGCACCATTTTTATCTTACAGCGTCACGACCCGCACCATTTTTATCTTACAGCGTCAAAACCCGCATCATTTTTATCTTACAGCGTCACGACCCGCACCATTTTTATCTTACAGCGTCAAAACCCGCACCATTTTTATCTTACAGCGTCACGACCCGCACCATTTTTATCTTACAGCGTCACAACCCGCATCATTTTTATCTTACAGCGTCACAACCCGCACCATTTTTATCTTACAGCGTCACGACCCGCACCATTTTTATCTTACAGCGTCACGACCCGCACAATTGTTATCTTACAGCGTCACAACCCGTACCATTTTTATCTTACAGCGTCACAACCCGCATCATTTTTATCTTACAGCGTCACGACCCGCACCATACTTATCTTACAGCGTCAACACCATCACCACCATTTTTCTTCTGCAGTTTGTTAATGTTTACTTGTTTCTTGACATTTACTTGTTTCTTGACGTTTACTTGTTTCTTGACGTTTACTTGTTTCTTGACGTTTACTTGTTTCTTGACGTTTACTTGTCTCTTGACATTTGTTGACGTTTATTTATATATTCATGTTTACTTGTTTTGTTGACGTTTGCTTGTTTGTAG
Source organism: Megaustenia siamemsis (assembly GCA_032433765.1). Taxonomy (NCBI): domain Eukaryota; kingdom Metazoa; phylum Mollusca; class Gastropoda; order Stylommatophora; family Ariophantidae; genus Megaustenia; species Megaustenia siamemsis. The sequence continues at coordinate 37,037,853 of JAVIAB010000046.1, read as the reverse complement.
ACAATTGCCTGTTTGCTGACGTTTGCCATTACTCCTCCAGCCAGCCAGGAAATGAGTATGGAATAGGCGCAACTCTTGCTTCGCGAAGATATTTACAGGGAACTGCGAAGTATGCGGTTGACCTTTGGTCTACGTCTTCCGACAGAAAAACGTACTTTGTCTTCGGACTTCATGACATTTCTTGAGCTCATACTTTGTCTTCGGACTTCAAGACATTTCTCGAGCTCATACTTTGTCTTCGGACTTCAAGACATTTCTTGAGCACATGCTTTGTCTTCACACTTCAAGACATTTCTCGAGCTCATGCTTTGTCTTCACACTTCAAGACATTTCTCGAGCTCATGCTTTGTCTTCACACTTCAAGACATTTCTCGAGCTCATGCTTTGTCTTCGGACTTCAAGACATTTCTCGAGCTCATGCTTTGTCTTCACACTTCAAGACATTTCTCGAGCTCATGCTTTGTCTTCACACTTAAAGACATTTCTCGAGCTCATGCTTTGTCTTCGGACTTCAAGACATTTCTCGAGCTCATACTTTGTCTTCGGACTTCAAGACATTTCTCGAGCTCATACTTTTTCTTCAGACAAGACATTTCTCGAGCTCATACTTTGTCTTCAGACTTCAAGACATTTCTCGAGCTCATACTTTGTCTTCAGACTTCAAGACATTTCTCGAGCTCATGCTTTGTCTTCACACTTCAAGACATTTCTCGAGCTCATGCTGTCTTCACACTTCAAGACATTTCTTGAGCACATGCTTTGTCTTCAGACTTCAAGACATTTCTCGAGCTCATGCTTTGTCTTCACACTTCAAGACATTTCTTGAGCACATGCTTTGTCTTCAGACTTCAAGACATTTCTTGAGCACATGCTTTGTCTTCAGACTTCAAGACATTTCTTGAGCACATGCTTTGTCTTCAGACTTCAAGACATTTCTTGAGCACATGCTTTGTCTTCGGACTTCAATTCAACCTTGCTTGGCCAAGTTAATTTAAAAAAGTCAATAGCTATCGAGAAATTCTCAAACAACTATAAAGCAGAGATTGAAGCTCTCAAAGATTCTGCATAACTGTCTGTCCAACACAAAAGTAACGTGCACAAGAGATTGGCAATACTAACCGACGCCCTGTCAGTATGAACAGCTCTAAAAACCCTCAGGAACACCGATCTAGATGATTCGAGAACAACTCTAGACCAATTGTGCAAATTATATCCAGATAGTGGTCATCCAGTGGGTGCCATCACACTGTAATATACAAGGAAACGAATGCGCAGACAAAATAGCTAAAGTTGGAAGGAGAATACCACAATGGAATCATCTAGTCAGCTATGATGAAGCCAAATCCATCATCAAAGGCCAGTATAATGAAAAATTGACACAAGAACACCCAAAGTATAACAAGAGTGACGGATACCACCAACTATCAAGGAGGGATCAAGTCATCATACTTCGCCTACGCACTGGCCACAATAGAATGAAAAATCACATGTTCACCAAACTGAAAATAGGAACTACCAGCAAATGCCACTGTAAAAAAAGTAAAGTACCCCCGTCACGCCAAGTGGCGTATAGGGAAATATGGTGTTAGTGACCCTATATTTTACAGACCTTCAGCACATGATTTTTTGGGGTAATGTGGTCAGTATTACGCCCGTGCTGAATTACTTTCCCAGAAAAAAATCCCGTACCCATTTAAGGCTGGGTGAACCTGGAAGCCGTCGGTTGGGATCGAACCCTACCCCTTGTCCGTGGTAGTCCAGTTCACTAACCACTGAGCTATCGCGGCTCCCAAATGCCACTGTACTCTGGATAATATGACAACAAAACACTTTCTACAGATTTCTAATACACAAGCCTGGGCAGGACAATGTGGCCCACACATACCTCACTGGAAGAGAAACTCTATGGGACAACCGAATCACTGAAACAGACAGCTGCCTTCATAAGAGAGTCTGGAGTCCTGGTCTGAATGACGTCATGATCACAGTAGAAGCAAAAAAATAATAATAAGATTGATACGATTGTCGAGACTTCCACTTACAAAGAAATAACTTTCTTGATCAGCTACAGATTCTGACGGTCGAAGTCAACTATATAGCAATCATTTCCTGGTGTGTAAAGAATGAACTAGACATACTGATAAAACAATACAAGCTGTCTTCTCTCTATTATTCTCTGTCTAGGGTTCTGGCTGGTCCAAAAGTAAGACACCAGATCTTGACAGGGCGGTCAAGAGTTCAAGCCCCACCACATGGAGTGGGATTTATTCACAATTTAATCTGCGGTTTCCTTGTGAGTTTACCCTACCCTGGCCTCTGGGTAATGAGATCTGATATCTAGCCTTGCCTGGGTAGTGAGGTCTGATGTCTAGCCTTCTCTGGGTAATGAGATCTGGTGTCTAGCCTTCTCTGGGTAATGAGATCTGGTGTCTAGCCTTCTCTGGGTAATGAGATCTGAGGTCTAGCCTTCTCTGAGTAATGCGATCTGATGTCTAGCCTTCTCTGGGTAATGAGATCTTATGTCTAGCCTTCTATGGGTAATGAGATCCGATATCTAGCCTTCTCTGGGTAATGAGATACGATGTCCAGACCTCTCTACGTTGTGAGATCCGGTTTCTAGCCTTCTCTAAGTAGTGAGATCCGGTGTCTAGTCTTCTCTGGGTAGTGAGGATCGTTGTCTAGCCTTCTCTTTGTAATGAGATCCGATGTCTAGCCTTCTCTGGGTAATGAGATCCGATGTCTAACCTTCTCTGGATATTGAGATCCGATGTCTAACCTTCTTTGTGTAATGAGATCCGATGTCTAGCCTTCTCTGGATAGTGAGATCCGGTGTCTAGCCCTCTCTAAGTGTTGAGATCCGATGTCTAGCCTTCTCTGGGTAATGAGATCCGATGTCTAGTCTTCTCTAAGTAGTGAGATCCGATGTCTAGCCTTCTCTAAGTAGTGAGATCCGATGTCTAGTCTTCCCTAATTAGTGAGATCCGATGTCTAGCCTTCTCTAAGTAGTGAGATCCGATGTCTAGCCTTCTCTAAGTAGTGAGATCCGATGTCTAGTCTTCCCTAATTAGTGAGATCCGATGTCTAGCCTTCTCTAAGTAGTGAGATCCGATGTCTAGTCTTCTCTAAGTAGTGAGATCCGATGTCTAGTCTTCTCTAAGTAGTGAGATCCGATTCTAGTCTTCTCTAAGTAGTGAGATCCGATGTCTAGCCTTCTCTAAGTAGTGAGATCCGATGTCTAGTCTTCTCTAATTAGTGAGATCCGATGTCTAGTCTTCTCTAAGTAGTGAGATCCGATTTCTAGTCTTCTCTAAGTAGTGAGATCCAATGTCTAGCCTCTCTGGACAGTGTGATTTGATGTCTAGTCTTCTCTAGGTAGTGTGATCCGATGTCTAGCCTTCTCTGGATAGTGATCTCCGGTGTCTAGCCTTCTCTAAGTGTTGAGATCCGATGTCTAGCCTTCTCTAGGTAGTGTGATGATATGTCTAGCCTTCTCTAAGCAGTGAGATCAGATGTCTAGTCTTCTCTAATTAGTGAGATCTGATGTCTAGCCTTCTCTAAGTAGTGAGATCCGATGCCTAGTCTTCTCTAAGTAGTGAGATCCAATGTCTAGTCTTCTCTAAGTAGTGAGATCCGATGTCTAGCCTTCTCTGGATAGTGTGATTTGATGTCTAGCCTTCTCTAAGCAGTGAGATCCGATGTCTAGTCTTCTCTAGGTAGTGTGATCCGATGTCTAGCCTTCTAGGAAAAAGGTGAAAGTAAGAAAGTCCCGCGTGCAGTCACGCACGTTAAAGAACCCTTGCCAGTTAAAACTCGCAAAGAACAGGCTAATATTTGCTACTGCCAGTGCAAAAATTATTTAGCAAATCTACCCATTTTAAAAACGGATATGCCAGGCCTAAAATTAGGCAATATCGCAGCTTTGCCCGTAAAGTAGCGACTTAACGCTTAACGGGTGACCGCTAAGAGGGAAAAAGAATCCCTTTCTTAAATGTCACATGCAAGTGCCCTCATATTTGCGTTTACGCCAACCACCGCCTGATCGTTAATCCAGAACTCCATCAATACGTTACATTTTTATAAACACATCATTATTATTGCTCGTCCTAAGATTATTAAAATTAATAGAACATTACAGCAAGGAAAGACATCATAGCTCACCTTAACTCACCACTTTCATTCACTCCCCTCTCTGTTCCGCTAATTACTTCCGCCATTAGTCTACTGTTTCTGTCTTAAATTTCATTATTCTTCCTCTGTCCATAATTGTCTTATTAAGAATCTGTCTAGCGAACATAAAGCTCTGAGTAACGCAGTTCGTATATTCATCTTTACTTCCCCGGGAATAGTTGTAAATTAGACATAAAACTTTATACTGGAGTTCTGAAGATATAAAAGCCCAAAGCATAGACGGTTGGGTAAAGTCTAAAACTGAGAATTGACAATGATCTTGCATACACGATCGGCTGTCTTAGTTTCTTTGGATACACTAGGTGAGGGTAAAGAAACAAGGTGTAGTGATTTTTACCTGTATTGTTCAAGGTAAGTGAGATGGATTCTTTGTTTGGGGGAATTAGTTAACCTGATGAACTAATTGCAAATTCTTGGCTTAGAGGTATCTAACTAGAATGAGTTTGTCTTCTTTCTAAGTTTGTGAGTATACAGGGAGAATAGTTTGTAGTGAGTCACTTCTAACATCTTGTCATAGGAGAAGATTAACTATGTAAACAGATTTAATTAACTATTGTAAACATAGACACATACTGTTATGTCTAGATTAGCGTTCAGATAGTTGAAATCATAATAGTCAATACAATGAATGCCAAAAAAGTAACGAAACAATAGATTTACAGATTTACTGAATAACACAAGGTTAACAAATAAACGTTTCGACTATAAAAAGTCTTCAACAGGGAATAAAGACAAACAAAACAGAATACAACAACAAAAGATCTCTACATTGTCCAGTTCATTTTTGTACTTCACACAGTGTCCCAGATCTGGCTCAAACTTTGCATTCTGCAATCCCTATTATTGACCAGGAAATCTGTTCTATTTTAACTTCGAGTATCAAGGTTTACAAATTGTATGTAATATCTGCCTTCATTGTCTCTGGAGCAATTTATGGCTAGTCAGACTATCTTATTGCAAAATGAGTGAGAAATTATCTCAGGAATGTTCAACAAAGACTTGTTAAGGCCTTGTGTTGTTGAACATTTTATGAAGGGGAGAAATAACACGAAGACAACTTGGTTAGCGAATCAGAGAAATGAAGAGAGAAAGAGAGAGAAAGAGAGAGAGAGAGAGAGAGAGAGAGAGAGAGAAAGAGAGAGAAAGAGAGAAATAAAGAATTCAGAGCTGTAAAAACTATTATTGTAGAAACTGAAAATGAAGAAATTACATTAGAAAGAATAGAGTTGACTGTATGAAAGAAATGAATTAAAATATGTCAGACGTTGTTAGAGAAAAGTTGGGAAGACAAAGCTGCAGACCGCAATCTCTGGAAGCACATTCTAAAGGTTCACCTCAAACAGGAAGCAGACAGATTCATAGAGAAAGAGAATACTCGACGAAAGAAAAGAAAAACAACATTTCTAGGGGCTCTGAAAAATCCATAGTCAACTATGACTGACGGAGGATACTACTATATATATATATATATATATATATATATATATATATATATATATATATATATAAGAATACAGAAAACGTTTTGAAAGAGGTCAATGCAAAGAGAGAGCAAATTTCCAAAATTAAGAAGAAGTAATCATCATTTTTTGGCAATGTAAAGAAGAGGGAATAGTTGGAATATATTGTGACAACTGGGAAAATTGAGGGACGAAGAGATAGAGGGAAGCAAAGAGAAAAGATATAAGACAGATTAAAAGAATGGCTTTAGCAGAAGGTCAACAAAAGAAATGATAAATAACTGTCGAGATCGAAAGTTGTGGAGGGACATGACCACCTAAGCCAGCAGACATGGCTCTTGATAATATATAAATATATATACACGTGGGAAGCTGCGGTATAGCACTGGATAGTGATTTAACCAATGCGAACAAGAGGTCGCTTGTATGTTTTTATCTGGCATACCTCAGACAACTTTTCAACGAATGAATTCATCGCCCACCCTTACGTGTATTTTCATCATCATCATCATCATAGAGTGCCGTCACCGCAACGAAGGTTGGCTACCATGGAGCGCCATTCCACTCTGTCTCTAGCTTTGATGGTGCAGATTGTCTTAGGTTGACGTGTCCATCTTTTGGTGTTACTCGTCCATGTTAGTCTTGGTCTGCCTCTGCCTCTTTTATTTTCTATTTTCCCTTACAATATTACTTTTATTAGGCTGTTGTGTCTTTTAACACGCCCCAAAAATTTCATTTGTCTTGTTCTAATTGTGTTTAGTAGTTCTCTTTTAATTTTTAGCTGTTTTGAAACTTCATCGTTTGTTTTCTTTTCTTTTCATCCAATTCTACCTAATCTTCTATAAATCCACATTTCAAAGGCTTCAATTTTCTGTTCTGTTTTCTTGTCTAATGTCCATGTTTCTGCACCATACAGGAATATTGACAAGAGGTAACATTTTGCTATTCTTAGTTTTAGCCCTGGTGTTATTTGTTTTGATGTTAGTATACTTTTCATGACATTAAACTTACTTTTTGCCATACGTATTCTTTTGTTTATTTCAGTTGTACATTGTCCATCACTGGTTATAGTGTGTCCCAGTTGATGTTAGGCGGGCGTAAATACATTTTATTTAAATTTTCCTCAGGGCTGTGATATTTGCACCTTTCTGCCCAGTATTTCCGACTTCATCACAGGGGCATTTTCAAGTACCGGACTGCCTTCCCTCTTCAATCCCTAATCGCTGATTTGTCTGTGCCATTGAACACTCTTGGAGGTGAAATGGGGGTCTTGATCATCTGTTGTTCGTCTATTCTGACAGCTGTGGTTCGCATTCTGTTGCTGGCGGACAACTTGTTCCGGTTTGATGCACATCGTCGTCTTTTAGGTTAATGCAACCTTACAGTCAAAGAGCTCTGGGCACTCCTTACTATCTGCATGGGGAATATGGTAATAACAAGCGTACTTTTCTAAACCCAAAAGTATATTTCTGGGTGATATGGTCGGTATCACCTAAAACTACCTTCACTTCCCCTTCCCCCCCTCCCCCTCCCCCCCCCCCCCCCCCCCCAAAAAAAAATAAAATGAAAAATAAATACAAAGTCTGCTATCTTTTGAGTATTGGAAAACCCAAAAAGCCATATCAATCTGAAATAAAAAATATATCGCTACGTCTAGTAGCCATTCAGAGAGACATTAAAGAGCAAGTAGACGAATGATCTCTACGGAAAAGAAAACAGTATTGGCGTAATACTTTCCATGTAACTATGTAACTATATATACATATACTGTATATATTAAACTGTGAAAGGTTCTGGGCGAGTCCACAGCTTTGGGAGCAGAAATAAAGTGAAGAACGTAACAGGATAACACAAGAACAAGAAAAATAGAGCAAAACCAAAGTTTTAAAGGATCAGTATCATACACACAACTCGTCTTAATTCTGGGGGAGGGGGTGGTTAAGGCATCAAGATACATAGAAATACGAAGTTGCTGTAAAGCTGATGATACTAATGCTAATTGTTATTTTAAAAATAGAAAAAGTTGTATTTTAACAGCTTTACGTAGGTGAGAAACTTTTCTATGGCTCTGTTTCTCGCCTGTGTAAAGCTGTTACCACACCACCTGTTTGTCGCCTGTGTAAAGCTGTTACCACACCACCTGTTTCTCGCCTGTGTAAAGCTGTTACCACACCACCTGTTTCTCGCCTACGTAAAGCTGTTACCACACCACTTGTTTCTCGCCTGTTTAAAGCTGTTACCACACCACCTGTTTCTCGCCTGTGTAAAGCTGTTACAACACCACCTGTTTCTCGCCTGTGTAAAGCTGTTACCACACCACCTGTTTCTCGCCTACGTAAAGCTGTTACCACACCACCTGTTTCTCGCCTGTGTAAAGCTGTTACCACACCTCTTGTTTCTCGCCTGTGTAAAGCTGTTACCACACCACCTGTTTCTCGCCTGTGTAAAGCTGTTACCACACCACCTGTTTCTCGCCTGTGTAAAGCTGTTACCACACCACCTGTTTCTCGCCTGTGTAAAGCTGTTACCACACCACCTGTTTCTCGCCTGTGTAAAGCTGTTACCACACCACCTGTTTCTCGCCTGTGTAAAGCTGTTACCACACCACCTGTTTCTCGCCTGTGTAAAGCTGTTACCACACCACCTGTTTCTCGCCTGTGTAAAGCTGTTACCACACCACCTGTTTCTCGCCTACGTAAAGCTGTTACCACACCACCTGTTTCTCGCCTACGTAAAGCTGTTACCACACCACCTGTTTCTCGCCTGTGTAAAGCTGTTACCATACCACCTGTTTCTCGCCTACGTAAAGCTGTTACCATACCACCTTTTCCTTCTTGTTTAAAATTTGCGTAAGGTCTTAATCCTTCTGAGAGCATGTTCTGTTTAAAAAGATTCATCAGATTCACCACAGGAGAAGTTGTTTCATAAACATGCATTCGGACAGAATCTGCGGACACTACCTGATTGCTTGCAAAGACGGTTTCAATATGGCGCGCTCATGTTTCCGTCAACGTTTAATGTTACGTCTTTTCCACTTCCGGCAAAATCTCCAAAACCAACCTTCCGGTGGTTAATTCTATCTTTCCAGTGCAGATAAGTGCATAGATCAGAAGTTCCACTGTTGGGATCTTCACCGGTACAGAGGAGTATGTGCATGTGATCTGAAGTCCTCTACAGTATGCGCAGTAGTGTGTTCTGTGTTGATTGCAATATACATAATCATTGGAAAATCGGTCAATATGACAGATATGCGGCACGAACCATTGAGACTCATTCTGATAAGTGTTCCTTGTTGCAGTTTTCTCATACTTCAAGTCCGGTCTATTACCGGAGCTACTGAGTTTAGTGCTCTGTGCACACCGTGAGCTGTTGTTTTAATCCAGATCGTCTTTCGATATTCCGACTGCTTACGATGAATGATGATTTCGTATAACGAGGAACAGTTCAGCTGCGTTCACTTTCGGTGCAGCGTGGCCTTATGTCTTTTGACGTGTGATGTAACTGCTATGATACCGACTGCAGCTGCCTTTCGTTTTTTTGGATCCTTCAATAAGATGAGTTTTAATTCGGATGATTCCACTGGCAGGAGTGATTGAGCAATTATGGATTTTAATAACATGTGCAGAGATACCGGAGCCTTCGACCAACCATAACCATAATCATAACCATAGCCATCATAAAAGAGGAGATGAGCGCTGTGGGAGAACTTGAAACATAAATAATGCAGAACTACTGAATGATATCAAAAGAAGCTGATAAACACAGGATAAACTACTTAAATTTACATTCGCTGCTTTAGCCAAGAAAATTGGCGCCAAATAATGCCAGGAGACAATACACCTTATGAGTCAAGTGACTAAAATATTTAATAAGAGACACGGGTGCGTAGATAAAAATAAAAATAAAAATAGAAAATAATGATAAACAATGAAGACTGCATGAAGGTAACGGTATGGACTATCATCATCATGTGCCATACCGGTTGGTGTAGGCGATCATGTTCTTCCACAATCTTCTATCTACAGTGCATCGTATCAGTTCTGTTGTTGACTGTTTTCCATGCCATGACACTAAGCTATCCAGTATTTTCTCTCTTTGTCATCCGCGATCTCTCTTTCATTTTATTTTGCCAGTTGTAACCAAGTATTCCAACTCACATCTTCTCATGATGTGCCCAAAAATGTTGATTGTTTCTTTCTTGTGTTTTTGAGGAGCTCCCTTTTTGTGTTGGCCTCTTTGAGAATTTCATCATTGTCTTTTTAGCTGCCCAGGGAAGTTTCAACATTCTTCTGAGAAATCCCATCTCTGCCGCCTCTAATCGTCTATTCATTTGTTTGTCTACTGTCCATGATTCGCTTCCGTAGATCAAAAGTGGATCTATATAGTACCGATGAACTCTCTTTCTCATTTCTATTGACATAGATTTGTTGGATAAGATATTTTTCATTTTCCGATGCTATTTTGGCCTGAATTATTCTGCTTTTTATTTCTGTGGTGCATCTTCCATCTGATGTTATTACTGTGACCAAGTACTTGACGCGTTGCACTTATTTCATATTTGTCTTGTTTAGTTTTATGCCGTATGATTGTGATGATATAACCATTACTTCTGTATTTTTACTATTCAGACCGAGACCTTTTTTGTTGCTTTCTTCTACTATTATGTCTATCATTCTTTGTAGTTCATTCTCTGTCTCTACTATTAAGACTGTGTCATCGGCATATCGAAAATTATTTATTTTGTGATCGTTGACTTCAATTACTTTTTTGTCTACTATTGATCTCATAATATGTTTGCTGTAAAGTGAAAACAAATCCGGCTACATATGGACTGTACAAAAGCAAATCCACACAAACAACATTACTTGAGAGTTAACGACATACAAAATGATTCACGTTGTAGAACTAACAATGACAAACAAATGAATAGAGTGAGGCATCATGAACTAATACAAAATGTAAGAGTATAATCGATGGCAGCAAAGATAATAGAATAATAGAAAACCTCTCATTTCATTCAATCATTTTGCTCTCGGGCCGAACACGACACAAAGGGCGGAGGTCATCGTTCTCCATGATTGACGATTTACTGCAAGTTCTTGTAGGTCTTTGTTTCTTAGTTCTATGGTTGTGCCTTCCTTAGTAATTGTTCTGCGTCGCGATTCTCTTATCTTGTTTTCTTTTGCCAGACGATTTCCACATATTTTCCTGATAGTAAATCTTTCTTCATTCATTCTTAGAACATGACCGATTATCTCCAACGTCTTCTTCTTATAAAGCTCGACGCGTATTCTGGTTTAGCTTCTTCCTTTGTTTGTTTGAAGTGTATTCTTTCCAGCTTATGTTTGAGATCCTAATAAGACATGACATTTCAAAGGTATTTAATTTCCTATCTAAAGTCTTTGGTGGATTTCTTACTTTCACATCAATATGTGAATGAACCTATAATGGCAATAAAACCTAGCCATAAGAAATGGAAATCGATTGTGTTACGAACTGATAAAGGTTTCTTTCTCGTTGGCTGCAATCACTCGACGACTCCATCGTTGACTGCAATCACTCGACAACTCCATCGTTGACTGCAATCACTCGACGACTCCATCGTTGGCTGCAATCACTCGACTACTCCATCGTTGGCTGCAATCACTCGACGACTCCATCGTTGACTGCAATCACTCGACGACTCCATCGTCCGCTTTTAACAGAACGTTAAGTGGAACGAGATGTCTTGTTGCATACATCAGTGCTGAGAAGTTTGCTCATTTTGTCCCAAAACATCCGATTTCAGCATTGCGTTTCTCAGAACCTGGTTGTGTCCACTCTCCTATTCCTACGTGATTGATAAGATCGGTTTGTAAAATTCCAGGAGCACCAGTGGGAGGCGACGTTTGGTCTTGACCACCTCTGCTGTTCGCCATTTCTGACTGAGTTGCTCGCGGCTCTCAACTCCCATTTTCTAGTGGACGTATTAAAAGTAGTAAAGAGCTCCCGTCACGCCAAGTGGCGTATAGGGAATATGTTGTTAGTGACCATACATTTTACAGACTTTCAGCACATGATTTTTCGGGTAAAGTGGTCGGTATTACGCCCGTGCCGATTTACTTTCCCAGAAAAAATCCGGTACCCATTTAATGCTGGTGAATCCGGAAGCAGTCGGTTGGGATCGAACCCTAACTCTTGTCCTTTGTCGTCCGTTTCATTAACCACTGAGCTATCGCGGCTGCCGCTAGTGGACGTAATGTGTCCCTTAAACAGCTAGGTTGAGTATACCATCACCGGAATGGTGTTATCAGTCTCATGAAGCTGTAGTAACATCCATAAAAGATATATGTGTGAAAAGTGTTCCTTGTTGCAGTTTCCTCATATTCCAAGTCCAGCTTGCTGCCGGAGCTACTGAGTTAGTGCTCTGTGCACACAGTGAGCTGTGTTTTTCATCTGGATCTTGTTTCGATATTCCGATTGCTTACGATGAATGATGATATCGTATGACTAAGGACAGTTCAGCTGTGTTCACTTTCAGTGCTGCTCATGTGACCACCCGGGTTAGCACGTGATGATGAAGGGAGACAACATACGACAATGTTGTATAAAATAAAAACGTAAAGAGACACGTCACGCCAAGTGGCGCATAGGGAATATCGTGTTAGTAACCATATTTTTTTTATAGATCTTCGGCACCTGATTTTCGAGGTAATGTGGTATGTATTATGCCTGTTCCGCTTTACTTTCCAAGAAAAAATCCGGTACCCATTTAAGGCTGGGTGAACCTGGATGTTGTCGATCAAAATCGAACTCGACCTGTAGTCCTTTGTAGTCCAGTTCACTAACCACTGAGCTGTCGCGACTCCATACAATGTTGCATAGTCAATTTAATTATGGAAGGAAAGGTCTCATATTTAGGTCATAGTAAAGTCATAATTACTTTCTTCTTCCTCTTCTTTTCTCTTTCCTGATATCGTATGCCCGATATCGTATGACAGGGAACAGTTGGCCGTGTTCACTTTCTATGCGGTTTCGCCTTATGTCTTTTGGCGTGTGCTGAGACTGCTATGATGGGGACTACATCTACGGTTCTTTGTTTGGGAGATGAGATAGTAATTCCGATGATTCCACTGGCACGGGCGATTGAGCAAATATGGATTTTAATTCGTTTGCAGTCATACCGGGGCCTTCCATAACCCAATTTTAAAAAAAATAACCTAAAAGGTGTCGTGGTTATATCATTTGTCGTTCTTGAGCTGTTCGAACTGTCTGAATTAGTGATTTTACTTTGTTGTTACATGTCTCTGTCACTGCATCTATCCATCTTCTTCTGGATCTTCCTCATGGTTTTTTTCCATGCATTCTTGAGAAGAACGCTCTTGATAGTGATATCATTACATTAAGGGAACACTAATGGGGAGTATATTTTCATGAAATCGGAGAGAACGGTGACTTTTATGACGTTGAAACGGAAACATCAAGGATTTCACGCCGATTACACTCACTGAGACAGGCAGCACAGCCAGACGAGGAGAAACATTAAGATAAGATGCCAAAATACAAATGACTTTGTCTTTAGGCTATGTATGAGTGGTATTTAATTTGATATAATTTGAGAGACAATATTAATGATGGTCTGATATAAATTTAATTATGGTTTTACGGTCAGATATAATTTTAATGATCTATCTATCTATCTATTGACCTTTCGAGCCGTAGCCGGCCCATAGGGCGTAGACCAAGATACTCCTTCTCCTGTCTGAACTTTTGTTCTAGCAGTTTTCAACTCTTTTAAAGATATTTTATCAAATCTCGCCATTTGTCTATGTTCTGTGCAAGCAGCTCTATCTCATTGAGGGAGCCGAATCCTGCTGCTCTTGCCTCTCTCATCAATGTTCTTCTCAGTGTCTCTCTGGGTCTTCCTCTTTCTCTCTTACCTGTTGTTTGCCACAAGAGGGCTTGCTTTGTTATTCGGTTATTATCTCTTCTCATCACATGTCCAACATATGACCATCGTCTTTTCTTTATTACTGATGATATTTGTGGTTGATTGGCGATTTCTCTAATTTCCTCTTTTGTTTTGAATTCGTTCCACGCTATACCAAGTATTTTCCTTAGACATTTATTTTCGAATGCGTTCAACTTTGTTTCTATATCTGTTGCTGTTTTTCAGCTTTCACCCGCATACGTAAGGGTTGATAGTACATTTGATTTGAATAGTCTAAGTTTTGTGTTTGTGCTGATGAGTTTTGATTTCCACAACTTTTCAAGGCTTCTGAAAGACATTGTTGCTTTAGCTATTCTGATTCTAATTTCTTTGGTTGTATCCCCTTCTCGATCAATGTGACTTCCAAGCTAGATAAAGTGATCGATCTCTTCTACTGGTTTGTTTGCCATGTATATTTTGTCATCTGTTGGAATTAAACTTTTCATGACTATCAGGTCTACGTTTCATTAACAACATCGCTGTTACGATAGTGGCTTGTTAAACCTCTGATCAACGGATCTGAGATCCAGGATGTAAAGTGACGAGATTCGGGGTGTGTAGTGATGAGATCCAGGATGTAAAGTGACGAGATTCGGGGTGTGTAGTGATGAGATCCAGGATGTAAAGTGACGAGATTCGGGGTGTGTAGTGATGAGATCCAGGATGTAAAGTGACGAGATTCGGGGTGTGTAGTGATGAGATCCAGGATGTAAAGTGACGAGATTTGGGGTGTGTAGTGATGAGATCCAGGATGTAAAGTGACTAGATTCTGGATGTGTAGTGATGAGATCCAGGGTGTAAAATGACGAGATTCGGGTTGCGTAGTGATGAGATCTTGGATGTAAAGTGACGAGATTCAGGGTGTGTAATGATGAGATTTAGGATGTAAAGTGACGAGATTCGGGGTGTGTAGTGATGAGATCCAGGATGTAATGTGACGAGATTCGGGGTGTGTAGTGATGAGATCCATGATGTAAAGTGACGAGATTCGGGGTGTGCAGTGATGAAATCCAGGATGTAAAGTGACGAGATTCGGGGTGTGTAGTGATGAGATCCAGGATGTATAGTGACTAGATTCTGGGTGTGTAGTGATGAGATCCAGGATGTAAAGTGACGAGATTCGGGGTGTGTAGTGATGAGATTTAGGATGTAAAGTGACGAGATTTGGGGTGTGTAGTGATGAGATCCAGGATGTAAAGTGACGAGATTCGGGGTGTGTAGTGATGAGATCCAGGATGTAAAGTGACGAGATTCGGGGTGTGTAGTGATGAGATCTAGTATGTAAAGTGACGAGATTCGGGGTGTGTAGTGATGAGATCCAGGATGTAAAGTGACGAGATTCGGGGTGTGTAGTAATGATATCCAGGATGTAAAGAGACGAGATTCGGGGTGTTTAATGATGAGATCCAGGATGTAAAGTGACGAGATTCGGGGTGTGTAGTAATGATATCCAGGATGTAAAGAGACGAGATTCGGGGTGTTTAATGATGAGATCCAGGATGTAAAGTGACGAGATTCGGGGTGTGTAGTGATGAGATCCAGGATGTAAAGTGACGAGATTCGGGGTGTGTAATGATGAGATCTAGGATGTAAAGTGACGAGATTCGGGGTGTGTAGTAATGAGATCCAGGATGCAAAGTGGTGATATCCAGGTTGTAAAGTAGTGATTTCTAGGATGTAAATGGACGAGATCCAGGATGTATAGTGACGAGATTCGGGGTGTGTGGTGATGAGATCCAGGATGTAAAGAGTCGTGATTCGGGGTGTGTAGTGATGAGATCCAGGATGTAAAGTGACGAGATTCGGGGTGTGTAGTGATGAGATCCAGGATATATAGTGACTAGATTCGGGGTGTGTAATGATGAGTTCCAGGATGTAAAGTGACGAGATTCGGGGTGTGTAGTGATGAGATCTAGGATGTAAAGTGACGAGATTCGGGGTGTGTAGTGATGAGATCTAGGATGTAAAGTGACGAGATTCGGGGTGTGTAGTGATGAGATCTAGGATGTAAAGTGACGAGATTCGGGGTGTGTAGTGATGAGATCCAGGATGTAAAGTGACGAGATTCGGGGTGTGTAGTGATGAGATCCTGGACGTAAAGTGACGAGATTCGGGGTGTGTATGGATGATATCTAAGAGGTAAAGTGACGAGATTCGGGGTGTGTAGTGATGATATCTAGGATGTAAAGTGACGAGATTCGGGGAATGTAGTGATGAGATCCAGGATGTAAAGTGACGAGATTCGGGGTGTGTAGTGATGATATCTAGGATGTAAAGTGACGAGATTCGGGGAATGTAGTGATGAGATCCAGGATGTAAAGTGACGAGATTCGGGGTGTGTAGTGATGATATCTAGGATGTAAAGTGACGAGATTCGGGGTGTGCAGTGATGATATCCAGGATGTAAAGTGACGAGATTCGGGGTGTGCAGTGATGATATCGAGGATGTAAAGTGACGAGATTCGGGGTGTGTAGTGATGAGATCTAGGATGTAAAGTGACTAGATTCGGGGTGTGTAGTGATGAGATCCAGGATGTAAAGTGACAAGATTCGGGGAATGTAGTGATGAGATCCAGGATGTAAAGTGACAAGATTCGGGGAATGTAGTGATGAGATCCAGGATGTAAAGTGACGAGATTCGGGGAATGTAGTGAGGAGATCCAGGATGTAAAGTGACGAGATTAGGGGTTTGTAGTGATGATATCTAGGATGTAAAGTGACGAGATTCGGGGTGTGTAGTGATGAGATCCAGGATGTAAAGTGACAAGATTCGGGGTGTTTATGGATGAGATCTAGGTTGTAAAGTGACGAGATTCGGGATGTGTAATGATGAGATCTAGGATGTAAAGTGTCGAGATTCGGGGTGTGTAGTAATGAGATCCAGGATGTAAAGTGACGAGATTCGGGGAGTGTAGTGATGAGATCCAGGATGTAAAGTGACGAGATTCGGGGTGTGTAGTGATGAGATTCTGGATGTAAAGTGACTAGATTCTGGGTGTGTAGTGATGAGATGCAGGATGTAAAGTGACGAGATTCGGGGTGTGTAGTGATGAGATCCAGGATGTAAAGTGACGAGATTCGGGTTGTGCAGTGATGAGATCCAGGATGTAAAGTGACGAGATTCTGGTTGTATAATGATGAGATCTAGGATGTAAAGTGACGAGATTCGGGGTGTGTAGTGATAAGATCTAGGATGTAAAGTGACGAGATTCGGGTATGTAGTCATGAGATCTATAATGTAAAGTGATGAGATTCGGGGTGGGTATTGATGAGATGCAGGATGTAAAGTGATGAGATTCGGGGTGTGTAGTGATGAGATCCAGGATTTAAAGTGACGAGATTCGGTGTGTGTAGTGATGAGATCTAGGATGTAAAGTGACGAGATTCGGGGTGTGTAGTGATGAGATCCAGGATGCAAAGTGGTGATATCCAGGTTGTAAAGTAGTGATTTTTAGGATGTAAAGTGACGAGATCCAGGATGTAATGTGACGAGATCTAGGATGTAAAGTGTCGAGATCCATGATGTGAAATGGCGAGATCCAGAATGTGAAGTAATGAAATCCAGGATGTAAAATAGCGAGATGCAGGAATGTAAAGGAACGAGATCCAGGATGTAAAGTGATGAGATCCATGATGTGAAGTGACGAAATCTGGGAAGTTAAGTGATGTTTTCCAGGATATGAAGTGACGAAATACAGGATGTGATGTGGCGAGATACAGGATGTGAAGTTTCGCGATACAGGATGTGAAATGGCGAGATCCACGTTGTGAAGTGATGAGATACAGGATGTGAAGTGACGAAATACTGGATGTATAGTGGCGTGACACAGGATGTGAAATGGTGAGATCCAGGATGTGAAGTGATAAGATAACAAATGTGAAGTGGTGAGATACAGGATTTGAAGTGCCGATAAACAGGAACTGAAGTGAGAGATGCAGAATGTGAAGTGCTGAGATACAGGATGTGAAGTGATGAGATCCAGGATGTGAAGTGGCGAGATTCAGGATGTGAAGTGATGAGATACAGAATGTGAAGTGGCGAGATACAGGATGCGAAGTGGCAAGATACATGATGTGAAATGGTGAGATCCACGCTGTGAAGTGATGAGATACAGGATGTGAAGTGATGAGATACATGATGTGAAGTGATGCGATACGGGATGTGAAGTAATGAAATACAGGATGTGAAGTGATGAGATCCAGGATGTGAAGTGGCGAGATTCAGGATGTGAAGTGATGAGATACAGAATGTGAAGTGGCGAGATACAGGATGCGAAGTGGCAAGATACATGATGTGAAATGGTGAGATCCACGCTGTGAAGTGATGAGATACAGGATGTGAAGTGATGAGATACAGGATGTGAAGTGGCGAGATACAGGATGGGAAGTGGCGAGATCCAGGATGTGAAGTGATGAGATACAGGATGTGATGTGGCGAGATACAGGATGTGAAATGGTGAGATCCATGATGTGAAGTGATAAGATGCAGGATGTGAAGTGGCGAGATACAGTATGTGAAGTGATGAGATACAGGATGTGAAGTGGCGAGATCCAGGATATGAAGTGATGAGATACTGATGTGAAGTGGCAAGATATAGGATGTGAAGTGCCGAGATACAGGATGTGAAATGGTGAGATCCAGAATGTGAAGTGATGAGATACAGGATGTGAAGTGGCGAGATATAGGATGGGAAGTGGCGAGATCCACGATGTGAAGTGATAATATGCAGGTTGTGAAGTGGCGAGATACAGGGTGTGAAGTGATGAGATACAGGATGTGAAGTGGCGAGATCCAGGATATGAAGTGATGAGATACTGATGTGAAGTGGCGAGATACAAGATGTGAAGTGGCGAGACTCAGGATGTGAAATAGTGAGATCCGCGGTGTTAGGTGATGAGATACAGAATGTGAAGTGGCGAGACCCAGAATGTGAAATGGTGAGATCCACGGTGCGAGGTGATGAGATACAGGATGTGAAGTGGCGAGATTCAAAATGTGAAGTGACTAGCTACCAAGACTCTTTTGTTCACATAATTTCTGCTGCTGTAGTTAGGGCCCTCCGTTACCAAATGTATCACAACACAGTGTATTATGTATCAACACTTCTCATTACTCCGGGGGCTCCGGGAGCTCCGGGGGCTCCGGCGATCCCCAAAACATAGTAAGAACGTCTCCTCGCCAAGCCGTCTCGTTTATACATGAGAATTCAAGTGATTTCCTTGCTGTTAATACCTTCCCCAACTCGGTGAACTAATACTTATTCATTTTTCAGCGGTATTGAGTTTTGATTTGAATTCACTTTCTCTCTACCACGAAACCAGAGCGCTATTTTTCAATTACATAAATATTATACAGTTGGAAATAGAGGTGGGCTCATGAAAAGCTAGGATGAGAAAGATATTGGACAGAATGGAGACAAAGACTTGAAACGACAAACAAACTATGGGTATTATAATTAGTATATTAAAGAACATAAACACACGCATCGTTGTGGTTAAAGCAAGAACTATTAATCAAATTTCCTGGAAAAAGAAAAACCCGCATTTCCTATTTTTATGAAGACGAGCACATTCAAGGGACATAACCGAGCCAAATTCATCCAATTACGTCTTTCCTGTTTCCTGTTCACTACATTAGGTCCATTTATTCGCTTGATTATGTTATTTTTTCCTGGGGATAATTAGAAATTTCCTTTCTGAAAAAACTTAAATTTGTATCTTTTATACTGCGATATCTAGTATCATATGATAACAGCAACATCCGCCTGTTATCAGATAGGCGGGCAAAGGGACTTAATTATAGACACAACCGTTTGTCATCATACTGTTGGGAATGTTGCATCAGTGACGCTTTGTGGAGCTAAATTACCGAGGTAGTTATGTCCGCAAATTGAGTGCGTTTTGCTGCGGAATTAGAAGGTGCGGCCATTGCAGGAGCCAGAATATCGAGACTATGCGGGAATAGAGAATCGACAGTCGGTCCAGGCAGCTCAACACACGAGTTGTCTCCTCCCATCCAGTGTTGATAACAATCGTGCACCAAATTGTTCAATAATTGAGAAGCGAGTGTCCCGAGGGAGTGAAATCACGTCTGTAGAGAGGTGATAGGGGTCCCGTTTCATGTACAAATATACGTTTTTCTACATTGATTCAATTCAAGGGAAAAACGTACATACAACTTTTTTTTTCGTATCTTTTGATCCATAATAACTATTTCTATCCTGTCCCACATTTCTTTCCAAACAAATCGACCCCTATACCGCCCTAAATCTCCAACAATTTTGGTCACTTCCCTAGCAAAACGACTATAATAATAAGCAATAAATAAATATTTATGATTATTTTGGCGAAACTTCAAGGCGAGACACATACACACATGGCATATGAACACTGGTATTTTAGAGCAAATAAAAATAAAACCACTGGGAAAGAAAATAATAATAATAATAACACAGAAAAAAGTTATTTAGTGTGAAAAAAGTATCCATTAAAAAATGAAATGAACGAGAAAAAAAGTGAAAAACAATTATTTAAAAATCACACAATAATAGAAAATATAAAAAAAAAATACGAAATAACCGTCAATAGGTGTCCTTCCTTTCAAGAGTCAGAAACTTAAGTGCCGTGACTAACTTAACAGCTCTTGCCAATGAGGTTATTACCCCTGACAGGTTTAGACATGTTAAACAGGTTTCAGACAAATGGCAGAAAACACTTCACACAGCTCAAACAAGTGAACACATACATGCGTTACAAACACAGGAGGAGAAACAGCAATAGAAGTACAAAAGACAAAAGTTTCAACGTGACTAATTGGAACAGAAGCAAAAATGCACAGTATGGGCCAGACGTGAGATGTCCTACAAATGAAAGCCAAATGGATTTTCCGCGCTTGAAGAGTTTTGTTGTTGATTGGAAATCTTCAAAAAGCGCGCCAAAAAAAAGACCAAAATAACAGTCTGAGGTCAGGGACAAGAAATGAGGTTAAGAAGTTAAAAAAAAAAAGAACAACAAAATGAATCGAAAGAGGAAGTTGAAGAGAAAAATGACGATGAAAAAAAATCAATAATAATAAAAAAGCAAAATCAGTGAAGGAAAATAAAATAATATTAGCAATAGAAGAGTTAAAATTGTGTACTTTAAAGAGATGCTCTATATAGTAAAACAACTGCCACGATAAACTGTGTAAATAATTAAGTCACATGACACACATTCTCCACCTACCATCAAAAGGTAGAATTGGTTCAATTAGTAAAATTGGTAAATTGTTCATAATAATCACATTCATAAATATGGTGTTAGTACCAATATTTGTTGTGACTATATTTTATAGGTCAGGTCGGGTAATTTTACCTGCTACTGTATGCAGTAAACAGTACAACCTGTGGCTGCCCTGCTACCTTGCAGGTAAGCTCGGGAGAGTAAAAGGCTAAGGGAGGGTATCCCGAAGTAAAACAACCCCACTGCCTTGTGGGTGAGACTTTTTAGTCAAAGGCTAGCGGAGCCAACCGTAAACAAATCGACGGAAGGCAACAGAAAACCACCGTCGTAACTTACAATAATGAATCGCCACAAAAAAAGAGTTCTTAAATGTTATGTAGAGCCAGTCCTAACATATGGATGTGAATCATGGACCATAGGACAACAGACAAGAAAATCACTGGAGTCTGTAGAAATGTGGTTTTACAGAAGAATGTTGAGAGTACCATGGGCAGCTATGAAGAGTAATGAAAACGTTCTGAAAGAGGGCAAAGCAAAAAGAGAACTAATTTCCAATATTAGGAAGGAACAATAATTTTTTTTGGCCACGAAATGAGAAGAGAACAACTGAAATATATTGTAACAACTGAAAAATTTGAGGGACGAAGAGATAGAGGGAAGTAAAGAGAAAAAAATACCAGACAGCTTAAGAGAATGGCTTGGCCGAAGGTCAACAACAGAAATGATAAATAACTGTCGAGACCGAAAGTTGTGGAGAGACATAATCACCAACGCCAGCAGGCCCGGTACTTGATGATGAATCACATTCATTACAAGTTGGGCAGATCTTTTAAGCTCTCGACTTTTTTTGTTTTGTTTTTAAATGTCGAATATTCTGCAAGTGACTGACAACACAACTCAAACTTAGTTTGTGATGTAATTACTATTCTCTTGTTACTTATATGCGTATAGAAGTAGCGTCTTTATTGCATATATATTTACTTACCTGACTTTTCCCTCGATTGCTGTGAAATACTAAGGTAGAGCCGCGATAGCTCAGTGGTTAGTGAACTGGACTACAAAGGACAAGACCGGGTTCGATCCTGATTGAATGCTTCCGGGTTCACACAGCCTTAAATGGGTACCGGATTTTTGTCTGGGAAAGTAAAGCGGCACGGGCGTAATACCAACCGAATTACCCCAAAAATCATGTGCCGAAGTTCTGTAAAATTTATGGTCACTAACACCATATTCCCTATACGCCACTTGGCGTGACGGAGGTACTTTACTTTTTAACTTTTCATCATCATCATTGAGTGCCATCTCCGCATCGAAGGTTGGCTACCATGGAGCGCCATTCCACTCTGTCTCTTTCTTTGATGGTGCAGATTGTCTTAGGTTGACTTGTCTATCTTTTGATGTTACTCGTCCATGTTAGTCTTGATCTGCCTCTGCCTCTTTTACCTTGTATTTTCCCTTCCAATATGGCCCTTTTCGTCTTGTCAGACGGTCTAGTGGAGGCTATTGCGTATTTTTTTGGATTTATTGTTTTTGCTGAACAGCTTCTCTCGTGGCTAATTTCTTCCTCATTTCACTTTTCCTACTCTGCCTGGGCACAGGGTATGGAGATAGTGCTTTACCCAGTCGCACTATCCCCCTCTCGACTTCGTTTCAAGGATTTCCGAAGGAGGGACAAAGTCCATACGTTCGGAATTGAAAGAAGGTGCAGGGGATGCCAGAAAGACGATTAACACCGTAACAAGGATTTCCCTTCCAATATTACTTTTATTAGTCTGTTGTGTCTTTTAACATGCCCCAAAAATTTCATTTGTCTTGTTCTAATTGTGTTTAGTAGTTATCTTTTCATTTTCTTTTAACTTTTACCCTTGTTATAAAGATTAACACAAGAATGTATATAACATATATTACAATATAAACAAATTTGAGACATTTATCAGACTTTGAGGCCCTCAGTTTTAGTTGATATGCTTGCTTGCTTGCGTTCGCCCGATGACTAAAGGAGTGTACCTCTTCATCATCCGCCCTTATATGGACGTTAAGTAGGCGTGTCTGCGTTGTGTTGTGGTTTACAGTATAACTGTGATATTTGCGCCTTTCGGCCCAACACATCCGACTTCAGCATGACATTTTTGAGTACCGGGTTGTCTTCCCTCTTCGATCCCTACTCGCTTGGCCAGACTAGAGAGGGTTAGTCTGTTACTAGAGACACCACGGAGAGGTGGAGAAGGGTCTGGATGGTTCTGGTTCACCGATCCTGGCACAAGCCATCAGCTGTGGGTCGCTGACAACTTCCAGTATGACCTATACCTAAATCTGGCGCTAATTTTGCGATGCGGTTGTTTCACAATTATGAAATGATTGCGTATGAATGTTTACAACGTCAATGTTGCTGCTGTTATTGTCGTTAGAATCATCATCAATGAATGAATCCATAGATGCCCCGATATCCTCGTAGAGAATCTCGTGAAAATCCGAGGAGAATCTTGATCCACGTGTACGAACTCCGTAGCACGGGCTAAGATCCACGGTGTGGGTAGGTTTTTGCTGTCGACTTTTCCTGGACAGCGGTCAAGATTTTCTACTTTTAACTGTCAATGGTTCTTTAACGTGCGCGAGTGCACACACGACCTCTTGTTTATTGCCGTTATCCGAGAGGGCTATACATCGGATCTCACTACCCAAAAAGCCAGAGGAGGGTAACATCACGAAAAATCCCCGCATTAATTTGTTTCCCTATTTTTGAAATCACCACCGTTTGTGATGTGCTTTGAACCCGTGATTTTCATGTCCAGAGGCAGACGCTCTACCTGCAGCTTTTCACCGTCAGCGTGACTCAGCCCTCCACAAGGAAAAACCAAACCAGTTCCTAATTCTCGTTCAATGAGCATAATCTTAACAGCAGTCTCATTGGCCCCCACACGTGAAGTAGCATGAGAACATTAGCGCACTTGTTGATAAATTGATCATCCGCTATGTAGTCTGCTTAAATATATCATCAGTTCTTTTGTAGATCTAAACTGGACATCACGTTATTAGAAACTGATTGTAAAAGCAAACGCATAAAGCGACTACCAATAAGCTGTGGGGTCAGAGGGCATGAGTCATTTGAAGTTATAAGTCCAAATGAGCAGACAAGTCATAACATGTTTCTGGCAGAATTATTGTTGTTGTTCTTCCTCTTCTCTCTTTTCACTGATACCAAAAAGGTGTCGTGGTTTATATCATTTGTCGTTCTTGAGCTGCTCGAACTATCTGAATTAGTGATTTTCCTTTGTTGTTACATGTCTCTGTTACTGCATCTATCCATCTTCTTCTTTTCTCTTTTCACTGATACCTAAAAGGTGTCGTGGTTTATATCATTTGTCGTTCTTGAGCTGCTCGAACTGTCTGAATTAGTGATTTCCCTTTGTTGTTACATGTCTCTGTCACTGCATCTATCCATCTTCTTCTTTTCTCTTTTCACTGATACCTAAAAGGTGTCGTGGTTTATATCATTTGTCGTTCTTGAGCTGCTCGAACTGTCTGAATTAGTGATTTCCCTTTGTTGTTACATGTCTCTGTCACTGCATCTATCCATCTTCTTCTTTTCTCTTTTCACTGATACCTAAAAGGTGTCGTGGTTTATATCATTTGTCGTTCTTGAGCTGCTCGAACTGTCTGAATTAGTGATTTCCCTTTGTTGTTACATGTCTCTGTCACTGCATCTATCCATATTCCATGTTTAGCTGGCATAGAAATGTTTGGATGTCTTAGCAATGGTGAAAGCTGTGGTATGTGACAGTATTTGCTTTTTGTATTTTCATGTCAATTTTTCTGTCTAGTTTTCCATCTTCAGAATTATTGTTATCGCTTGTAATTTGATAACTCCTGAAGTACGTATCATTTATGTTTGTAATATTCGTTTGAACTGATTATGTTTGATAGCTGTAACATAAATGTTAGTTTAAATTAAATGTGGTTAAGTGTAAGAAAAATAAAGTAAAGGTTGGAGTTAAATATGAAACATAATTACGTTAAGGATAGAAATGAAATAGCGTTATGGAAGAAACATGTTTGCGTTAAGTATAGTGACACTTTAGCGTTAAGGAATTAAAGAAGAAACAACGTTTGCGTTTAGGATAAACTAATTTTGAATTTAAGGATAAATTAGGTTGTTAATAAAAAGCGCATTGTGATTAAGGGTGAAGCATATTTGTTTTATATAATAATTGCAATAGGGGAAACATAATGGCATTAGGGTTAACATAATGGCATTAGGGTTAACATAATGGCAATAGGGGTAGCATAATGTCATTAGGAGAAACATAATGGCAATAAGGGATAACATAATGGCATTAGAGGTAACATAATGGCAATAAGGGTAACATAATGGCATTAGAGGTAACATAATGGCAATAGGGGTAACATAATGGCATTAGAGGTAACATAATGGCAATAGGGGTAAGATAATGGCATTAGGTGTAACATAATGGCAATAGGGGTAACATAATGGCATTACATTTAAAAGAATGACATGATGGGTAACATAATTGCAATAGGGTAACATAATGGCACTAGGGGTAAAATAATGGCATCAGGATTAACATAAGGATATTACGGGTAACATTTTGGCGCTGGTGATAAAATAATGGTACCATGGAGGACAGAATGGATTAGGGATAGAACAAAGGCAGTAGGAACCAAATATGTTTGGTTTTCTAATTGTGAATAAAACATGTTGGCTTTAAGCGTGTTTACTTTTTTGTGTGTGCTGGGAGTTAAAGCATATAAAGAAGTGATATTCGTTCGTTCGTTCGCTTTCATCAACTTTGACCTCTGACGAAGTCCCACCCATGGACTGAATTTTGCGTGTAAAGTCTGTTTTATCCCATTACAGGATGCCCCTCGCCATGCAGGCAGATTTACTCCGACTTCAGAGGTACTAATTTTTAGGGAATTAGTGAAACCCAGGTGTCCTCGCCAGGGTACGAACCCCGGCTGTTGCCGTGGTAAGCCAACCGCCTATCGATTGCGCTAACCGGACACCCAGAAGTGATATTAAAAATAACATATTTTGACGATAAAGAAAATACGCGTTTGAATTAAACGTAAAATATAACAGATAAATAAAAGTGAAAAAAAAAACAATTCACAAAAAACTCTTCTGTGTAAATTGTAAATATTAACACGAAATGAAACACCAAGTAGAAACTACTTTAACTTACATGTCAAACTCAATAAAGAGATGACTGGAAATGCACTGGTCATGGTTTCATGGGAGAGCAGAGGCGCCTGCGACCTACGGTCGCAATAGCAGGGTCGGCGCACCATTAGCTGACAAAGACCTAGCAGTTCTACCTCCTCGTGGTCTCCCCCGGTAACAGCCCGCGTCAAACAGGCTGGCGAACAGAAGCTAGGATCGTCGTGTTCCCTGTAGTGGTGGTTGTTACTGATATAGAAGGCCCAGTATTGCAGTACCTCTGGGCTGGACTAGTAGTTTCCCAGCCTGGGATAGACGACCACCAACTTCTCCAGTAAGAGCCGTGAATGTCAAGAAATTCTTAACGACCCGCCACACCAATGAGTTAAATGGGCACTCCGCCCGCATCAACTCGTGGCATTACGACAAATCAAATCAAAAGTCATGTTCTCATAGTGGACGAAAGCAGGTCCCCTTGCTAGGGAATCAATTCAGAGGAAGAGGTATGTTTACAGCACTCGGAAAAAATGACAAATAATCAACAACAACAAAAAAAAAACAAAGATCAATATATGGACCGAAGCAGGATCGAACCCGTACTCAGTGGCACAGCGCCTTGCCACGAAAAGCCAAACGCTAGGGAACACTGCCACCGTGAATATTGTTCTTTGTTTTTCTTTTTCTGTTGTTGATTATTTGTCATTTTTTCCGAGTGCTGTAAACATACCTCTTCCTCTGATTTGATTCGCTGATTATCGCCTCGGAAGTTCCCACTATTATAATATTCATTTATTATTATTTGTCTTCCCCCTTGCAAGGCCTTCATGTTGATTCAAGAGTGGGGAAAAAAAAAACGAAAAGAAAATCTGCGTAAAACAATTAACATAGAAAGCTTACTATAGACATTGGAACTTTTCAAGATATAGAAGTCAAACGTCGGACAAGGAAAGATAATATTCGATGTATTTTTTTTTCATTTTCTCGCGAAATATATTGAATTCGTGAATTAATATAAGTTATAGGTTAAGTTCATTGTGAACTCGAGAAAGCATGGAAAAAGACCAAGAGGAAGACCCAGAAGAATATGGATAGATGCAGTGACAGAGACATGTAACAACAAAGAAAAATCACTAATTCAGACAATTCGAGCAGCTCAAAAACGACAAATGATATAAACCACGACACCTTTTAGGTATAAGTGAAAAGAGAAAAGAAGAAGAAGAAAGATAGGCTAAGTACTCACAATGAACGAGATACTTCTGATAAAAATAACAGTAAAAAGGGGAAGCAATGACACTGCCGTGTAGATAGTCCAAACATATAATTCTAACAGGGTCATGTTGTATGAACAGAAGAAGGCAACGGAAGTTAGATTCGGTCCAAAACAATAGTAAAACGGATTGCAAGTTAAATCTGGTCCAAAAAAAGTAAAATTCCCAAATGGAAGTTATAATCTGTCTAAATAAATAGAAATCTGGAATGGATGTTAGATTCAATCCGAAATTTGAAAAAAAAAAAAAAAAAAAAAAAAAATATATATATATATATATATATATATATATATATATATATATATATATATATATATATGTACTTATAAACATTATATACTAACAAAATGCACTTTTAAACATTTTACACTGTCAAAATGTACTTATAAACATTATATACTAACAAAATGTACTTATAAACATTATATACTAACAAAATGTACTTATAAACATTATACACTAGCAAAATGTACTTATAACATTATTAACTAACAAAATGCACTTTTAACATTATGCACTAAACAAAAAGTACTTATATCATTATACACTAACAAAGTATACTTATAAAATTATACACAACAAAATATACTTATAATAGTATGCACTTATAAAATACAGATACTAAGTATCATGGCTATGACAGTAAAGATTAAGTGTCAACAATTCAGAGTCGTGTGTCATGAATACGTATATATCCTTTCACAGTGAGACAAAACAAAACCCATGTTCTGAATTTGTAATATAACACCATTAATCGAAAGCATGCTATAACAAAACTATTTGCAGACGACCAAGTTCTGATACATGAAACATCTGAGGACCTGCAAGAATATATCAACAAGCTAAACAACACTTGTAAACAATACAACATGAAGATCAGCATAAACAAAACCGAAGTAATGGCAATAACGAGAAAGAAAGAAAAACTATATATCATAATAAATAATACAACTCTGAAGCAAGTAGACAATTTTAAATATCTGAGTAGCACGTTAAAACAAGACTATAACCAAGAGACAGAGATAGATATAAGGTGTAACAAAGCATGCCAAGTTATAGGCCAAGTATCAACACTATTGAAAAACAAAGCAATAACTACGGAAGCAAAAAGGGTAATATACAAATCCATTTTTCTACCAACTCTGTGCTATCAGTGCCAGAATTGGACGCTGGACTATAAAACAATAAGAAAGATAACGACCACCGAAATGAAATGTGTCAGAAGAGTGACAGGAAACAGCTTAAGGGACAGAGTAAGAAACACTGACCTGAGGAAGAAACTCGAAATTGAACCAGCCATCGAATACATAAAGAAGCAACAGATAAATTGGTTCGGCCACATAACAAAACAAAAAGAACTAACAATGACTTAAATAGCCATAAACAAACGCTACGAAAATGCCAAATTAAGAGGAAGACCGAGAAAGAGATGGATAAAGGGAATACTAGAGTCACTAGGAGGGATAACATCAGAAGAGGCCAACAGAAGAGCAAAGAATCGCAGATTGTGTCTCCCCTCGACGCCAACGGCAGCAGAGGAAGAATAGAAGATAGAAGAAGTAGAAGAAGATCGAAAGGATACTTCCGGTGCTTGACTGTGCTGGCAACACGATACCATTTTCGATGGGCGTCAAACTTAAGTTATAAATAAATTTGAATGCCCGTAGCAAAAACAAATTCAAGTGTGTGATTTCGAAAAAAATATATAGAACAACAACTTAAATGGTTGAGCCACCTGGTCAGAATGAACCCCTACGAATCACCATCAAGGGAGTTCTTCTCGAGAATGCATGGAAAAAGACCAAGAGGAAGATCCAGAAGAAGATGGATAGATGCAGTAACAGAGACATGCAACAACAAAGGAAAATCACTAATTCAGACAGTTCGAGCAGCTCAAGAACGATAAATGATATAAACCACGACACCTTTTAGGTATCAGTGAAAAGAGAAAAGAAGAAGAATCGAAAGCAAGCAACCATACAAGTGTTAACCGAACACATTAGGAAACGTCACATAAAGACACCAAAGATAAATCACAGGAATAATTGGGTGTGTTGCCAAAAAAAATGTGATTCTTTACAAATCTTAGGTGGAAAACAAAAAACAAACACGTTTCTTTAGAAATCTATAAATTTAAATGGGAAAGAGTTAATTGCTTCTTACGAAATATACAAACCAATGGTCAGAGCAGGAAAACCACGCACAAAAAGGAGGAATCCTTTAATTTTCTATGAGAGTTTATTTTTAGTATAATCGTTATATTGAAGCATACATTTCTTTGTAGCTGAATTGTGCTTTACATATGGTGGTTATAAAGTGAGGTTGTCTTATTACAGAACAGCCTGAGGTTGTCTTATTACAGAACAGCATGAGGTTGTCTTATTACAGAACAGCCTGAGGTTGTCTTATTACAGAACAGCCTGAGGTTGTCTTATTACAGAACAGCCTGAGGTTGTCTTATTACAGAACAACCTGAGGTTGTCTTATTACAGAACAGCCTGAGGTTGTCTTATTACAGAACAACCTGAGGTTGTCTTATTACAGAACAGCCTGAGGTTGTTAATGGAGCAGCTCGAGGTTGTATGTTAATGGAAAAGCTTGAGGTTGTCTGTTTAAGGAAAAGCTTGAGGTTGTATGTTTATGGAAAAGCTTGAGGTTGTCTGTTTAAGGAAAAGCTTGAGGTTGTATGTTTATGGAAAAGCTTGAGGTTGTCTGTTTATGGAAAAGCTTGCGGTTGTATGTTTATGGAAAAGCTTGAGGTTGTCTGTTTATGGAAAAGCTTGAGGTTGTCTGTTTATGGAAAAGCGTGAGGCTGTCTGTTTATGGAAAAGCTTGAGGTTGTCTGTTTATGGAAAAGCTTGAGGCTGTATGTTTATGGAAAGGCTTGAGGTTGTCTGTTTATGGAAAAGCTTGAGATTGTCTGTTTATGGAAAAGCTTGAGGTTGTCTGTTTATGGAAAAGCTTGAGGTTATATGTTTATGGAAAATTTTGAGATTGTCTGTTTATGGAAAATTTTGAGATTGTCTGTTTATGGAAAGCTTGAGATTGTCTGTTTATGAAAAAGCTTGAGATTGTCTGTGGAAAATCCTGAGGTTTCCTATTTATGGTATAGCTTGAGGCTGTCTGTTTTTTGTTTGTTTTTTTTTTTTTTTGTATTGTTTTTTTTTGTTACATTGTTTGCTGTACATTTGTAGTCTATTTTGGACAGGCAAACACGTCCTCGTACATTCGATGACAACTATTTGTGACCCTCACTTATATATGTTGTTCTTTCTTTAATCAAACTACGCCAAACCTCATGATAAATTCTATTTCTAGATGACAAGAAAAGATAAAATAATAATAAGAAGAAGATGAATAACAATGTGATAATTCAGCGAAAATTACTAATAAACCATAACTAAAACCCGTGTTCATGTTTGAAAGAAACAAAGAGAAGATCACAAAGATGAATTGACTTTAATAATGAGAAGTCCTAATGTCCCGGACTATCCATATTTTGACAATGTCACCACGTCCTGCCCACAACAATGATCCTCAAAGTCATGTAACCACCGCAGACTGACGGCCCACTCCAATTTAAGGAAATAAAACTTTATATCCATTTTAGACTGGCAGAGGGCGAAGTACAGAACGTTCGTTTTGTGGCGCTAGATTTTAGAGCAACGGGTAAGCATGCCGGGTCCTGAAGTCCACAAGGCGGGTTTGTGGGCTAATAAACGGAATGGTAAAATAAAATAGAGGTCCGGGCCCAGTATAATTGCTCTAGCTATGGGTATGTTATGACCGGACTGTCTTTGCTTGCTAAGTACATTAAAAGCATAAGGATTTCAGAGCCACTATTCTGGTGTGAGAAAAGGTCGATTGTAGTTGGTGATTTTGGATGTCCAGGGGGAGAAAGACGTAGAACAATCATTAAAGTTCATCAGGTCTTGTATAAAAATAGGGAATGTCTCCCTGACTGGTCAAACGCTGGGTTTGTCTGTGTCTGTGTACCTCTGATTTCAAAAGGAGTATATAATTTTAAGCAAAGAGTATATATTTATCAGACATTGCAAGCTGATTGAGTTAAACGTTATTGTGTTGTTGTTGTTGTGTGTAGTTCAAGCTCGCCCATTTCTAATTCAAGAACTTGAAGCGGGAACTATGAAGTGAGTACTCGCAGTACAATACACATGTGAATATAATTTACTGAGAGATAATTATTTTGGGGAATAAGACAAGCTCTTATCTCCTGTATGAAAGCTGGCATGTGATATAGGTTTATTTGCGGAACGAGCTGAAAGCTGTTTTCAATAGCCTCAAACTGATTTGCTCCGGGATGAAGTATCCAATCGCATCATTTACATAAGTCTCCCGCTCGATGGAATAGAGAGTACAATAGTCGTAAAGTCAGGATCGTTTTTTAGATAAGGGAATTTTATTTTCTTTATGCAATAGCGTGCAAGATTTTAACAATGTTTCACTCTGTTTTATGCTTCTTCATTCTTTTAATTTTATTACTTCCTTCTCGGGCGGTGATCTCTCAAATCCGTTCTAGCTGTTGAACTGCTGTTTTCTAGAATGGTTCCTATTTTTCCCCTTATTTATGAGCAAGAAGTGAAAGGGGAAAAAACAGGTTTGTAACGGACTGTGCGCTGTTAAAGCAAAACACGTTTCATTGAAACATATAACTCAATACTAAGTGCTTTGTACAGACGACATTTGGTACTGTTGAGCTTGGCTATGTATATCACGTTTCTATTCTGTACAAAAGGCAAGAGGCAGGTCCTTGGTGGTCATGTGAATTAAGTGTTATAAAATATGCCATGTCTAGCGACGTATTTGAAAGGCAAGTCCGTCAAAAATATGACAAATTTATGTAATAGTCTCTCATTTTTAAAATGAACGTGTCTTTATATTCTACTTCTTCAGCATTTCATCCGTTCTTTGTGACGTCAATGTGACGACATGTCGTTATATCTGAACCTGGAGGCGAAGGAGCGCTTCACAGCAGCAGAGCTGGAAGTTGTCAGCGACCCACAGCTGAGGGCTTGCGACAGGATCGGTGAACCACAACCATCAATATTCTGCTCCAGCTCTTCGTGGTGCCTCTAGTAACAGACTAATCCGTCCAGTCTGGCCAAGCGAGTAGGGATCGAAGAGAAAAGACAACCCGGTACTCAAAAATACCATGCTGAAGTCGGATGTATTGGGCCGAAATGCGCATATATCACAGTTATACTGTAAAACCAGAATACAACGCAGTCACACCCACTCAGCGTTCTTTTTAAGGGCGGATGACGAAGAGGTGTACACGTTTAGTTATTGGCGAACGCAAGCAAGAAAGCATATCTGAACCTATGAGCCCGACACACCCCACCCACTTCAGTAGATTATAAAACATCGTTTAACACTTGGCATGGGAGGCGGCCATTTTAACATACTGTTTTCGACTTTTACCTGTCAAACATTAATAAACATGCGCAGAGTGCGCACGGCACCTTTTCACCTTCGCCGTTGTCCCAAAGAGCTAGACATCAGATCTGTGTAGGCAGAGACTGGCAGCGATAAGCCACGTAGAAACGAAGCAACAACTGTCCGATGTCAGTGGTTCGGAACTGTCTTGTCGGTGAAAAAAAAGGGGGGGGGGGGCGACGACGTACATCTACACCATTTCACAACTTCCCCGCTTATTATCTTCTAATTGTTTTTATCTTCTAATTGTTTTTATCTTCTAATTGTTTTTATCTTCTAATTGTTTTTATCTTCTAATTGTTTTTATCTTCTAATTGTTTTTACTTTCCAAATATTATTTTCACCTCTTCTTATATTTCGGTTCTAACTGGCGTTCACTCACAGACTACTAAATGAAAGGACAGCTCTCTACGTCACCCGTTCTTAAAAAGACGTTAGGTGGGGGTATATGCGTTGTGTCGTAAATTATATTCGTCTTTCAACCCAACACATCCGACTTCAGGACGGCATTTTTGAGTACCGGATTACCTTCCATTTTCCAATCCAACTCGCTTGGACAAAGTAGACTGATTAGTCAGTTGCTAGAGTCACCACGAAGCGGTGGAGTAGGGCTTGGATGAGTCTGGTTCACTCATCCTGACACAAGCCATCAGCTATGAGTCGCTGGCTGTTTCTAGCTCTGTGGCTGCCGCGCACCTTGTTTCCTCCCTTTATATTACTTGTAACGCTTCAGGCAGGATAGCTAACCCGGCGATAATGCTCTCGTGGCTTTTGCAAAGGTCATTAGTCTTATCAACAATAATTAACAGTTTATTCAAGCTGTAATGTTTTCATAAAATAACATCAAATTATTATTGTTTAATCATTTTATAGATATAGTCGTTTGTTTCATCTCAAAATAATAGCAGTTTAGTTCTAATCTTGTCAATCTTGTATAATTTGCAGAATTTATGGATGGATGTGGCCGGTATCTTGTACATTCCACTTATTCTCTAAGTTGATATTATATAGAAGTGGTTCGATCCTAACCTTCACCTGTTAAGTGAGCGCAGATTCGTTGTGTCGCTAGGTTACTGCAATGCCGCGATAGCTGCACATTTCAGCCCGTCATATCCGCCTTCGGAATGGACGGGTAGATTTGCTTAACAATTTTTTTTGCACGTACAGCTACCATTTTTGGCCCACTCTTTTTCGAAATGAAACTATCAAGAGTTCATTAACATTCCTGGGACCTCCTGCTTTTCGCTTCTTTTCCAAGAGGGAAAGACATCGAATTTCACTGCACCAAAGGGTAGAGTAAAGCCAGGAAGAAACCACATATTCCAGTACTGATAACAAAATAACCCACTAACTGTGACATAGATCGAGTCCGTACAGTCTTGTCCACAGGCCGACGTCTTACACCTTGACCGCCCAGTTCCGCTGAACTGGTTTCAGTTTGATAGATCAGATACACACACACTAAACTATTTCAAGTTAAAGTTAGTATTTTTGCATTAATGATATTTTAGTACCTCATCATCATCGAGTGCATTCTTCGCAACGAAGGTTGGCTACCATGGATCGCCATTCCACTCTGTTTCCTGCTTTGATGGTGCAGGTTGTCATAGATTGACTTGTCCATCTTTTGATGTTACTCGTCCACGTTAGTCTTGGTCTGCCTCTGCCTCTTTTACCTTGTATTTTCCCTTCCAATATTACTTTTAGTGGGCTTTTGTGCCTTTTAACTTGCCCCAAAAATTTCATTTGTCTTGTCTTAATTGTATTTAGTAGTTCTCTTTTCACTTTTAGTTGTTTTAAAACTTCATCGTTTGTTTCCTTTTCTTTCCATCCAATTCTACCTATTCATCTATAAATCCACATTTCAAAAGCTTCAATTTTCTGTTCTGTTTTCTTGTCTAATGTCCATTTTTCTGCACCATACAGGAATATTGAGAAAATGTAACATTTTGCTATTCTTAGTTTCAGCCCTACTATTATTTGTTTTTTGTTAGTATATTTTTCATGGCATTAAAATTACTTTTGGCCATACCTATTCTTTTTTTTTTTTTTTTCAATTTTACATTTTCCATCATTGGTTATAGTATGTCCAAGGTAGTTGTAGCTCTGAACTGTCTCCAGATGTATTCCTTCAACTGTGATATTTACTTGTAGGTCTTGAGAATTTTCTTTGTTTATGATCATAGTTTTAGTCTTTTTGATATTCATATCCAGTCCATATTTTTTGCTTGTTATGTTTATAACATTAATCAATTGTTGTAGGTCTTTAGAATTTTCTGCTAGTAGAACAGTTTCAGCATTTAGTACCTAATGACTAAAATAAAGATCAAATATGAGTAAATATGAGAATTTCCGGGGCGCATGTTAGTAGTAGCCCTCGTCAATCATAGCTGACCATGGATTTTGCAGCGTCACTAGAAATGTTATTTTCTTATCATCGGAATGATACCGTGCATGAGACACGGTTCAGAGCTCCAATTCCCTCGACGCTGAAAGGTAACACAAGTGGAATAAAGTAAAATAAACTGGGGCTAAATAATTAATAAAATATAACAAAATTATTTATAAACTTAACTTGAAGGAATAATTAACATCTGGTCTTGTATAGTCTACACTAGCGAATCATAGGAGGAAGAGGTATGTTTACAGCACTCATAAAAAATATGGAGCCGCGATAGCTCAGTGGTTAGTGAACTGGACTAAAAAGGACAAGAGGTAGGGTTCAATCCCAACCGACGGCTTCCGTGTTCACCCAGCCTTTAATGGGTACCGGTTTTTTTCTGGGAAAGTAAAGCGGCACGGGCGTAATACCGACCACATTACTCCAAAAATCATGCGCGGAAGGTCTGTAAAATTTATGGTCCTAACACCATATTCCCTATACGCCAACCGGCGTGATGGTGGTACTTTACTTTTACTTTTACTCAGAAAAAATGACAAATAAAGAACAACAGAAAAAAGAACAATACATTGTTTGAAGCAGGATCGAACCTGTACTCGTTGGTACTGAGCCTTGCCACGAGGAACCGAACGTTAGGGAATCGATCCGGCTTCGGACCATGTATTGTTCTTTGTTTTTTTCTGTTGCTGTTTATTTATAATTTTTTTCTGAGTGCTGTAAACATATCTCTTCCTCCTATGATTCGCTGAATTATCGCCTCAGAAGTTTCCCTCAATAATCATCATCATCGTGTGCCTTCTCCGCCACGAAGGTTGGCTACCATGGATCGCCATTCTACTATGTTTCTTGCTTTGATGGTGCATGCTGTCATAGATTGACTTGACCATCTTTTGATGTTACTCGTCCATGTTAGTCTTGGTCTCTGCCTCTTTTACCTTGTATTTTTCCTTCCAATATTACTTTTAGTAGGCTGTTGTGTCTTTTAACATGCCCCAAAAATTTCATTTGTCTTGTCTTAATTGTATTTAGTAGTTCTCTTTTTATTTTCAGTTGTTTTAAAACTTTATCGTTTGTTATCTTTTGTTTCCATCCAATTCTACCTAATCTTCTATAAATCCACATTTCAAAGGCTTCAATTTTCTGTTCAGTTTTCTTGTCTAATGCCCATGTTTCTGCACCATACAGGAATATGAAGAAGATGTAACATTTTGCCTCTATAATAATATTCATCTATTAATATTTGTCTCCATAGTCTACACTAGATCACTGCCGCGCTTAAAGAAATGAAGAAATCAGCCAAAGATTTCTCGCTGATGGCCCAACATTTAAGTCTGTTTGTAGATTACAACCGACAACTGTTTCTGGCGTTGTTTACTGGAAGGGAAAGTTGAAGCAATAAGGAAGTCAGAAAATTAGAGTGAAATCTCTGAACTGTCAGGAACACTGAGGCATCGAGGTTATCTTCTCTTACTTGAGATATAGAAAGCGAGGAAGAGACAGATGTTCTGAAATACTTGAAATGATTTCAGGCTAATTGTTGAAGTATGGAAAATGGAATTAATTAAATGCTGGAGGTAGTCAGTATTTGAAAGCGGGTTGTTTGTCATGGGTATTTTAGTCGTTTTGTTTATTTGTTTCTTGTCATCAATTTAAAATGCACGTGTTTCTTCTGTTTTTTTTTTTTTCCCAAGGCAACATAGAATAAGTTGTACTATAATCTTTAAAACATATTGTAAATAAAATGTAATATTGCACACGTGAACATCTCAAATGTATCATTACTTCCTTTGTTATAAGCGTTTATGCTCTACTAAAACATCATTCACATTCAAGTTAGTTAAACTAAACATGAATCCTGTTGTTGACTGTTTTCCATGTCATGACACTAAGCTATCTGGTCTTTTCTCTCTTTGTTGTCCACGATCTCTCTTTCCCTGTATCCACAGCCATTATTAATATCCAGAAAAAAATTAACACGGAGAAACGTAGATTTAGAAGTTGATGTAGCATTGAAATAATTCTCATCGGAATGATATCGTGCATGAGTCACGGTTCAGAGCTCCACTTTCCTCGACGCTGAAAGGCAACACAAGTGGAATATAGTAAAATAAATTGAAGCTAAATATGTTCACATTTTGTGTGTGTGCTGTCTTCAAATGAAACTACTGCTACAGGATCAGTTTTTAGATCGAGTGGTATGTACGACACTAACGAAATATTGAGTAATAAATGTAACAGAGAGGTTGTGGGTTCAAATCCCGGCTATACCGGATGGGATTTTTATTTGTGATTTCTCTCTGCGGCAACCACCCCTGGTCTTAGCAGCAAGGCTCAACTTGAAACGTCAATTACTCATCGACGGAGAAAATATGAGTACCTCCGAAGTCGGAGTTATCTGCATGTACGGCGAGGCACACGGCTGCCAAGGAAAAATGGATTAACACGCAAAATCCAGTTCCTAGTCTAGGGACTTCGTCAAAGGTGACAGCTGGCGAACGAAAAAAAAAAATGCTACTGCAAGATTTTTTGGACTATAACTAAAACTTAATTTTATTATTACAGCCAGTTTTGGGAAATAGTGTGTTCTAGCGTATTAGTTCACCCATTAGAATTGTTTCCTTGTTGGACGATAGTGGTGATAGTTGTCCGATTATTTGACAAACTTTGTTACATCTAGGAGCCGCGATAGCTCAGTGGTTAGTGAACTGGGCTACAAAGGACGAGAGGTAGGGTTCGATCCTGATAGACAGCTTCCGGGTTCACCCAGCCTTAAATGTGTACCGAATTTTTTAAATGGGAAAGTAAAGCAGCACGGGCGTAATACCGACCACATTACCCCAAAAATCAAGTGCTGAAGGTCTGTAAAATTTATGGTCACTAACACCATATTCCCTATACGCTACTTGGCGTGACGGGTATTCTTTACATTTCTTTTTTACTGAGACTTTATGTAAAAGTAGTATTCAATTGTGTCAGAGTTGGAGAGAGTTACAACTATGTCAGACTCTATGTGTTTTTATACTTTATTAAGGTGCTAGTACGAGTGGCTATATAGCCTAGTAGGGAAAACCACCCGATTTCACGTCTACTTTGAGTCAACTTTTTGAAAGGTTTTTATACTGAAGTAGCAATCATTTATAATTAGACTCTAAGTGCCTTTAAAATCGGTTTCTATACTGAATTACAAATTGTTTATAATTAGACTGAGTGTCTTTTTGAAATATGTTTCTATACTGAGGTACCAATAGTTTACAATTAGACTCTAAGTGTCTTTTTGAAATATGTTTCTATACTGAGGTACCAATAGTTTACAATTAGACTCTGTGTCTTTTTGAAATATGTTTCTATACTGAGGTACCAATAGTTTACAATTAGACTCTAAGTGTCTTTTTGAAATATGTTTCTATACTGAGGTACCAATAGTTTACAATTAGATTCTAAGTGTCTTTTTGAAATATGTTTCTATACTGAGGTACCAATAGTTTACAATTAGACTCTAAGTGTCTTTTTGAAATATGTTTCTATACTGAGGTACCAATAGTTTACAATTAGACTCTAAGTGTCTTTTTGGAATAGGTTTCTAAACTGAAGTACCAATCGTTTATAATTAGCAGACTGACTCGATAAACAAGATCAACCTGACTTGTCACATTTTACTACACACTCTTACAAATTCTCAAGATCTACAAACACCCACACACTTTCGTTGGCGTTCTAATTGCTTCCCCTTTTCCTGTTTACTCGCAGACTAATTTTCTCCCCTTGAAATGAATGTTTTAAAGAGATGTTTATTGCT
Organism: Megaustenia siamemsis; assembly: GCA_032433765.1. Taxonomy (NCBI): domain Eukaryota; kingdom Metazoa; phylum Mollusca; class Gastropoda; order Stylommatophora; family Ariophantidae; genus Megaustenia; species Megaustenia siamemsis. The sequence goes on along the minus strand of JAVIAB010000046.1, from coordinate 36,998,911 downwards.
TTGGTAATTTGTTTCCATGCTATATTCCGATTTATTTAGTGAATTGATTTTGTGGTAATTTTGTGATTTATATATGTGGGATATTTTAATATTACATTTGACAGGACCAGTATTATTATTACTTTTTTCAAACTAAAGGCACCATCTATACAGTTTCAGAGCACTGAACACGTATATTTGTACAATTACAGAACATGGAACAAGGATATGTGTACAATTACAGAACATGGAACACGGATGTGTATACAATTACAGAACATGGAACACGAATATGTGTACAATTACAGAACATGGAATGCGAATATGTGTACAATTACAGAACATGGAACACGAATATGTGTACAATTACAGAACATGGATCATGAATATGTGTACAATTACAGAACATGGAATACGAATATGTGTACAATTACAGAACATGTAACACGAATATGTGTACAATTACAGAACATCGAACACGAATATGTGTACAATTACAGAACATGGAACACGAATATGTGTACAATTACAGAACATGGAACACGTATATTTGTACAATTACATAACATGGAACACGTATATTTGTACAATTACAGAACATGGAACACGTATATTTGTACAATTACAGAACATGGAACACGAATATGTGTACAATTACAGAACACTCAACAAGAATAGTTGTACAACTACAGAATACGGAATGCGATTACTTCTGTAATATGGTTCTTGAACTACTACTGTTTATGACCGTTTATTCTCTGACAACTCCTGTTTATGTCTGTTTCTTCCGTTACAACTCTATTTATGTTTCTCTTTATTCTCTGACAACTCCTGTTTATGTCGGTTTCTTCCGTTACAACTCTATTTATGTTTCTCTTTATTCTCTGACAACTCCTGTTTATGTCGGTTTCTTCCGTTACAACTCTATTTATGTTTCTCTTTATTCTCTGACAACTCCTGTTTATGTCTATTTCTTCTGTGATAGTATGGCAAGTGTAATATATTCATAATTGAATGTCGATGTTTCAGACTGAATTCAGTGTTGTTTCGGCATCGTGTAAAAGTGTGTGTGGGCATTTGATGTAACTGCTTCATGTTAATGATTTGGTAGTTTACGTTAGCGCATTACCAGTCGTGGCAATGTGCCTTAGCGTAAGGTTCTACCCTGACTGGAGGCAAATAATAATAAATGAATATTTTTGTAGAGGGAAACTTCCGAGACGATAATCAGCGAATCAATTCAGAGGTAGAGGTATGTTTACAGCACTCGGAAAAATTGACAAATAATCAACAACAGAAAAAAATATGGACCAAAGCAGGATCGAACCCGTACTCAGTGGCACAGCGCCTTGCCACGAGAAGCCAAACGCTAGGGAGCACTGCCACTCTGCTGACTCCTGTTTGAGCAGACTTTAATATGTTTCTTTCCTAGACTATTGAGTTTAAGAATATGAGTTAATGCGCTGTTGTAAAATAAACACATATACATTCATAAGCACGGATGCACACAAATATACAAACATACAAACCGACATAAACGTTTACTTACATCCACATACTGTGGGTGTAAGTCATTTAAAAAAAAAATGATAATTTAACTTAGTGACCGTGTAAGAAAACTTATCAGCCAACACAGAACTGGAGACGACAGTCGCTGGACACTGCGAGACTTGCTGAGGAGGGGATCTGAGCACCTATGGACATGTTCGGAGTGCAATGATGATGAACCGCAAATAACTCAATAACTCAATAACACATACATACGCATATACATATACACTTAAACATATATGCATATATAAATAAATGTATATAAATACATAAATAGATATACAAATATATAAATACATAAACACGTTCACATACATATACACACTCACACTCACACAAACACATACACACACACACACACACACATTCATGCATGCATATCTACGCATTGTTTACGTTTATGTGTGTGCATGTCTGTGTTAGTCACCTCTAGTGACTCGGGCAGATGGTGCTCGTAAACATGGGAGGGCCGACCATCTAAGAGCAGAATCCCCCTACAGAAAAAATCACCTGCTGCCTTGCAGGAAGATTGGGGACAATCAAAGGCTAGGGAAAGCAAACCTTAATAAAATGCTGGCTGAAATCGGATGCACTGGGCCACTGGCGCAGAACACAGTGCAACGTTTTTAACGGGTGTTCAATCAGAGTGGATCTGGCAGACTCTAATTGTGGTGTTCTGTTTGTAACACACCTAACCTGACAGCTGAGTTCATGTGAGGAGCTGGAATCCTACTCTGATTGGGTCCTGATCGCAGAGAGAGAGAGAGAGTTTACGTTCTGGTTCTGCTGTTCTTCATCAAGAACATATTATTTTCCCCTACTCCAGGATATACCATATGCTTGCATTATTTCACGTTTGTACAATAAGCATAGTCTCAATTATATCACGGTTTTTTGTCTCTTCTCCTTCTACCTTCCATCTTCCTTTGAACCATAGGTCTTCAACAAATACTTTTCTAGCCGTTTTGTTTTTTCCCCATTCTTTTAAGATCATTCCATGTCTTCCAATCGTCTTCATCTCTGCTTCCATCTGTCTTCTCCAAGAATTCCTTGGTGTTCCTCTTTGTCTTTTCCCCTGGGGATTCCAAAAAAAGGACTGTTGTGTAATACTCTCCATTTGCTTTCGCAGTGTGTGTGCTATCCAGCGTCATAATCTTCGCTGTATCTCTTTATCCACTGGCATTAGACTGGTACATTTCCATAATTCTATGTTAGTGAATTTGTCCTGTCATTTCCATTATTTTATTCTGCATAAGCATCCATTAATGAAGACATGTATCTTCATAATTGATATTTTTGTTGTTCTCTATGTTTCACAGCCATATAACAAGACTGACTTAAAATTGGAGTTGAACATTTTTATGTGTGTATTTAACCTAATTTCTTTTGAACTTTCATGTTTCCCATTGCAACAAATGCTCCTTTTGCTTTTGATATCCTAATTTCGGTATCATTTAATATAATTGTTCTTTAATCGCGACAGTTCTTAAGATATTTTTTTTTTTTACATATAAAATCGAGATAAAAACACAAAATTTCATTGCATTGGCTAAAAAAAAAATGTTGCAATTGAATGCAGTGATTTTAGAACAAATAAGCCTAATGAGCTATGTAATTATAATCATGCTAAAAGTTTTACATGGAAGGATTCAGAATAAAATCAATATGAAAATAGAAGAACAACAATTTGGATTTAAAAAAAAACAGTGGAACAAAAGAAGCCATACTCTGCATGTGGACATTAATAAAAAATAATACACAGAAGTAAACAAACCAATATATACCGCTGCATAGACAAAGTTTTGATAAAATATACCATAAACAACTTATAGACTGCCTTAAAGATATAAATCTGGATGACACAGACATACGACTAATATTTAATTTATACTGGGAGCAAACAGCAAAAATAAAATATAACAAAGAGAACTCTACACGTATTGATATACGAAGAGGAGTAAGACAGTGATGCATCATATCACCAAGCTTGTTCAATCTATACACTGAGCAAATCTTTAAAAACATCACAGAGACGCCAGGCCTAAACATTAACGGAAAGATAATCAATAACCTAAGATATGGTGGAGATGCTGTACTCATCATCATCATGAAGTACCGGGCCTGCTGGCGTAGGTGACCATGTCTCTCCACAACTTTCGATCTCGACAGTTATTTATCATTTCTGTTGTTGACCTTCTGCCAAGCCATTCTCTTTCTGTACTGCCAAGTCATGAGACTGTACTACTAGCAGAAAATCATAAAGATCTACAACAATTACTTAATGAAATAAATATAACTAGCACAAAATGTGGATTAGATATGAATATCAAAAGATTAAGACTATGATCATAAACAATGATAACACTCCAAACCAACAAATGGATATCAAAATTGAAGAAATCTACCGGGAGACAGTTTAGAGCTACAACTACCTTGGACATACTATGACCAGTGATGGACAATGTAAAACTGGAATAAACAAAAGAGTAGGTATGGCAAAAAGTAATTTTAATGCTATGAAAAATATACTAACATCAAAACAAATAACACCAGGGCTAAAAGTAAGAATAGCAAAATGTTATATCTTTTCAAGTTTCCTATTGAAGAAACATGGACATTAACAAGAAAACAGAACAGAAAATAAATTGAAGCCTTTGAAATGTGGATTTATAGAAGAATAGGAAGAATTGGGTGCTAAAGTATTAAAACAAATTATGAAGTCTTACAACAACTGAACATAAAATGAGAACTACTTAACAAAAAGACAAATGAGATTTTTGAGGCATGTACATTTGGGGCATGTATTTTTTGGCATGTTGACACAGCAGCTACCAAAAATAATCTTACAAGGGAAAATGCAAGGTAAAAGAGGCAGAAGCACACCAAGACTAACATGGACGAGTAACGTCAAAAGAAGAACAGCCAGCCTATGACCACCTGCAAAATCAAAGCAAGAGAGAGAACGGAAGAGCTCTCAATGTAGCCAACCTTCTGTGCGGAGACGGCACTCAGTGATGATGAAGATGAAGATGATGATGATGAAACTTAAGATGACTCTTCATAAACATTTTTATACTTTATTATTGTTTTTATTTTATGATTTCACATCGGGGGAAAATAAAAACACTTTGCTCTAGGAAGTTTATTGATTCTTCTAATTCTCATTTTTGACTTTTCTTTGCCTTCGTGTTTTAATCTTGGTTTATTGTTTCTGTTTGAATTTTCTTTTTTCCAAAGTGTTTCTGATTTCACCAACATCGTGATCACGTTTATTGTTATGGCTTCAATATTTAATAGAGTATGTTTTTTTACTTCGTTTATTTTAGGAAACCTTTTCCTAGAACATGGTTCATAATTAGTATTTTCACAATATTTGTTCATGAATACAGTTGTTCGTAATCCTGGTTAGTTAATTAATTGGTTGCTTAGTTAGTTATTTAGTTCCTTGGTTGGTTAGATAGCTACTTTTGTTGGTTAGTTATGGAGTTAATTGATTAGTTAGTTATTTAGTTCGTTGATTGGTTAGATAGCTACTTTTGTTGGTTAGTTAGTTAGTTAAGTTGGTTAGTTAGTTATTACATTTTTTAGTTAGTTTCTTAGTTAGGAAATGTATTTGTTGGTTAGTTAGTTAGTTTATACTCTACGGAAACCTGAGAAATACACGGCGAAAGGAAAGAAAAGAAAAATAGCATTTCTAATCGCACTGAAAATGTAACTATAACTGAACCAGGCTACTACTACTACTACTACTAGTTCTACTACTCCTACTGCTACTACTGCTATTGCTACTAATACTACTACTCCTACTGCTACTACTGCTATTACTACTAATACTACTACTCCTACTGCTACTACTGCTATTGCTACTAATATACTACTACTACTACTACTACTACTACTAGTTCTACTACTCCTACTGCTACTACTGCTATTACTACTAACACTACTACTACTGCTACTGCTATTACTACTAATACTACTACTACTACTTCTACTAGTTCTACTACTCCTACTACTACTACTGCTATTACTACTAATACTACTACTACTACTAGTACTACTACTACTACTAGTTCTACTACTCCTACTACTACTACTGCTATTACTACTAATACTACTACTACTACTACTACTGCTATTACTACTAATACTACTACTCCTACTACTACTACTGCTATTACTACTAATACTACTACTACTACTACTACTAGTTCTACTACTCCTACTACTACTACTGCTATTACTACTAATACTACTACTACTACTAGTTCTACTACTCCTACTACTACTACTGCTATTACTACTATACTACTACTACTACTACTACTGCTATTACTACTAATACTACTACTCCTACTACTACTACTGCTATTACTACTAATACTACTACTACTACTAGTTCTACTACTCCTACTACTACTACTGCTATTACTACTAATACTCTACTACTACTAGTTCTACTACTCCTACTACTACTACTGCTATTACTACTAATACTATTACTCCTACTACTACTGCTATTACTACTAATACTACTACTCCTACTACTACTACTGCTATTACTACTAATGCTACTACTACTAGTTCCACTACTCCTACTACTACTACTGCTATTACTACTAATACTACTACTACTACAACTAATACTAATAATACTGCTACTGCTACTACTATAATTACAACAACAACAACTACTACTACTACTATTACTACTACTACTACAACTGCTGATGCTACTGGGACTACTACTACTATTAATACTACTATTGTAACTCCTACTACTGCTAAAACTACTACTACTGCCGATGCTACTACTACTACTACTGCTACAGCTACAGCTACTGCTACTGCTACTACTACTACTAATTCTATTTCTACTACTACTAATACTAATACTACTACTACTACTGCTATAATTAAAACAACTACTACTCCTACTACTACTACTACTACTACTACTTCTACTGCTACTAATACTACTACTACTACTACTACTACTACTTCTACTGCTACTACTACTAATACTACTACTACTACTACAACTAATACTAATACTACTGCTACTGCTACCACTACTACTATAATTACAGCAACAACAATTACTACTATTACTACTGCTACTACTGCTACAATAATTACTACTATAATTACAACAACAACAACAACAACAACTACTACTACTACTACTACTACAACTACAACTACTACTATAATTGCAACAACAACTATTACTACTGCTACAACTACTACTACTATAATTACAACAACAACTACAACTACTACTACTATAATTACAACAACAACAACTACAACTACTACTACTATAACTACAACAACAACAACTACTACTACTACTGCTACAACTACTACTATTACTATAATTACAACAACTACTATTACTACTACTACTACTACTACTACTAGTTAGTTAATTGGTTGGTAAGATGGTCAGTTTAGTTGGTTAGTTAGTTATTTAATCTGATAGTTAGTTTTTTCGTTAATTGGTTTGTTGGGTAGTTAGTTAATTCGTTGGTTAGTTACTTTATCTGGTTAGTTAATTATATAGTTAGTTGCTTACCTAATTATTGAAATAGTTTCTATGTTTTTAAAAAAAATTATTTCGTAAATTAGTTTAATTAATGAGGTAATTTCTTAGTTTTTTGGGTAATTAGATAGTTACTTAGTTCGTTTCTTAGCTAGTTCGTTAATTAGTTAATTAGTTTAATTAGTGATGTAGTCTCTTAGTTTGGTAGTTAATTAAATAGTTACTTAGTGTGTTTTCTTAATTAATTAGTTCCTTAATTAGTTAATTAGTGAAGTAGTTTCTTAGTTTGGTAGTTAATTAAAAAGTTACTTAGTGTGTTTTCTTAATTAGTTAGTTCCTTAATTAGTTTATTTAGTGAAGTAGTTTCTTAGTTTGGTAGTTCATTAAATAGTTACTTAGTTGCTTTCTTAATTAGTTAGTTCGTTAATTAGTTAATTAGTTTAAATAGTGAAGTATTTTCTTAGTCTGGTAGTTAATTAAATAGTCACTTAGTTGCTTTCTTAATTTGTTAGTTAGTTAATTAGCTAATTAGTTTAAATAGTGAAGTAGTTTCTTAGTCTGGTAGTTAATTGAATAGTTACATAATTGTTTTCTTAATTTCTTAATTAGGTAGTTCGTTAGTTGATTAATTATTTTAATTAGTGAAGTAGTTTCTTACTGTTTTTTTTTAATTAGTTAGGTAGTTAGTTAGTTAGTTATATAGTTTGATTGTATTTCATTTAGTTAGTTAATTTAGTATTTTTTCAGTTAATTTATTAATTCATTCATTTGTTAGCTATTTAGTCTGTTAGTTTTTTTTAGTTAATTTAGTTGATTAGTTATTTACTTAAATAGTTAATTTATTTGTTAGTTACTTCGTTTGTAAATTGTTGGTTGAGTTAGTTAGTTGGTTAGTTAATTAGTTAGCTAATTTGTTTAATTAGTTAATTAGTTTAGTTAGTGAGTTAGTTAGTAGTCAACGAGTTAGGAGTTAGTGAATGAGTTAATGGGTTAGTTAGTTTCTTAATTAGCTAGTTATTAGTAAGTTAGTTATTTAGTTAGTTGGTTCGTTAGTTATTTAATTAGTTAGTTAGTTAGTTAGTTAGTTGGTTTGTTAGTTATTTAATTAATTAGTTAGTTTGTTTGTTAGTTAGTTAGTAGCTCATCTTTCACCAAAGACGACTTATCATTAGAAATCTTACCAGTCCATACATGTCAATGTACTGCCAGATCTTGCTTTATTCATCAATCTATAGTTGAGCCCTCTCTATAATTTTTTCTTAGAGTTTTGTTTATACTTTCTTCATCTTCTTTTGCCATTGTGTATCCTGGCCTAGGATCCAATTTCGTATATTTTTATCACGTGATTGATATACTTACAGTGTCTACTACGTACATACTATCTATGTAGCTATTGTCCATTCGAGTCGAAGACGGCACTAGTGAAGTTTGCGCCTTATGTCTTTTGGCGTGTGCTGAGACTGCTATGATGGGGACTACATCTACCTTTCTTTTTTTGGGACAAGAACTTCACTTTCTTTGCTTGGGACAAGAACTTCACTTTCTTTGTTTGGGACAAGAACTTCACTTTCTTTGTTTGGGACAAGAACTTCACTTTCTTTGTTTGGGACAAAAACTTCACTTTCCTTGTTTGGGACACGAACTTCACTTTTTTTGTTTGGGACAAGAACTTCACTTTCATTGTTTGGGACAAGAATTAGTAATTCGGAAGAAGGTAGAGATTCTAGATATTTATGTTCGACGATCTTTGTTATCTATCAAGCATCAGACATGTGCACAGGATCCACATCTCTGATGTTTTTGGTTAGGTAAACTGTCAGTTTTACATTTTAAAAATTAAAATTGTCAACTGCAATATAAGGTCACTATTTTTATATGGCTGTGAAACATGGAGAACAACAAAAATGACAATAGATGAGATACAGACCTTCATTAATGGATGCTTACGCAGAATAAAAGAATGGAAATGGCAGGACGAAATCACTACCACAGAATTATGGAAAAGTACCAGTCAAATACCAGTGGGTAAAGAGATACAGCGAAAACGATGTCGCTGGATAGGATATACACAGGAAGCCAACTGAGAGTATTACACCACAGGCCCTTTTTTGGAACCCACAAGGTAAAAGACAAAGTGGAAGACCAGGATATTCTTGGTGAATACAGATGGAAGCACAGATGCAGATGATGGGGAAGGCATGGAATGATCTTAAAAGAATGGCACGAAACAGAACGACTAGGAAAGTGTGTGTTGAACACATATGCTCAATAGGGAGCTGAAAAGTAGAAGAGGTAGAAGAAAAAAGAAGAAAAAAGAATAAGAAGAAGAAACTGTCAGTTTTAAATTTAAATTGTTTTATAATTTTGACTACTTTTCTCCACGCGCAGCTCCATTGTGCTATATTTGAAATTGTATGTAGTCAGATTAGCTCAATTCGAGAGTGTAGATATCATAATGTGATCTATAAGTAAATGTCAGCACAATATTAAAACATTTGAAATGTAGATTTATAGATTAACAAGAATTGTATGGAAAGAAAAGAAAACAAACGATGAAATCTTAAAACAACTAAAAATGAAAAGGGAACTACTAAACACAATTCAAACAAGACAAATGATATTTTTGGGCCATGTTAAAAGACACAACAGCCTACTAAAAGCAATTTTGAAAGGGAAAATACAAGGTAAAAGAGACAGAGACAGACCAAGACTAACATGGACGAATAACCTCAAAAGATGGATAAATCAGCCAATGACAGCCCGTGCTATCAAAGCAAAAGACTGAGCGTAATGCCTCTCCATAGTAGCCAACCTTCGATGCGGAGACGGCACTCGGTGATGATGATGAAGTAAATTTGTGTACCACAAAAAAAGTTCAATTAAAATTCCGGGGGACTGGTTGGTCTGGAGGTAATGCACCGCTCTCGAGACGGAGAGATTATGAGTTCAATTCCTGGCTGCACTAGTTGGGATTTGTGCTTGCTCTCTGCAGCAACCACCAGAATCAGCAACGAGAGCCAGTTTGAAACGTCAATTACTCACCGACGGAAAAAAAAAAAGATTCCGTCCCTCCGAAAACGGAGTTATCAGCCTGTGTGGCGAGGACTCATGTGAACATGACTGCCAGGAAAAAAAACTCATTAACAAGCAAAGATCAAGTCGCTAGGGACTTCCCCAGAGGTAAAAGCTATCAAACATTAAAAAAAAAAAAAAAATTAAATTGCATATATAGCCTTTCGCGCAAACGTTTACAAACTGTAAAAAAAATGTAAAGTGCCCCCGTCACGCCAAATGACGTATAGGGAATATGGTGTTATTGGCCATATCGTTTTACAGACCTTCGGCACATGATTTTTGGGGTAATGTATTACGCCCGTGCTGCTTTACTTTCCCAGGAAGAAATCCGGTACCCATTAAAGGCTGGGTGAACCCGGAAGCCGTCGGTTGGGATCGAACCCTACCTTTTGTCCTTTGTAGTCCAGTTCACTAACCACTTAACTATCGCAGCTCCCTGTTTACAAATGGTACTAATTTATTTATTTTGCTAGGAAATTAAGGTACCAGGATTTGTTGTTTGACCAAATGGCATGCTGACGTCGAATGCTAGGGGTCAAAATGCATCTACACCCTTTTCTTTGTATCATCTATTATTCTTTTTAAGTAAAACAATATTACAACAGGTAAATGCATTTAAATATCTGGGAACAGTGTTAACCTCAGATAGTAGATGTATAAGAGAGATGAGATGAAGAGTGGCTCAGGCAAAAGCTGCTTTCCAACAAAATTTAGGAAGATACTTTAAAATCCCTTTTTTACAATAGAAACAAGGAAAAGAGTTCTTAAATTATATCTAGAGCCAGTCTTAACATATGGGTGTGAATTATGAACAAATGGACAACAGACAAGAAAATCGCTGGAGGCTGTAGAAATGTGGTTTTACAGAAGAGTATTGAGAATACAAAGGACAGCTAAGAAAAATAAAGAAAACGTTCTGAAATAGGCCAAAGAAGAGAGTGAAAGAGCACATTTCCAATATTAGGAAGAAACGGTCTTCATTTTTTGGCCATGTATTGAAAATGGAACAGCTGGAATATATTGTGACAACTGAGAAAGTTGATGTAGGAAGAGACAGAGGGAAGCAACGAGAAAAGATACCAGACAGCTTAAGAAAAGGCTTGCCAGAGGGTAAAAAAAAAGAGAAATGATAATTAACTGTCAAGATCGAATATTGTGGAGAGACATGATCGCCTACGCCAGCAGGTGTACTTAATGATGATACTTTCAGATTCACACATTTGAAATAGGCCAGCAATTTATTATATGTAACCTTTTCTTAGAGAAAGAGTGAGGAACAGCAAATGATACCAACATAAGTATATCAAAAGCAAAAGGAGCATTTGTTGCACTGGGAAACATAGATGTCCAAAGAAATTAGGTTAAATACTATAATAAAAATTTTCAACTCCAATGTTAAGTCAGTCTTATTATCATCATCATCATGTGCCATACCAGTTGGGTAGGCGATCATGTCCCTCCACAATCTTCTATCTACAGTGCATTGTATCAGTTCTGTTGTTGACTTTCCATGCCATGACACCAAGCTATCCAGTATTTTCTCTCTTTGTCGTCCGCGATCTCTTTTCTTTTATTTTGCCAGTTGTAACCAAGTATTTCAACTTTCCTCTTCTCATGATCTGCCCAAAAAATGTTGATTGCTTCTTTCTGAGGTTTTTAAAGAGCTCCCTTTTTGTGTTGGCCTCTTTGAGAACTTCCTCATTGGTCTTTTTAGCTGTCCAGGGAACTTTCAACATTCTTCTGAGAAATCCCATCTCTGTGGCCTCTAATTGTCTTTTTATTTGTTTGTCTACTGTCCATGATTCGCTTCCATAGGTCAGAATTGGTTCTATATAGCATCGATGAACTCTCTTTCTCATTTTTATTGACATAGATTTATTGCATAAGATATTTTTCATTTTCTGAAATGCTATTTTGGCCTGAGCTATTCTGTTTTTTATTTCTGTGGTACATCTCCCATCTGATGTTATTATTGTGCCCAAGTATTCGAAACGTTGCACTTGTTAGTCTTATTATGGCTGTGAAACACGGAGAACAACTAAAATGACAATTAAGAAGATACAGACTTTCATTAATGGATGTTTACGACAAATAAAATGATAGAAATGACAGGACAAAAATCACTAACATAAAATTATGGAAATGTAATAGTCAAATACCAGTGGATAAAGAGATACAGAAAGATCAGTACTCCAGGCACTACAATCCAGAAAATTACCACATTTGCATACCTTATTATGAACTCTGCTCTGCAAGCACCACATGGTTGCCCTGCAGTGGATCCCATCTCACTGTGAAATACTAGGAAATGAGAAAGCAGATCAGTTGGCATAGGAAGATTCAACAGGCACACAACTAGATACACCGGTTACATACCATCATTAGAAACAGATAATCAAATCAATCAGAGGACCACAAGCCCCAAATCAGGATGCCTTTCATAATATGAATATGAACAAGTTTTCATTATACGCCTCAGGAAAGGACACAATCAACTCCATAGTCACATGTATACAAAATTCAAGATCGGTACCTCAACTACTTGTACATGTGGACAGGCGCCCCAGACTGCTGAACACATACTTCAAGACTGCACTGAATATAGTAGACTATGGAAAATCCATTGGCCCATAGATACAACACTACAGACAAAACTGTATGGGCCACTGCAAGAATTACAAAAGACTGTAAAATTTATACAGGAAACGACATTGCAGATATAGACAATACTTCAGGCGAACGAAAGATGGATAGATAGAGATACAGCGAAGACGATGGCGCTGGATAGGACACACACTGCGGAAGCCAACTGAGAGTATTACACAACAGGCCCCTTTTTGGAATCCCCAGTGGAAAATACAAAGAGGAAGACCATAGAATTCTTGGAGAAGGCAAATAAAAACAGAGATGATGATGATGGGAAAGACATGGAATGATCTGAAAAGAATGGCACGAAACAGAACGACTTGGAAAGTGTTTGTGAAGACCTATGCTCCACAGGGAGCGGAAAGATAGAAGGAGAGAAGAAAACCTTTTCTTAATGTGCTTGCTCTATGGTTACATTTCTTCATCTTTTATTCTAAACATACTTTTTAAGTGCGTTGATAAGTTCGCTTGTAGTGGACATCAATTTGCAGGATCTGCTATTTTTCAGCTCCAAGCGTCCGACTTTGGCATTTCACTTTTGGGCCCGAAGTAGCCTTTTCTTTTGGAGTTTTACTCGTTTGACCAGTTTATTTTCAATCCCACAGAATGGAGAGGGAGCGTGGGAGAGGTGGGGTGGATGGAGGGATGAGGGGATCTAATCAATTCAGGTTCACTGATGCAATGTGATGCTGATCTCTTGTAGTTCAGAAGTCTTTGATAGCATGAATCCCATCTTGTCTTATTATATCTTAAAACCAATCTAATCTAATTTTATCCTTTCATATCCTTTTATTTTCTTTTCTTACCTAGTCTTATTTTTATTATTTTAAACCTATCTTATACATTTTCATTATACTTTATTTTCTTTTTGTTGTCTTGTCTTAACCGTTATTATTTTAAAGCAATCATACCTTATGTTTATTACCGTTTTGTATTTTAAATTAGACACATTTTATATAATCTTATCTTATCTTATCGTTTATATTATTATTGTTTATTTTCTTACCGCTTCTTCTCTTAGACCCATTTTATCGTAACTTTTCTTCTCTTCTCTACATAACCCTGTGTACAATCGTCATGAAGAGCTACAATTTGTTAAAGTAACTTACCATTGTTGGTTGGCAAACAAATTGACACAAGCATTTTGAATTGGCTTTTGGTAGTCTGATTAATTTCTATAACTTTGCCTTTACAGCTGACATGTGGTTTTCCTTGTTCAATGAACTTTACAGCTGACTTGTGGTTTTCCTTGTTCCCTGAACTTTACATCTGACATGTGGTTTTCCTTGTTCAATGAACTTTACATCTGACATGTGGTCTTCCTTGTTCCATGAACTTTACATCTGACTTGTGGTTTTCCTTGTTCCATCAACTTTACATCTGACATGTGGTTTTCCTTGTTCCATAAACTTTACATCTGACTTGTGGTTTTCCTTGTTCCATGAACTTTACAGCTGACTTGTGGTTTTCCTTGTTCCATCAACTTTACATCTGACATGTGGTTTTCCATGTTCCATGAACTTTACATCTGACTTGTGGTTTTCCTTGTTCCATGAACTTTACAGCTGACTTGTGGTTTTCCTTGTTCCATCAACTTTACATCTGACATGTGGTTTTCCATGTTCCATGAACTTTACATCTGACTTGTGGTTTTCCTTGTTCCATGAACTTTACATCTGACTTGTGGTCTTCCTTTTTCCATGAACTTTACATCTGACTTGTGGTTTTCCTTGTTCCATGAACTTTACATCTGACTTGTGGTTTTCCTTGTTCCATCAAATTTACATCTGAATTGTGGTTTTCTTTGTTCCATGAACTTCACATCTGACATGTGGTTTTCTTTGTTCCATGAACTTTACATCTGACGTGTGGTCTTCCTTTGTTCCATGAACTTTACATCTGACTTGTGGTCTTCCTTTGTTCCATGAACTTTACATCTGACGTGTGGTCTTTCTTTGTTCCATGAACTTTACATCTGACTTGTGGTTTTCCTTGTTCCATGAACTTCACATCTGACGTGTGGTCTTTCTTTGTTCCATGAACTTTACATCTGACTTGTGGTTTTCCTTGTTCAATGAACTTTACATCTGACGTGTGGTCTTCCTTTGTTCCATGAACTTTACATCTGACGTGTGGTTTTCCTTGTTCCATGAACTTTACATCTGACTTGTGGTTTTCCTTGTTCCATGAACTTTACATCTGACTTGTGGTTTTTCCTTGTTCCATGAACTTTACATCTGACGTGTGGTCTTCCTTGTTCCATGAACTTTACATCTGACTTGTGGTTTTCCTTGTTCCATGAACTTTACATCTGACGTGTGGTCTTCCTTGTTCCATGAACTTTACATCTGACTTGTGGTTTTCCTTGTTCCATGAACTTCACATCTGACGTGTGGTCTTCCTTTGTTCCATGAACTTTACATCTGACATGTGGTTTTCCTTGTTCCGTGAACTTTACATCTGACGTGTGGTCTTCCTTTGTTCCATGAACTTTACATCTGACGTGTGGTCTTCCTTGTTCCATGAACTTTACATCTGACGTGTGGTCTTCCTTTGTTCCATGAACTTCACATCTGACATGTGGTTTTCCTTGTTCCGTGAACTTCACATCTGACATGTGGTCTTCCTTGTTCCCTGAACTTTACATCTGACTTGTGGTTTTCCTTGTTCCATGAACTTTACATCTGACTTGTGGTCTTCCTTGTTCCATGAACTTTACATCTGACTTGTGGTCTTCCTTGTTCCATGAACTTTACATCTGACTTGTGGTTTTCCTTGTTCCATGAACTTTACATCTGACTTGTGGTCTTCCTTGTTCCATCAAATTTACATCTGAATTGTGGTTTTCCTTGTTCCATCAAATTTACATCTGAATTGTGGTTTTCCTTGTTTCATCAAATTTACATCTGAATTGTGGTTTTCCTTCTTCCATGAACTTTACATCTGTCTTGTGGTTTTCCTTGTTCCATCAAATTTACATCTGAATTGTGGTTTTCCTTGTTCCATGAACTTTACATCTGAATTGTGGTTTTCCTTGTTCCATCAAATTTACATCTGAATTGTGGTTTTCCTTGTTCCATGAACTTTACATCTGAATTGTGGTTTTCCTTGTTCCATGAACTTTACATCTGAATTGTGGTTTTCCTTGTTCCATGAACTTTACATCTGAATTGTGGTTTTCCTTGTTCCATGAACTTTACATCTGAATTGTGGTTTTCCTTGTTTCATCAAATTTACATCTGAATTGTGGTTTTCCTTCTTCCATGAACTTTACATCTGTCTTGTGGTTTTCCTTGTTCCATCAAATTTACATCTGAATTGTGGTTTTCCTTGTTCCATCAAATTTACATCTGAATTGTGGTTTTCCTTGTTCCATCAAATTTACATCTGAATTGTGGTTTTCCTTGTTCCCTGAACTCAGAATCTTCTCCTCGTAAACGAACAATGCTCTCACGTATCTTTGCCCTTCTTAGACAATGCTAGCGCTAACATTTAGTAAATTTTGCCACAGCAAACGAAAGACGATAAATGCAGCATAAAGAAATATTAATAATTTATCTGCTCAATGAACAAGTTTGTTGTATGTTGCAATAACCATAGATCTATTATAGATCTGTTGAGATACCGCAATAAAACGCTGGAGTAACACAATACACGATAGCACTATACATCTATAGCAAATACATTATACACTGATTTTCAATATGAGGAAATTATAATAGCAAAATTAACGACGGTGCCAGCAATACACAACAAAGACGTTATAATACGAACATTCGACATGAGAATTATAAAGAAATTGCTGCATTCTCAGGGTGTATCGGTGTCTATTGGAACGCGACTATTAATCTTAGAACTATTAATATTTGGTAGTCCCCGTGGGGTTTCAGTTTAGAATGGGGTCATTGCTTCCAATTGCATGTTCTAAAAGGCGATCAAAGAGTGTTGTAATCCTCATCATACCGAAATAGCTTGTTATCGATATCAAATGTGTGTTAAACCAGGCGTTTTGATATGTCTTCCTCTTTGTAAAGTGCAATAAATGCTCTAATAACAACACAGAGGAAGAAGATGAAATAACAAACGGAAGATGATGAAGATATAGGAAGGAAAAGAAAGCAGATGAAGCACACACAAAAATTAAGAACAAGAAATTAAGAACATATTTAAGAAAAATAAGATAAGGGCGAAGTGGGAGAAGTTCAATTTAAAGAAAGAAAATAAAAAGAAGTAGAAAAGAAAAAAAAATGGATGAAGTTGTAGTAGAAAAGAAGGCTGGAGAAGAATGAAAAATATGAAAGAAACTGAAGAAAAGGAAAATTGACACAGAAGAGGAAAAAGAGAAAGTATAACAATAAGAAGAAGAGAAAGATGTCAAAGAAAGAAATGAACAAATAGAAGTAGATGAAGTAATTGCTGTAAACGAACAAATATATGGATATTAAACAAGGAAATGAAGAACTACACATACTGTATAGTAGAAGTATTGAAAAATAAATGCTAAACTTAAACCTCTATATGAGAACTTGAAAGATGCGATCGTGACTAACACATGTAGGTCAATAGATCAATGTTTGAATATTTAAATCACATAAAAAATTGATAACAGTTTACATCCTTACATATACACTCTATCCAACTCTCCCTCTCTCAATTTCTCACTTTTATTATCACTCTTTCCAAGTGCCCAGACACTCACTTCTTAATACATGACGAGTGATAGGCCCACGGGTTCCCTTCGGTTAATCTCACGAGTCCAAAGTTTTACGAGCGCTCCAGACACGGAGGTCTTCCTGATGGCCATGGCGTGAGAGTCGTCTACTGAATAGGTACTAAAATCTTGGACAAACATCAACGGGTTGGCGGTAGTCCAGGACGCCAGTCGTTAGAGAGTTGAGAGGGTATCTTTCAAATAGAAGAGGCAGCCACAACAGATGGCTTGCAGTGGAGTGTTTTGATGTGAAGGTAAAGAGATGTATTTGAAATAGTGCGAAATCTTAGTCTGACGATGTCAAACGATAAACTTATATAGCAAGTTGGTTTATCACTTTCTTAAAATAAATAATTTTCGCGGTAAGGGGTAGAACAAGTAGGTATTACTGCTTCTATTTTCTCACAGGTGGTGGTAGTGAGTTCTTTAATGTTATTTTTGCGTTCGTCTAACGATTCATGTTAGTTCATCATCATCATCATGTGTCAAACTTGTTGACGTAGGCGACCATGTCCTTCCACAATCTTCTATCACAGTGCATCGTATAAAATATGTTGTTGAATGTTTTCCATGTCATGACACCAACCTATCTAGTATTTTCTCTCATTGTCGTCCGTCATATTTCTTTCCTTGTATTCTGCCAGTTGTAACCAAGTATTCCAACTTTCCTCCTTTCACGATGTGCCCGAAAAAATGTTGATTGCTTCTTTCTTATGTTTTTTAGGAGCTCCCTTTTTGTTTTGGCCTTTTTTACAATATCATCATTGGTCTTCTTAGCTGTCCAGGTAACTTTCAACATTCTTCTGAGAGATCCCAACTCTGTGTCCTCTAATCGTCTTTAATTTGTTTGTCTACTGTCCATGATTCGCTTCCATTCGCTTGTCAGAATTTATTCTATATAGCACCGATGAACTTTCTTTTATTCTTTACCAGCATTTAAAAGAGCCATTGTGAAGCGGTTTGTACATCAAGCTGCACTATTAACTCCTTTCGGCCACATGCATCCGACTTCATCATGGTATGTTTGAACACCGAGTTATCTTCCATATTCAATACATGCTCGCCAGGCCAGACTTAGTTTGATTCCTATCCCACCACGTGCATGTTGATCTAAAGCAGCCTTGGTTTTCTGATCGTGACGCAATCATTCATCCATGGCTATTTCAGCTCAGGCGCTATTGAATAACTTGGACCCACTGAAACATTATATTTCAACTATGTATTGGATATTCGTTTCTAACTTCTCATTTATATTTATTCATCTTGATAAGTAGTACTTTCTTTGTACTTAACTATCGACGAACGGGGAGCCGCGATAGCTCAGTGGTTAGTGAACTGGACTACCACGGACAAGGGGTAGGGTTCGATCCCAACCGACGGCTACCGGGTTCACCCAGCCTTAAATGGGTACCGGATTTTTTTCTGGGAAAGTAAAGCAGCACGGGCGTAATACTGACCACATTACCCCAAAAATCATGTGCCGAAGGTCTGTGAAATTTATGGTCACTAACACCATATTTCCCTATACGCCACTTGGCGTGACGGGGGTACTTTACTTTACTTTTTTATCGACGAACGGTATAGAAGTTTACATTATACAAAAATAAATAAACATAATTAGCAAGAGAAGCCAAAAGAAGAGCAAAAGACCGGAAACTATATGTCCCTCGACGCTGAAAGGCAAATGATGAAGGAAAGAAGAAGAATTCAGGCTAAGAAGATTGCTGTCAGCTTTCCTTAACGTGGCAGTAAAAAGTATCGGTTAGGATCGACACATTAAAAATATACAATCAAGAGCACAAAGGAATGAAGAAAGACAAAATGGATGAGAGGTAACTCCAGAGAGAAAGATAAGGAAAAAGGGAAAGAAGATAAACAGCGAAAATTAGCAAGCGAAGTGCCCAAAGAGGTCATCCTATCTTCTCGGTGACTCGGTTCCGCGTCGGGCCCGGTTTTATGCCCCTTTCATGACCGACTCTGGACGAAACCTCTCCTAGCAAGTTAATGAGCATGCTTCCCGTGGTGCTCTCTCTTGGACAGTTCCGTTGGCACATCTGCCGGTCAGGACGTGATAAATGCTGAAGGTTTTAGAGCCAGCACGGGAGGCAACTGTCTGGACAGGATGTCAGAACTTTTTGGAAAGCGGCTCAAGTTTAATGGCTTCTGACCTGGCTGTGGAGAAGGTGAAGCGTCATGTAAATTGCGTCAGAAGATAATTGGAAGTTTTCTACGTTGTTTTAAAGAAACTCATATACAGACCACAGTGAACTTATCTCCCTTTTCTTTTCTTTTTTCCACCGTCTCTGCTTCTATATTGCTTATCCCGATATTTATGAAAAATAATAATCAATAATAATGTATTATGTGGAAACTCACAGGTCAGATATATATATAATAAATAAACACAAATATTTCAGCTACCACTGCAAAAAATGCATAATCAAATACAACACACACAAAAACATAAATGTTGAATGAAAGAAGCCGCTCTATTCTAGACTGTGTTATTTTCATTAACTTCTTTGATTTATTATGTGCATTTCCCCACAGGTGTTAATTGAAATACTTATTTATATTTGTTACTGTAGAAGAATATTATGTGTCAGTCAGTGATATTCTATAAAGTAAGTAAAGTAAAGAGTCCCCGTCACGCCAAGTGACGTATAGGGAATATTATATTAGTGCCCACAATTTTTTACAGACCTTCGGCGTATGATTTTTGGGGTAAAGTGGTCGGTATTACGCCCGTACCGCTTTACTTTAACACACAAAAAATTCGGTATTACGTCCGTGTCGCTTTACTTTCCCAGAAAAATGTCACCACCCATTTAAGGCTGGGTGAACCAGGAAGTCGTCGCTCATGATCGAATCTGACCTCTCGTTGTATAGTCCTGTCCACTAACCATTGAGCTTCTAGTTATATTCTATTCTATTCTTCTTCTTCTTCTTCTGCAATCTTTCAGCTCCCTGTGGAGCATAGGTCTTCAACAAACATTTTCCAAGTCGTTCTGTTTCTTGCCATTCTTTTAAGATCATTCCACATCTTCCCCATCATCTTCATCTCTGCTTCTGTCTGTCTTCTCCGATAATATTTTGGTCTTCCTCTTTGTCTTTTCCCCTGAGGATTCCAAAAAGGGCCTGTTGTGTAAAACTCTCAGTTGCTTTCCGCAGTGTGTGTCCTATCCAGCGCCATCGTCTTCGCTGTATCTCTTTATCCACTGGTATTCGACTAGTACATTTCCATAATTCTATGTTAGTGATTTTGTCCTGCCATTTCCATTCTTTTATTCTGCGCAAGCATCTATTAATGAAAGTCTGTACCTTTATGATTGTCAATTTTGTTGTTCTCCATGTTTCACAGCCATATAATAAGACTGACTTAACATTGGAGTTGAAAATTTTTATTTTAGTATTTAACCTAACTTCTTTGGACTTCCATGTTTCCCAGTGCAACAAAAGATCCTCTTGCTTAGTTATATCCTATGCTGTAATGTAAAGTTTTTTTTTTTTTTTTTTTGTTTAAAAAAATACACATAGTGTTTATAAAATTGAAAATAAAAGTATCAAGGACTTGTGAAATGAAACTGTACAATTAGAAATGTGTAGTTCATTGTTCTGCAAAGATAATAAACGTGCAGTTCTTTAATCAAATATATACGTGTGCGTTAAAATAGCATTTCAGAACATGAAAAATATCTTATGCAACAAATCTATGCTAATAGAAATGAAAAGCAGTGTTCATCGGTGCTATATAGAACCAATTCAGACCTATGAAAGCAAATCATGGACAGTAGACAAACAAATGAAAAGACAGTTAGAGGACACAGAGATGGAATTTCTCAGAAGAATGTTGAAAGTTACATGGAAAGCTAAGAAGACCAATGGTGATATTGTAAAAAAAGGCCAAGACAAAAAGGGAGCTCCTAAAAACATAAGAAAGAAACTATCAGTATTTTTCGGGCACATCATGAAAGGAGGAAAGTTAGAATAAATGGTTACAACTGAAAAGAATACAAGGAAAGAGAGATCACGGACGACAATGAGAGAAAATACTAGATAGCTTGGTGTCGTGGCATGGAAAACAGTTAAGAACAGAACTGATATGATACACAGTAGATAGAAGATTGTGGAGGGACATCGTCGCCTACACCAATTGGTATGGCACATGATGGTGATGATGAGTAATTCTTAGGGTATGTTGTGCCTTCACATCCCCACCCTCTCATTGTTTTTCTCCTACTCAATTCTCTTTTTCTCATTCTCATTCTTATTATTGCTTTCTTTATTCCAGCTTTTCTTTTACTCGTTCAGCTTTCTTTCTTTATTTTTTCTTTCATTTTCTTTTTTTTTCTTCTTCCATTGCCATTAAAGAAAATTTTTCCTCTACTTTTTCTTCCGTTCTTCTTATCTTTCTCCACACTGATGTGTCATCCCATGCTTTTCTTCATCCCTTCTCACTCCTCGTCTCTCTTTCTCAATTTCTTTGTTTCTTTCCTGAATAATTTTGAGCATTAATGGGTAAGATCGGTTGTTAGCTAATTCGATGCTTGCTGTGCTGTATTGTGACGATGACAACTCTTCTTCAAACCTCCGACATGAAATGCCAAGTTTATGTGATGTATTATGTTTTGTAATTGTGATGTATTATGTTTTGTAATTGTGATGTATTATGTTTTGTAATTGTGATGTATTATGTTTTGTAATTGTGATGTATTATGTTTTGTAATTGTGATGTATTATGTTTTGCAATTGTGATGTATTATGTTTTGCAATTGTGATGTATTATGTTTTGCAATTGTGATGTATTATGTTTTGCAATTGTGATGTATTATGTTTTGCAATTGTGATGTATTATGTTTTGCAATTGTGATGTATTATGTTTTGCAATAAACAATGATGTCTCCGTGATTTGGCCCAATACATCCTTTTCTAGTGTCAAATCTTTGTGTCCCAAATTCTGTTTCCTTATCGATCTCAACTAGCACTGATTATATTGAATGGCATCTTCATCATTTAAGATTTAATGATCCTGACGTAAATAAAAGGATGGAAATAGCAGGACAAAATCACTAACGTAGAATTATGGAAAGGTGTCTAGTCAAATACCAGTGGATAAAGAGATACAGCGAAGACGATGGTGTAGCACACACATCCGAGAGTATAACACAACAGGCCCTTTTTTGGAATCCCGTGGAAAAAGACAAAGAGGAAGACCAAGGACTTCTTGGAGAGGACAGATAGAAGTAGAGATGAAGATGATGGGGAAGACATGGAGTGATCTTAAAAGAATGGCAATAGACGGAACGACTTGGAAAGTGTTTGTTCAAGACCTATGCTCCACAGGGAGCTGAAAGATAGGAGGAGAAGAACCTGACATTAGCAATCTGTTATAAGCTAACTTTTCTCACTCGAATATTGTGGGAACTCATTTGCGATTAATTAATCAGTGGTCTTGACAGGATTCAGTCAATCCAATATGTGTACTACACAGACACATAGTGAATGCTCACCATATAGTAACCATTCTCAAGAAGAAACAACATGAAGCAGCACTCACGTTCCCACGTACTAAATCTCGTACAACAGAGGTTTGGGGTCGGTGACAAAGTGAGAGTCTCACCTGATAGTACGACAGCAAAGTGGCCTCCCAGCAGCAGAACTGGAAGTTATCAGCGACCCACAGCTGATGGTTTGCGACAGGATCGGTGAACCAGAATAATCCAGACCTTACTCCACTTCTCCGTGGTGCCTCCAGTAACAGACTAGCCTGTCTAGTCTGGCCAAGCGAGTAGGGATCAAAATGGGAAGACAACCTGGTACTCAAAAATAGCATGTCGAAGTCGGATGTGTTGGGCCAAAAGACGCAAATATAACAGTTTTACTGCAAACCACAACACAACGCAGACACGCCTACTTAACGTCCTCTAAAGGGCGGATGATGAGAAGGTGTATTCCTTTAGCCATCGGGCGAACGCTAGTAAACAAGCAAAGAAGCAGATATTACGAGAATCTGCAACAGATTTAGAAATATGTAACGGTGATTCAATTCATAGAAGATATAAGGTTACAAAATCTGAGAACTGTTGCAATGAATGCGAGTTTTAGAAATGTTTTTACTTCTGTATGCGACCCACCAGCAACACGTGGTTTACAAGGAAACGAGAATGGGAGAGCGCTCTCCTGTCATGCCAGGTTTAAGTTAAAACGACCATCTTCTTCTTTTTTTTCCTTCTTCTTCTTCTTCTTCAACTCCTCCTCCTTCTTTCCTCCATTATTTGCCTTTTAGCCTTGAGGGGAGATATAATTTGCTGTCTTTTGTTCTTCTGTTCGCCTCTCCTGCTGATTTGTTTCCTAGTGTTTCAAATATTACATCAATCCATCGTTTGCTCTTCTATTGGCCTCTCCTGCTGTTATGTTTCCAAGTGTGTCTACTATTCCATCAATACATGTTTTACTCTTTTGTTGGCCTCTCCTACTGTTATGTTTCCCAGTGTGTCTAATATTCCATCAATCCATGTTTTACTCTTCTGTTGGCCTCCGCTGCTGTTATGTTTCCCAGTGTGTCTAATATTCCATCAATCCATGTTTTACTCTTCTGTTGGCCTCTCCTGCTGTTATGTTTCCCAGTGTGTCTAATATTCCATCAATCCATGTTTTACTCTTCTGTTGGCCTCTCCCGCTGTTATGTTTCCTTGTGTTTTTAATATTTCTTCAATCAATCGCTTTCGTCATCGACCCTTGGTTCTGGTATTCTCGTAACGTTTAAAAGGGGCGCGTTGTGTTGTGATCATTCTGTCTTATCGCGTGGCTAAACAACGGCGTTCTGTGTGTATTCAGTGTTTGAGATTACTCACAGCTTGTATCTCAGTTCTTCACATACATCTGATCTTATCTCTCATTATCATCATCATCCTCATCATCATCATGTGGCGTAAGCGATCATAACCTCTTACATTTTTCTATCCGCAGTACATCTTATCAATTATGTTGTTGATTGTTTTCCCTGTCATGACACCAGGCTTTCCAGTGTCTTCTCTCTTTGGAGTCCGCGATCTTTCTTTTCCCTCTATTCTGACAGTTGTAACCAAGTATTCCAACTTTCCTCTTCTCATGATGTGCCCGAAATATGTTGATTGTTTCTTTCTGATGTTTCTCATCAGCAAAGGGGCTTCTTTTTTGTGTTGGTCACTTTGAGAATTTCCTCATTGGTCTCTTTAGCTGCCTAGAAAACTCTCAACATTCATTTAAGAAAACTCATATATGTGACCTTTAGTTGATTTTTCATTTGTTTGTCAACTGTCAAACTTACATAGGTCAGAATTGGTATCATCATCATCAGCATCATCAAGAGGAAAAAACCAAATTTAAAATTGTAAATTCCAGCTTTGCTACAAGGAAGACATAAAAAAAAAACAGTAAAAGTTCCGGCAACAGGCTTTCATCAGTACAAGAGAATAAAACATTCATTTGGTACCGTCCCCTCATGGAAGCTTGTAAAGTAAAGGAAAGTACCCCCGTCACGCCAAGTGGCGTATAGGGAATATGGTGTTAGTGACCATAGATTTTACAGACATACGACAAATAATTTTGGGGGTAATGTAGTCGGTATTACGCCCGTGCCGCTTTACTTTCCCAGAAAAAAATCAGTTTCCCATTTAAAGCTGGGTGAACCCGGAAGCCGTCGGTTGGGATCGAACCCTACCTCTTGTCCTTTTAGTCCAGTTCACTAACCACTGAACTATCGCTGCTCCACGTGGAAGCTTGTCTACCACGGAATGCCATTTTACTCTGTCTCTTGTCTTGATGGTGCACGTTGTCATAGGTTCGCCTGTCCAAGTTTTGATGTTATCAGCCCACTTTAGACTTTCTTTGCCTCTGCCTCGTCTACCGTGTATCACCCCTTTCAAGATGACTTCAACAACGGTACTATGTTTCTTCACATGTCCAAAAAAAAATGCAGTCTTGTTGGAATTGTGTTAACTAGTTTGTTTGTTTTCATTTTGAGCTGATTCGGAACTTCCAAGTTTATCGCCTTTTCCTTCAAGTCAAGACTCCCCACTTTCCTATAGATTCACATTTCAAAGGCTAGCATAAATTCATGCAATAATTAATTCACTAATTCAGCTTTAGACTAAGACTAGTAATGATCATCGATCTTCACAGAATGCCTAGAGAAACCCTTATATACAATTTTATATTTATTTGTCAACACTTCATCCAAAATTACAGCGATCTCCCAAGATATGTATCGGCGACTATTTGTGTATCATTATTAGGTGCCATGCCCACAGGTGTTGACGTCATGTCTCTCCATATCTATCTTATCCCAGTACTTCTTTTCAGTTCCTCTGTTGATTAGACCCCAAAAAACAAGTTCAAATAAATACAAATCACACACGCAGGGCAGAGAAAAAATCCGAAAGAAAAGAAATTATAATTTGGCAGTCCTAGTTAATATTGAGGATAAGTTTGTAAAATCTTCTGTGTTACCAGGGCCTCATTATGAGGGAAGTAAAGAATAGTGACACTGTGACCTTCCAGGAATGTCGTAAGAGGCGACTGAGAAGGTTGATCGATGGCTTGACAAGCTGTCATTGTAAAAAGTATTGTTATGGAAACAGAGCCATATATTTTAGAGCAGTGATCTCTGCAATATTTGCCACTTTGGCATGCAAGGTTTCTGTTTTTGAGATTATAGTTCTGCCCTATTTGCCGTCTTCGGCTCGAAAGGACAATAAATAGATAGATAAGTTTGTAAATGTATCGTAAGGTGGTTGTATAACCAGCATGATCAGTTTAGGGATTCAGTGAATGGAACCTTATCGGTGACGGCACCACTCGTATCACATGGGCTGAACTGCTAAATTTAAAATGTTGATGAGCCAGGTGTCTTTCAACTCGCAATCAACTCACAAGTAATATTCCAACTTTACCAACACGTAATCAACTCACACGTAATCTTCTAGCTCTACCAAAACGCAATCCACTCACAAATAATCTTCTAGCTTTAGCAACACTCATTCCACTCACACGTAATCTACTAGCTTTACATACCAACAATCAATCCACTCACACGTAATCTTTTAGATTTCCCACAAACACTCAATCCACTCACAAGTAATCTTTTAGCTTTACCAACCAACACTCAATCCACTCACACGTAATCTTTTAGCATTACCAACCAACACTCAATCCACTCACAAGTAATCTTTTAGCTTTCCCACCAACACTCAATCCATTCACAAGTAATCTTTTAGCTTTACCAACCAACACTCAATCCACTCACAAGTAATCATTTAGCTTTACCAACCAACACTCAATCCACTCACATGTAATCTTTTAGCATTACCAACCAACACTCAATCCACTCACAAGTAATCTTTTAGCTTTACCAACCAACACTCAATCCACTCACACGTAATCTTTTAGCTTTACCAACCAACACGCAATCCACTCACGCGTAATCTTTTAGCTTTACCAACCAACACGCAATCCACTCACACGTAACCTTTTAGCTTTACCAACCAACACGCAATCCACTCACACGTAATCTTTTAGCTTTACCAACCAACACTCAATCCACTCACACGTAACCTTTTAGCTTTACCAACCAAAACGCAATCCACTCACACGTAACCTTTTAGCTTTACCAACCAACACGCAATCCACTCACACGTAATCTTTTAGCTTTACCAACCAACACGCAATCCACTCACACGTAATCTTCTTCCTTTAAGTAAATAGCATCACAGAAAACGCCCATAGGAGGTCATTAATTCACGATAGTGGAGGGCCTGCACATTTGGTCTTCAGCAAAACAAATTTTGATGTAAAAGTCACCCATGAACCTGGGAAACTAGTCTGAAAAGTAGATGCTCAAAATGAACCATAATAAAAACAAAATATATTACATTTTCATTATTAAACAGAAAACCAATATGCCGAGCTTCATTTTGAATGACCGAGCACTGATACAAGATGAAACTCCTACCTACTCAAGTATTACGCTAGACCGCCTCAAGAGATGGACGGCACAGATAATAAAGTTTAAGCCACAATAATAAAAAAAAGAGAATGACAATCATGAATTAATTATGTGTTACCACATGGGGCTCTGATGAAATATCCTTGAAAATGTATACACTGGCACAGTAAGACTGGTTTTAGAATATTGCATCACTGACTGGACTGCAGAAGAGAAATAACGTTGTGAACAAAATAATAACCGAAATCAAGCAACCCACATCACAACAGTGACAATTAAGTCATCACAAATAAATTAGATGGAAAATATCAATGGGCTATAATCAATGGAAGAAACGAACCAGCAGAATAGTTATACAGCAAGCTCATAAATTTAGAAAAAAAATAATATGATATTCCGTGCATTAGAGAATCAATGAAGAGACCGGGAATAGGCCGAATGTGTAGTTAAAGTATTAATAGTGAAAATACAATATTGCCCAGATTTAGCTGTAACACTGGGAGAATGCACATCTTAACTATTGATAGAGAAAACATATTTTGAGCTAGTTTGTCGCATGTCAGAAGGTATTGACAACAACATGCAGACTAATTTCAACTAAAGAGTAAGTCCAACAAATTTCAGAGCACACGTTTTCGCAGTGGGTTACTTCATATAACGTAATGCAGATGAAAATTCACGTAACGTAATGCAGATGAAAGTTCATATAACGTAATGCAGATGAAAGTTCATATAACGTAATGCAGATGAAAATTCACGTAACGTAATGCAGATGAAAGTTCATATAACGTAATGCAGATGAAAGTTCATGTAACGTAATGCAGATGAAAGTTCATATAACGTAATGCAGATGAAAGTTCATTTAACGTAATGCAGATGAAAGTTCATATAACGTATTGCAGATGAACGTTCATATAACGTAATGCAGATGAAAGTTCATATAACGTAATGCAGATGAACATTCACGTAACGTAATGCAGATGAACGTTCATATAACGTAATGCAGATGAACGTTCATATAATGACTCATAAATGGACTGTGTTAAAGATTAAGATAAGACGAGACTTAGCACATGATCAATATTAGTCAGCTGACACGATTATTCTTTACTGCCCTCACGAGATGTGGCAAATGTTGCACATACCTGATATTGACCTAATACATCTTTACTGAGGATTAGTTGAGAGCACAGCTTTTCAAATAATGTTGGCATATATTCAGCCAATCGATTCACTCTTAGAAAATAGCCAATGCTATTAATTGGCCAAATTTGGACGAGATCACTATTTAAAAAAGCTACAATAAACTTATGTAAGGAGATTCTTGACTTTAAGAAGAGGAATGTTAGAAGAGCTATATTTCGGGACGCGATTCTGGAACAGTAAACCAAAGAGGTTAGTCTACTTTGTGAATCTGCTTATGTTAAATCTTAATTCGACTTATTGATTCCACAGTCTGTTAGGAATATCGGTGCAGAGAGAAGTGATGAATTCAAGAAAAGATTCGCCTCAAAAGTTTAAGTTGAGATTACATGACTTGTTTCTAGAGTGATATATTATATTTTGTGTTAGTTTTTGTGCATGTCTCTTCTCTCTTTTACCTTTTAGCTCCCGGTGGAGCATAGGTCTTCAACAAACACTTTCCAAGTCGTTCTGTTTCCTGCCATTCTTTTAAGATCATTCCATGTCTTCCCCATCATCTTCATCTCTGCTTCTATCTGTCTTCTCCAAGAATTCCTTGGTCTTCCTCTTTGTCTTTTCCCCTGGGGATTCCAAAAAAGGGCCTGTTGTGTAATACTCTCAGTTGGCTTCCGTAGTGTGTGTCCTATCCATCGCCATCGTCTTCGCTGTATCTCTTTATCCACTGGTATTTGACCGGTACATTTCCATAATTCCACGTTAGTGACTTTGTCCTGCCATTTCCATCCCTTTATTCTGCGCAAGCATCCATTAATGAAAGTCTGTACTTTCGTGATTGTCAATTTTGTCATTCTCCATGTTTCACAGCCATATAATAGGACCGACTTAACATTTGAGTTGAAAATTTTTATTTTTGTATTTAGCCTAATTTCTTTGGATTTCCATATGTTTCCCAGTGCAATGAAAGCTCCTCTTGCTTTTGATATCCTTATTTTGGTATCATTTTCTGTTCCTCCCTCTTTATCTATATTACTGCCCAGATATATATAAGATTGTACGTCTAGTAGAGGTATTTCTCCTAGTTTTATATGGTTATTGCCAACTGCATTAATTCTCATAATGTTGGTCTTATCTCTATTAATCTTTAGTCCTAGCTGTTGTGATCTCTCATCTAATATACTCATTTTATCCTGCATCTGTTGATGGCTGTGTGATAGGAGAGCTATGTCATCAGCAAAGTCTAAATCATCAAGTTGTTTGGTCAGTGACCACTGGATCCCATTTCTGTTGTTTTGAGTTATTTTCATAATCCAATCTATGGCCAGTAGAAAGAGAAATGGAGACAGGAGGCATCCTTGCCTTACTCCTGTTTTTATTTCAAATGCTTCTGTAAGCTGTCCTTCATGCACCACACTACATTTTGTTCCTTTTTTTGTGCATGTACTCAACATATATTTCATTATTTAAAAAAAAACACAGAAGTAAATTATCGTGTGCATGTGTTTGTAATGATATTGTAATTTTAAAAAAAAACGAACCTGATATGTATCATACCTCGGCAGTTGCCTTAAACACTATAAAATAAGCCACTTAAGATATCTAGTTTTAAATATTTTTAGACGGCCATAACCACTTAAACAGACAGCTGCCTTCGTGAGAGAGTCCGGAATCCTACTCTGACAGAGTTATGATCGCACCAGCAGAAGAGGAAAAAGAAGAAGACGGCCATAACGAGTATTTATGTGTGATAAGACACTTTTAGATGCAGGCTATGTAAATTAGTCAGATGAGTTTGTAAAGTGTATATGAAGAGTTGTGTTAATGTACAGTCGTGACTTAAATACCACTGCGTTTTCGAGCAATTAAATATATATATATATATATATGGTCCGTGGACACGGGTTCGAATAGACTTTCTACTTTTTCTTCTACCTTTTTAGCTCCCAGTGGAGCATAGATCTTCAACAAACACTTTCCAAGTCGTTCTGTTTTTTGCTATTCTTTCAAAATCATTCCGTGTCTTCCCCATCATCTTCATCTCTGCTCCCATCTGTCTTCTCCAAGAATTCCTTGGTCTTCCTTTTTGTCTTTTCCCCTGGGGATTCCAAAAAAGGGTCTGTTGTGTAATACTCTCAGTTGGCTTCCGTAGTGTGTGTTATATCCAGCGCCATCGTCTTCGCTGTATCTCTTTATCCACTGGTATTTGACTGGTACATTTCCATAATTCTATGTTAGTGATTGTGCCTTTCCATTTTTCCATCCCTTTCATTCTGCGTAAGCAATCATTAATGAAAGTCTGTATCTTCGTGATTGTCAATTTTGTTGTTATCCATGTTTCACAGCCGTGTAATAGGACCGACTTAACATTTGAGTTGAACATTTTTATTATACGAATCGACTTTGCAGTTGTAATTTCTCTATTGTGTTGATTCATGTGTTCGTCAGTAACTCATTGTTCCCACCTGTTGATACATACACCTTCTTATGGCTCAGTCAAAGAGCAAACCAGAAAAGTAAAAAAAGATGAAGGGAAAATATTGACTAAATCAAGACCTATAATTTCCACTTTGGCTCTACATTCAGGAAAACGTTGCAACAACATACCTTATCTTAAAATCATAGGTTGATGCAAGCACAAGCTATTGGGTTCAAGATAACATGTGGCGAGTTATAATTGCTTTCTTTATTTCCCGAGTTTTTCTGGAGGAGTTGGAACTTGTCCTGAGTAGAGGTACTACCATACTAGGTCTTCTATGTCAGCAAATCTCACCACTACAAACAACACGGCCATCCTTGCATGTGTTGTTCAGCCTGCTATGACACAGTTTGATACCAGTGGAGACTTGACTAGGATGTCGATGTGATGTCACGGTCAGCTGTCGTGCTGTCGACCTTGTTACTGTTACCGCAGGTCGTACGTGCTTCATCTCCAGTGCAAAATCTTGCAATTATAAATGAGAGTCAAGTTACGAGTTGTTAGAGCTGGTCTACTATAAGAGTCAAGAAGAGAGCCAAGTTAAGAGTCGTTATAGCTGGTCTACTATAAGAGTCAAGCAGAGACAAAGTTACGAGTTGTTAGAGCAGGTCTAGTATAGGAGTCAAGCAGAGACAAAGTTACGAGTTGTTAGAGCAGGTCTGGTATAGGAGTCATGCAGAGACAAAGTTACAAGTTGTTAGAGCAGGTCTGGTATAGGAGTCATGCAGATTCAAAGTTACAAGTTGTTAGAGCAGGTCTAGTATAGGAGTCAAGCAGAGACAAAGTTACAAGTTGTTAGAGCAGGTCTAGTATAGGAGTCAAGCAGATAGCCAAGTTACGAGTTGTTATATCTGGTCTAGTATAAGAGTCAAGCAGAGACAAAGTTACGAGTTGTTAGAGCAGGTCTAGTATAGGAGTCAAGCAGAGACAAAGTTACGAGTTGTTAGAGCAGGTCTAGTATAGGAGTCAAGCAGAGACAAAGTTACAAGTTGTTAGAGCAGGTCTAGTATAGGAGTCAAGCAGATAGCCAAGTTACGAGTTGTTATATCTGGTCTAGTATAAGAGTCAAGCAGAGAGCCAAGTTACGAGTTGTTAGAGCTGGTTAAGTATAAGAGTCAAGCAGAGACAAATTTGTTGTAAACACGTTGTACGATATGTTACTGATCAGCTAGTAGAACACGTAGTAAGATATGTTAGTGATAAGCTAGTAAAACACGTAGTAAGGATATGTTAGTGATACGCTAGTAGAACACGTAGTAAGATATGTTAGTGATCAGCTAGTAGAACACGTAGTAAGATATGTTAGTGATAAGCTAGTAGAACACGTAGTAAGATATGTTAGTGATAAGCTAGTAGACACGTAGTAAGTTATGTTAGTGATAAGCTAGTAGAACACGTAGTAAGATATGTTACTGATAAGCTAGTAGAACACGTAGTAAGATATGTTATTGATAAGTTAGTAGAACACGTAGTAAGATATGTTAGTGATAAGCTAGTAGAACACGTAGTAAGATATGTTATCGATAAGCTAGTAGAACACGTAGTAAGATATGTTATCGATAAGCTAGTAGAACACGTAGTACAATAAGTTATTGACAAGTGATAGGACAACAAATTACACTAAAATGTTCTTTATTAAAAACAGAAGGAAGAAAAGACTGAGCAATTGAAAATTATAAAGTGTTATAAAATCTAACATTGATGTATTAACGTTAAAAAAAAGATAAAAGAGAACACTGAAATATTATGATAAATTAGAGATAATAATTAGGAAACAGATATACTTGATTAACCAGAAAAATAAGCATAAAGGTAATAGATAAAAACTAATTATAAATTATTCTGAAATAATGTTTTTAAAATTAGCAGTGATAAATTTCTAAATATTTTTTTTTACTACAACGAAATAATACTCATAGGACTATCTATTGTCCTTTCGAGCCGAAGACGGCACATAGGGCAGAACCACAATCTCAAACACAGAAACCTTGCGTGCCAAAATGGCACATATTGCAGAAATCACTGCTTCTAAAATCTATGGCTCTGTTTCCATAACAATGCTTTTTACAATGACAGCTTGTCAAGCATCGATCAATCTCCTTAGTCGCCTCTTACGACATGCATGGAAGGTCAGAGTCACTATTCTTTACTTTAATGAGGCCCCGGTAACACACAGGACTGACTACACATTAATAACAAAGTGTCCTGATTTTAATGTGTTTAGTTTGTGGTCTCTGTATCTCAGCCTCTCCTGCTGTTATGTTTCCCAGTTTCTAATATTATATTAATCCATCATTTTCGTGGTCGACCCTTGAGTTTGGTGTTCTCGTAACTTTTATTGAAGGCTCTCTGTTTTATATTTTGATCTTTCTGTCTTATCACATGGTCAATTTATCTTATCTGTTGCTTCTTTACGTATTCAATGGAAGGAACTATCCTTTGTTTGTTTTTTCTCACTTGTTTATTTCTGATACTATCCCTCGAGCTATTTCCTGCCATGCATCTAACACATTTAATTTCGGTAGTGGTTATTCTTGTTGTTGTTTTTGAGTCTAGAGCTCATATTTTAATTGGACTTTTAGGACCACCGCATCCGATTTAAGCATGACATTTATCGATACCGGGTTGCTTTCCCCTCGATAACCAAACTCGTTTGACAAGACTAGTGAGTCCATTACAGGAAGCAATATGAGGAGATAGCTAAGATTATCATGAGATTATGCTGATCTTGAATCAAGTTATGTACAGTACACAGTACCGTCTTTCTCTTTTTCTTTCATTATTTATTTCATTCATTCTTTCTTTCTTTCTTTTTTTCTTTCCTTCTTTCAATCATTCTTTGTTTCTTTTCCTTCTTTCTCTCTTTTTTCATTCTTTCTTTTTTTCTTTCTTTCCTTCCTTGTTTCAATATTTCTTTCTTTCTTCCTGTTCTTTCTTTTCTTCTTTCTTTCGTTCTTTCTTTCTTTTTTCTATCTTTCTTTCTTTCTTTCTTTCTTTCATTCTTTCTTGCTTCCTACCTTTCTGTCATTCTTTCTTTCTATTCATTCTGTCTTTCTGTCTTTTCTTTCTCCTTTCCTTCTTTTTTACTTTCCTTCATTACTTCTTCCTTTTTATCTCTCTGCTTTTTAATTATTTTCGATTTATTGACATAAAATATATTGCAATTAAACCCGTAGCTGGTACTGTTTTTAAGATAAAGGACGTGATTTTAATTTCCCAAAGAGCTCTTTATAACCTTCACATTTCTGCAGCGGGTCAAGATTATGAAGCTCTGGATGATCGACTTGAGACGGCACAAGAAGATAAAAGAAGAAACTGGTTAGTCTATTTATGAATGTCTTATGAAATTTTGAACAGGGGAAAACAACATAGTGTGAATTTGATGTCTATGTGGGTCTTATATGTGATTCTATCCAAGAACTCGGTGAACTAAGTTTGGATTTCCCAGAGAAATATTAGTTTGTATAAAGCCGATGAGGGAGCCGCGATAGCTCAGTGGTTAGTGAACTGGACTACAAAGGACAAGAGGTAGGGTTCGATCCTAACCGACAGCTCCGGTTCACCCAGACTTTAATGGGTACCGGATTTTTTTCTGGCAAAGTAAAGCGACACGGACGTAATACCGACCACATTATCCCAAAAATCATGTGTCGAATGTCTGTAAAATGTATGGTCGCTAACACCATATTCCCTATACGCCACTTGTCGTGACGGGTGTACTTTACTTTTATTTACT